>CM075820.1:26082874-26570236 GCA_037975025.1 Excoecaria agallocha | reverse complement strand
TTATAACATGTTTACCTACTAATCCCATTCAATTCAACTTAATTTGTTCATAATTAGTAAAGTTTTGATCCATTTATAATCAATATGTAATGACCCCACTTAAATCAAGTGGTTTCAATCCATTTGTGACGTATAGCAGCACTATATGTGAAACACTATCATATAATTTAGACTATTTAAGTAAATTTTATAACTGATAACACCGTATCATTTTCTAAATCCAAACAAAGCCTGGGTCCAAAGTCCAAAGACTTTGACCTTAAAAAATGCCTGGTGCATGACAGGCAAGTGTCGGAGCACTAGTTGGATCAAATCGATCAGATTGATAGGACCGACAATCTTGTCAATCCACTGTAATACAACAAAGCCTACATCTCCAACTTGCTCCTTGTCAAGTTGTCGTTCTCCTACTCTGACATTCTTGTAGCCCTGCTTAGACACTTGAGTGTACTCCCACACCGTCTATAAACAGCCCAATGTACAGTGGGTTCAGATACGCAAAAATTTTTGAAGCCACCTCTCTTTAGATTCGTATATCTTCAAGTCACTAACTTGAGCTTCGAAATGCTTCCGCTTGGTTTGATCGGGCAAAGCTTCTTGCAGGTCCTCAACTAATGATCGAATCTTATAGCCATTGACTCATCTCAGAGTTCTGACAAATTAGATGTTATCAATTGGTGCTTCATTGAGAGTCATAGCAAGATCAATATCATCTGGACGTATGACACAGGAAGGAAGCAACGGAGCCAGTGATGGTTGAGAGGATTCTAAGCCTGTTAGGAGGCGAAACGAGATCCGTAGGTCCCTTAGGCGAGCTGACCCTTTGCCTAAGTTCAACGATACAATATTGCAACAAGCTAAAAATACTCCCATCACCGTAAGGGACATGAGGGTGCTTCTAGCGATTTCACAAAGAGCATTGTCCAAATTATCCGCAAAGGCAAAATGCCGTAGACCTCCGCACGGAGTTGTGGATATGATGCTGTGGATGAGGAAATGAGAAGGCAAAGGAATAGAGGTCTCTTCATCAATGAACCACGAGCATAAAATAGCAAAAGAACGGGTGCGCATCCCAGCATGCTAGCCTCAGAAATAAATGGCAGAGGTAATGGGGCTACCTCCTTAAGCAGAGATCCCACCTAACAATCAAATCACTCGTCTACCACAGCCATAGGAGACGACCTGTCATGCATGTGTACCCCTGCCAGACACCACTCGAAGAAAATTAAAGGTGAAGATGGTTCACTGATAGAAAGTAGAGAGGACAAATGGTTTAAACGAAAGCTCAAATAGTTTGGCTTGGGAAATCTCAGAAGAGGCATGTTTGAACATAATACCTGTGGTGTAATGGCCTAACCACCGGGTTAGCCATGAACAGTACTTTTCGACAGTGAATAGTATTTTTCGAGCTCGAAAGGATACCCAGGAGTCAAAAATATTTTATTGAACCATCGAAAATTAATGGCCATGGTGAGTTTGGGGTTGAAATTTGAAGTGAATTTGAGGTCAAATGGACCTTAAAAAGTCAAAAATACGAAAAAAAGTAGCGAGTCAATTTCTCTGTTAGGGAAAGAGACTTGATTTTGCATAATTTTTTTAAAATAGCAAATCAATTCTGAAAATTTTTAGATTTTGTATGTCTACATGAACTTTTATGTATAATATTTTGGTGATGAGAATTGAATTTTTCGGTGACACCGACAATTATCGAATCGGACTGATAAATTTGAATTAGACCGATAATGGACTCCGATTGAGTAAAAAATTTGTGTGCTAGTTATTTTTGGTGTGATAAGAGTGATGAAATTATTTTTGAAGTGATTTGATAGCTGAAAGAGAGATAAATTTAATTGGGCTTTAAAGGGCCTAAATTGGGCCTTAAGAATTAATTGGGCTAAGCCCATGGATCAAGCCTAATTTTGGGCCCAATGAGGAGTATTTAAGGAGCTAAAATCTGTATAATTCTCCAAAAAATTGCAGCAGCTCTCTTCTCTCCTCTCCTTGGTCGAACCAACTCTTCTTCACCCTTCTCTCTCTTTTGCTTCATACTCACTCAAAATCTTCCATAAATTACAACTTAAGAGTTGTAGTTCCATCTCTCTAGAACACAAAAATAGCTTCTATTGGTTAATTTGAGCAAAGAAAGTGGAGAAATCAAGTAGAGAAAGAAAAAAGGGTAAGATTGAACTTGAGAATTTTAATGATTTAATTGTGTTCCTTAATGCTTTTCCATAGATTTTTGGGTGTAGAATATAATTATGAACTTGAATTTTTCAATTGAGAACAAAAAAAAAAAAGGAAAACTAAGGTTTAATGGCCATCCCATGTAGGTGAGAAAGAAGGGGAAGGATTTTCAAGGGACAAAAGCAAAGGAAGGGAAGCTTAGGCACCTATAAGCAAGAGAAAAATGTAAGTGGCTACAAAATCCTTTGATTTTCCATTATTGTGAATTTCTTTTATGTAATTAGGGTAAAAATTGTTAAAGTTCTTAAATGATGAAATTAGTTAGGGGTAAATGAAATTGAACCATAAAAGAGACTAAATGAAAGTTAAAATGGAAGAAAGAAAATTTTTAGAAGGGTTTATTATAGGTGGCCGAATTATTTACTAAGGAAGAAATGTGAAATTTTGCATGTATTTAATGTATAATAGCCTAAATTAATTATAGAAATAATAATTAGTGTCCATAAATTTTTAAAGAATATTTAAAATTTATTTTGGAATTTTTAAGCCTATGTAACATGTATGTATATAGTGAAAGTTGTGAAATATTGTGAAATAATTGATGATTTTTGTGGAATATGATAGTAATTAATAAATAATGCATAAATAAATTTTATTGAAATTTATTGAAGTTATTAGAATTTTATTGAAGAATAAATGTGAATATGTATAAAAGAAAATATTGAGGTAATAATGAATAATTGCATAAAAATGTGAAAGAAAGTGAATTAATACGAAATTAACTCACAGTTAACGAAAAAGAAATAAAAAGCAGTTGAGCTATGAAAGAAATAAGAATAATGAATTACTGAAAAATAATTCATAAAATGAGTGAAAATGATGAAAATTGTAAAATAATGTGCATATGAATAATTATAGAATATATATGAATTATTAGAAGAATTTTTGAAATTTAATAGGAAATATGTTTCATTAAAGATATTGATTTATTGAAAATAATTCAATTAGCAAGTATAAGAAAGTAAATTAAATTGAATTAAGTTATATTCCGGATAAAAGAATTGAAAAAGTCAAGAGATAAATCTCTGAAAAAAATAATGAATTCTATTAATATAATTCAAAAAGTTATAAAATAACTGTTTGACTAATTTATCAAAATAAATTAGTCAATAAAAAGTATTAAAATAGTGAATTAAATTAAAATAAGTCACCAACTGAATAAAAGTTGGTATACCCGAATGACTAAAATTTCGGACAGAAAAAGAAAAATCGTCAAAAAATTAATTATTGAATTGTTAAAAGATAATTTACAGAGGATTACACAAAAAGAATAAAAAAATTGTGAATCATAACGCTATAATTCATAAAGTGCATAAAAGACTGAAAAGTCTTAAGTATCCGAGTGAATAGTGCTCCTCTAGATTGATCAAAAGCCTCTTCTTCTTCTCCTTCTTCTTCTTTAATTCATTTGGTAAAGTGAGGATATCACTCCATCGAGTGGTACTCTTTTGGACTTGATCAAAGGCCCCATCTTTTGCTCTTTTAGCCACTCAGTAGAGTGAGGATATCACTCCACCGAGTAGTGCTCTTTTGGACTTACGATGAACACCTTCATTTGCTAAATTTACACTTTAGCCCTTACAAACTCCTCTTTTCTTCAAATAAGCACCTAAAAGTAGCAAATTTCTCAATTAAGACCTCAAATTGCAAATTTACAAAATTAAACATTGAATTAACCTAAATATTACTAAATTAACATACTAAGCATACTAAAAACATATTAAAAACATACTAAAATTTACACTTATCAAATACCCCACACTTAGCCTTTGCTTGCCCCCAAGCAAACTTGAACAAATCAACCCCTCTAAATTATCAAACTTTAATCAAGAATTAAACATTTCAAAATTAAGTTTAACAATTAACAAGAGCACTTAATAGAATCTTAACTAGAATAATCTTCAATCAAGAAAATATGAGTTAGTTTCCTTGTGTGTGTGCAAGACCAAAATATTTTAAATACTTTTAAAAACAAAACACCAATGCAATTATATAACCAATCTTAGAATGAATGTACACCTAACTGTACCAAAGGTTTCGCACCTGAAACTCTAGAAATACCATAGGGCTCTCCTTAATCCGAAGGTCATTTTCGCTAAACAACTCAAAACCAATTTAGAATCACTTATGTCTTAATTGGGCTGTAATAGGGTTAAGGTGATGGCTGACAAGAAATAGATAAAGGATAATCAAATAGAGTAGCCATTCTAACTTAAATAAACCAAAACTTTCAAAATTGCAATCACTAATCACAACCATTTTCTTAACTCATAGCACACAACCAGAAATAAAAATGAAGTTCCTTTTTTTTAAATGCGTAATTTTGAAAGAAGCCAAACATTCTCATCCTTGCAAAAACCCCACACTTAAAATTTTGCCTCAAATGCTAGTTTTATTCTTTTTCTTTTTCTTTCTTTCTTTCTTTTATATTTTTCTCTTCTTTTTTTTTTCACGGCAATGTTGGTTTTTTCTAGGAGAAATACAAGGCAAAGTAGCACAACCACTTGACTTCATTTCATAACCCTATGCTAAAGACTTCATTACACCCTTTGAAGTTCCCAATTCCTTTTAATTTCCAAATTTAGAATGGCTACTCTTAAAAAGGTGAGACAAAGGCTATTTAAGCTAAATGGTTACTTTCATAGGTGTGACAAGAAAATTAAGATGGCACGCCTTTAGCATGCCTCATTAGGCTCAAAGTGGCTTAACAAAGGTAAATATATAAACAGAGTAGGAAATCAGTCTTTTTTATGGCTATCAAGAAAAACTGTACCTAGATCACTTTTTAAATTGAATTGAGTTGCTTCTATGCTTTGAAGGATGATAAGAAAGATTTTAGTGCTCTAAAATTTCTTACTTAATCATTCAGTGCATCGGTTTCTCTCTAAGTTCAAACAAAATCTAGTTTATAGTATTCAAGAAGTAGAAACTAACAAATATTTGCCAAGTTAAATGTTAGACTAGCTCAAAATTTATTAAACAACATCCTTGTTCTAATGCTAAACTTTAGAATTTTGACTTATGCATATTCAAGGTTTAATTTCAATAAGTTCAATTTTTTTTAGGAAAACTGGGGCAAACTAAGTTTTAGTGCAAGCTAAATCATAAGATGAACAACTATCAGCAAAAACTACTACTACTTAAAATAGACGAATTTTAAAATATAAATCCTTGTAACTTAAACAGCAGAAACATAAACACGCAAACAAAACAAAAATAACTACACAAGTGCTTTACGAATAAAAAGGGAAGATTTAGTTTCTACTTCTTGAATCTATATAACACCCTATACTCGATCAGTTAAAAAATCCGAATACTGGATGTCACACTCAGGTTTAGACTCCTTTAATAAGGGTCAAACAAAATCTTATTTAAAATGTTATTTAATTTATAAAAATTTTGTCAGCGTACCTCTTGAATTTCTTAAAAACCCCCTGAAAAGAAAGTATTTGAAACACTTCTATTAACATCTATGTTGCCATCTATTTCAAGTTAAAACCCAACACAATATTTATTGCCCTTCCTCTAACATTTCAAGTCTTAAAATCCTGCAATTATATAAAGCACAGTATATTTAGTTCTCCACACTATTCTTAATATAATTTACAATATTGTTATCCATAATTATTTACATATATAATTTACATCTCCATTATACAGTGTACATGCCAAAATATTGCAAAGGTAATAAAAAAGGACTAAAGCGCATCCACGTCAAAATTCTTTTACTCCTCCGATGTGACTCAAATTTTGATGTAAATTCGCTGTCTACTTTCTTTAACAAAAATTTCTTCAACCTGCGCGCGAAAAGAAAATCATACGCTAAGCATATCGCTTAGTGGTATTTAAGTAATTCTATTTTTCCAACAATATACGATAATTAACCAAAGTATATATAGAATTCAAATTATCAAGCATGTACATTCTCATTTACACACACACAAACGATAGGAAGTCTGTTAAAGGCAAATTAAACATATATCTCTCTTTTTTTTTCTCTCTTCTTTCCTTTTCCTTTACCTTTCTCTAATTTAATGTTTAATTAGGGGTCATCAATTAATTGTTCCATTATTAGAAGTTTCCAATTTATTTAAACGGATATTTAACATTTATACTTGGTATTTGCCCCAAGTAAAATCCAGTGAAATTGTATTGAGCTGGATAAATGGGATTCAACCAAGGGACCGAGTTCTTGAAACTATTCAGCCCATTTTTAATGGTTTCTCATTTAACATATGTGATTTTTCGATTAAATATACATTTATACATATATACATACATATATATACACACACATATACATATAGAGGGGGACCGAGCTCTTGAAGCCATGACTCAAGTTCATTACATTTACCAGAAAACCTCACAGAGCCATTCAATTCGGTAGTACATATTGAGACACAGTAATGTTAATTCCCTAATTGGCATGCCAATCTTATCCCATTACTTCAATTCCTATTTAATTTTACTAAGGGCAAATGAACTAAATTTTTAAATTTCGATAATTTAACTTATATTATCTTTTAAATATTACTTAATTGGTGCTTAAATATATTTGCATCTAATTTTCGCATTGAGCATACTTCATTTATTTCTAATTAATCACTTTAACCCTTAACTCAACCTTTCTTTATCTCTAATGGCATGCTTAAACTAGCAACTCACCATTACTTCAAGAATTAAAAGTCTAAATGTCTTTATGTCATAAATTACAATTCAAGTAAATTTTCTTTAATTATTTCAAGGCCATACTCAATTTATATTAGCTATAACACATACCTATTGGTCCTTAAATTCACAACTAATCATAAACAATCTTATTTAATTTTAAACTTAATATTTGTAACTTTAATCATAATAAAATCAACTATAACTCAAAAATCCCCACATACATAAGGCATACTCAAAGTGAAAAATAAATTTGCTTGAACACTTACCTATTTTGTTGATAACTTCTTCAATTTCCAGCTTCAAAAACTTCAAATCATCATTTTTCTTCTCTTTCTTTACCTCTTTCACTTACTTCACCTTCCTTCTCTACATAAACCTATAATCCAACGTCCAACCCAACCTCCATAATTTATATATATACTCCACAAGATCAGCCAAATACAGAACAACAGTCATTTCCAAAATCTTACATATAACCATACATATATACAGTACAATTCCTGTGCTTATCTCATCTACTTATTTACAGTACATAACATATTTATACAAGTCCAAAACTATATACAGTCCCCAAAACCAGCCATGCCATTCTACCAGGCAACATTCATATGTACATGCTAACAAGGAAACTCAAAATGCTGGGTTCTTCTTTCATTGATTCCCTTCCAGCACAAACTCAGTCTCTGTCTCCTGCGTGCAGTACAAAACCACACTCTAAATACAAAAGTACTTAGTGGTGAACATAAACTTAAAACCCCAGAATTTTACTACAGTTCATTCACATATTCTTCATAATTGTATTTCATTATCTGTTTTTCATCGGTTAATTTCATTATAATACAATTTTTTTCGATTAAAGTCAAGATTTTTATTTTTATTGACAAAATTACTAATTTACCCTTGCTTGAGAAATTCGTTCTCAATTATAGCTTTTCAAGTTTTATTCTCAAATTTAACCACTTTAAATTCGAATTTTACACTATAGGGATAAATTTTTACTTTAGTCCCTAAAGTTTCAAATATGTACTTTTGTCTTAATTTCTTTGTTTATCAATTTTTTAGGCTTTTATCCTTATTTTTCAGTACGCTTTTGTCCAAACAGTAATTTATTCTCGCTTTTCAAGTTTTACATTTTTACTCATACATTATCTTTTTATGCTTTAGGCAATACAATATTTTAATACTATTGCCTCTAGCATAGCACGAAAATGTATCACTAATTAGGATGAGCGAAACTATGGACCTTATAGGTCCCAGTACTCTGGCAGTATCAATTACACACATATTATTTTTTTCCTTTCTTTTTCTTTTTCATTTTTTCCAAACACTCCAATACAGATGTGGAACCATATCAAGGTTACCACTATGCAAGTCGCCATGACTTGCTATCGCAGTTACAAAAATGTTCCTATGGCTAGCCATGTACATCTTAATTTCTAATTTCACACATAATACTAAGGGCAAAATACAATTATAATTTAATACAGTTTACAATAATGCATCATTACCGATTCATGGTAATAATTAGTATACATAATTAAAAATGGTCTCAGTATTTCAAATATATCATTTTTTCAATTAAAATCATACGATTCAATTACAATTATTTCATTTATTTATTTTATTTATTACTTTCTTTTCCAATACATGCTCTTTACATGTCATATAGATTAATTATATTATATTTTACACTTATTCCGATTTATATCTCAAAATTTCATAAATTTTCTTAAGGTCCCTATTCGGTTATCTTATTCCAATTTCCTTATAAATTGTATTTTCTACTCAATTTAATCACAATAAACATAAAACCATCTATTTTTCAATTATTTCAATTTAATTCAAAAAATTATATTTTAGTCCCCAATTTTTTTAATGTGATCGAATTTTTTCCTAAAATTAAACTTGTCTAAATTTTAATTAAATACCATAATTTCACTAATTTATCTTTTAATTGCACAATTCTAAGTCCAATTTCACAATTAATTCGTAATTAATAATTAACCTATTTTTTCTAATTATATATACAACGTATATATTATGAAATTAAAGGGTTTAAAATTATTCACTTACCAAATCACTCAACAATTTTGTCTTTCCTCTTATTTTTGGTTGATTTGCTTCCTTCTCTTTGCTCTTCTATTGGCAGCAATTTCATGACCAAAATCACCATAGATTAAGTCAAATTTTTTCTCAAATAATTCACACAATACTATAACCAATACTTAATTACTCTAATTATCAAATAAAACTAAATTTTTCCCAACTCCCCAAAATATCCAATTGAAGAATTGGACTATTTTCATCTTCTTTCACCACCCATAGCAACCAAAGATGAAATGAGGCAAGATGAAACAATTTAATTGAGATTATGGTTGGAACATCTTAGGAATTAAGCTTAAAGAAACAAAAAAAAATGAAGGAAGAAGAGGAGAATGAAGGCCACGACAAAATGGGGGAAAAATGGCCAAGAATGGCCGGCGAACCAAGAGATAAAATCTCTTAATGCCACATTAAATGGTTACATACTTTAGGACAAAAATCAATTAAGTCCTAAATAGGTCTAATGCCACATGTCACCATTTAACTAGCCAATATACTTTTAGTTGTCAATTTTTGATAAAAAATTATACCAAAAACTTGTAAAAATGTTAATGAAGCCATGCTTAAAATTTCGGATCAATCCGAGATCGTTTCGATATCAAATTAGCCCCGAATATAAATTTTAATCAGTCTGAAAGCTGAATTTTCAAAGTTTTCAAAAAATTTATTTTATCATGTCAAAAATTCATATACATAATTTCTAGTCAATTGGTGCAATCGAAATAATTTTATGAACTTCAGGGAATATTTTTAAGCCAGTCAAAGTTTTCAGTCAACTATATCGATCCAATTATTTATTTTATTTTTCCCTTTTGGAGATCTATTTGATCTCAATTTCAGCCTAAATTATACCACCAGATTCGTTATGAATAATACTTTTCAATGGTGAAGAAAAATTTTTATGGGCCCACTGTGGCACTATTTACCTCGAGAAGTACTATTCATGTGATCGACGATTCCTGGGGTGTTACACGCACTATCTTATTAATGTACAATTCTGCTAACTTTAAGAGTTGATAGTCAATTTTGATAGGCAGAAAGTGAGTTGACTTGGTTAATTTGTCCACAATCACCCATATGGTGTTGTACCGCTTCCTAGTCTGAGGCAAACCAACCATGAAATCCATCGTAATCTGGTCCCATTTTCACTCAGGTATTGCTAAGGGTTGAAGTAAGCTCGAGGGAACTTGATGTTCTGCTTTGGCCTATAGACACGTTAGGCATTTAGAAATATATTCTGCAATGTCTCATTTCGTACCAGGCCACCAGTAGCGTGTCTTTAAGTCTTGATACATTTTTATGCTTCCTGGGTGCATAGTGTGTGAATTTCTATGAGCTTCTTTCATGATATTTTGTTTCATTTAATCAACATTAGGGACACAAATTTTGTCTTTGAAGTATAAATGGCCATCATCTTTGATTACATATTCACTATGATTTCCCTTTTGGATTTGTGTAATAACTAAGGTTAACTTTTTATCTCGTGCCTGAGCTTCCTTAACTTGCTACACTAGGCTAGGTCTAAGTCGCAATTCAGCTACTAAAGCACCATCATTGGCTACAAATAATTTGATGTTCATAGCCCTTAAAGCTGAAAGAAAGCATTTAAATCATTGGTTATACATAACCTCACTATGATACGTATTTAATAATTTAATTCGGTTATTTAAGATGTACCTGATAATGATTTCCTGCTAAGTGCATCGGCCAACACATTTGCTTTTCCTGGATTGTAATCAATGACACAGTCATAATCTTTTATCAACTCTATCCATCTTCTTTGTCTTTGATTCAATTCCTTCTGGGTAGGCAAGTATTTGAGACTTTTATGATCTCTATAGATGTAACATTTTTTTTCCATACAAATAATATCTCCAAATCTTTAAGGCAAAAACTATAACTGCTAGCTCAAGATCATAGGTCGGGTAATTCCTTTCATGAGGCTTAACTTGCCTGGACACATAAGTAATTACTCTTCCCTCTTGCATAAGTACACAGCAATGCCCATTATACGAGGCATCACTATAAATTACAAAGTTTACCAGGCTCGGGTTGTGTAAGTACAGGCACTTCAGTCAATATAGCCTTTAACTTCTTAAAACTTTCCTAACATCTGTCATTCCATACAAATTTTATATTCTTTTAAAGTAATTTGGTCATACGTGTTGCAGTGATAGAAAACCCTTTAACAAACCTCCTATAATACCCAACCAAACCTAAAAAGCTTCTGATTTCTATAACATTCTTAGGTGGCTTCCATTCCAAAATTGCTTCTATCTTTTTGGGGTCAACTCTAATACCATTAGCCAATATGACATGACCAAGAAAAAAGACTTTATCAAGCCAAAACTCACACTTACTGAACTTGGCATAAAGTTGTTTCTCCCTTAAAGTCTATATGACAATCCTCAAATGCTCACCACGCTCCTCTCGATTTTTGGAATAAATCAAAATATCATCAATGAAGACAACAACAAATTGATCTAAATAAGAATGGAAAATACAATTCATGAGATCCATAAATGCTGCTGGGGCATTTATGAGCCCAAAGGACATCACTAGAAATTCATAATGTCCATATCTGGTTCTAAAGGCTGTCTTAGGAACATCCACCCCTTTGCCCTTAGTTGATAATATCCTGACTTCAGATAGATTTTAGAGAAAATACCCGCACCTTTAAACTGGTCAAACGGGTCATTGATCTGAGGTAATGGATATTTATTCTTCACAGTCACCTTATTTAGTTGTCTATAATCTATGCAAAGTCTGAGTAACCCATCTTTCTTTTTGACAAATAACACCGATGCACCCCAAGGAGAGACACTGGGACATATAAAACCCTTTTCAAGAAGTTCTTGCAATTAAATTTTTAGTTCTTTCAATTCTGTGGGCGCCATTCTGTAGGGTGCAATAGATATAGGTGCATTACCAGGAAGCAAATCAATGGAAAATTCCACTTCTCTTTCTAGTGCTAGCCCTGGTAGCTCATTAGGAAAAACATCCTGAAAATCACATATAGTCTATATGTTTGAAATTTTAGGATTGCCCTTCTTAGCTTCAAGTACACAAGCTAGGTAGGTTGTATACCCCTTCCTAACAAGCCTTTTTGCTGCTGTAGCTTGAAAGGAAATTTGAATTCTCACCCACAACCGTGTTCTCATCATTAGCGGGTGTCCTAAGAGTTATTCTTTTTAAGTGACAATCTACCAGCACATGATGTCTATATAGCCAATCCATACTAAGGATCACGTCAAATTTACGGAAGGGTAGCCTAATCAAATCACCCGAAAATTCATGGCCTTGTATTTTTAAAGGACAGTTTTTATATTCTATTCACAACTACGCTATGACCCAAAGGATTCATGACTATAATTTCATGTTCAAGAGTATCGGCATGCAGTCTTTTATCATCAGGTAATGGAATGCATATGTTTGAGTAAGTAGATCTTGGGTCAATCAATGCATGTCCAAGCATATCAAAGATAGTAAAAGTACCCGCAATCACATCGGGCGTATCCTTTTCATCTTGGGCCTGCATGGCATAAGCACGTACTGAAGCACGAGTGTCAGGCCTTTCCACTATTTTTGATAGGGCTCTCTATCCACCAACACTAGAACCAGGTCCTCTGCCTCTACCTCTACCCCGAGAAGCTTCTGGAGTTGACCTCTCTAGCTGACTAGCTACTGAAGACTGTCTACCAGGGCAATCTTTTTGAAAGTGTTATATGGACCCACATCGTAGATATGTTTCCATTTTTCTCCAACACTGACCTCTGTGTCTTTTCTCGTAATGTTCACATGGAGGAATCTCTCCTTTGCTTGACCCTTCTACAGTGCTGGCCATAGATAAGGCCGGCTACCTCGACCTAAAAGATAACCTCTGACCTTGTCCTGATTGTTGGGTGGATGTCTAAGACGGTGTCTGAGTTTGGGATCCTGCCCTTTTTTGCTTTTCGCTTGATGATGAGGATAAACTGGCTTGTCTTTGCCCCCTCTTTTGTTGACTCCTACTCGTCCATTTTTGTTCTTCTGCATTAGCCTTTTTAATTCTTAAAGCTGTCTTGACCAGCTCTTTATAGTCTCTAATTGGAGATATTGCTAAAATTTTCTTAATTTCATGATGGAGACCCGACTTAAACTTCTATCACCTGTCCGCCATAGTAGGAATAAATTGTTTGGCATAGGCGCTCAGCCTATCAATTTTTTTCTCATATTTTACCATTGATCTCGGTCCTTGCTTTAGGTGGAGAAAAGCATCTCTCATTTCTGTCATGTATGCATCCCTCACATATTTATCTCTAAATTAAGACAAAATATTCCCAATTAAGATTCTTTAGCACCGTAAATCTCTTTGGGGATTTCCACCATTGGTATGTTGGCCCTTGAAGTAACCCATCTGCACATTCCAATCTTTCTTCAGGTGTAAGGTGCAAAAGATCAAAGATTCTCTTAATCTTGATTAGCCAAAATTCAACATCTGGAGCAAAGACTGATAACTCTCCCTTGAAGTCCTCTGCTCTAAGTTTCCTTGCTTTTTCCAATATTAGCATCTATGGTGGAAGGGGTGGCTGAGGTTGTGCATAAGGTGTAGTCGCTATTTCACTACAAAAAAACTGCCAATTAGCGACGGCCAATTTTTCGTTGCAAATTTAACGACGGATTCGCGACTGTTTTACAATTCCGTCGTGAGAATGATATTTTCTATTTTTTTGCGACGGAATAGCGATGAAATCAATAAACAGTCGCTAATTATTGGCGGAAAGTATACGCGCCATGTTTTGCGATGGAATTAGCGACGAAAATTGCCGTCGCTAAATTTTATAATTTTTTATTCATGAATTTAGTTTCAGAAAATTTAGTAACGAACAATTTAGTCGCTAATTTTGGAGGGAAAATTTAGCGCCTTTTTTGCAACGGTTTAGCGACGGAAATTTTTTTGTCGCTAATATATTCTAACAAAACAAAAAAACTCAGTTTATGGGAGTAACTCGATACCGGGAAACTAGCTAATTACAGGAAATTATAGTACTAATGCAATTAGCGACGGAAGTATTTAGTCGCTAATCCGTCGCAAATAAATTAAGAAATAATTTTTTTAATTTCACTCACATGATTTATTTATAATTATAAGTAATTTTAATATAGGCCATATGAAATGAATATTTTATTTTGTAACAGAAAATTAGAAATTATTTTATAAGTTGATAATAATTTTTTATCAATTATACCAAAATCTAAAGTTATTTATTTAGAAAATTTATATTTTTAATAATAATAATAAACTAATTGTTACGATTATTATATATTTGTGTGTTCAAGATGAAAAAATAAATATTTATAAAAAGTAATATAAAATTTTCTAAATGAATAAATTTTCTAATATATATATATATATATATATATTTAATTTCTATTTTATCAATCCAAGACTTAAACTCATACAAGTCAAAATGAATAAATTTTCTAATTTATTCTTCAATTTAATTTCTATTATTTTTCTAAATGAATAAATTTTCTAATATATACACACACACACACACACACACTTTTCAATTTTATTTCTATTATTTTTTTAAATATTCAAAGCTACATCTAAACTCATCCTAACCATTTAACTTCACTACCGCAGTTACTTAATTGAGTGGTATGAAAGATTGAGAAAACTTATTGATTTGAAAATGGAGAAATGGCTTTGAAATTCTAAACATGGCCAGATTAATAAATAAGTTAAGATATTATCTGATAAATCCAAATATATAGTCCATTTGAATCTGCATGTTTATGGTTTGGTTGGATCTTCAAATACAAATTGAGCAGCTTTTATACAGAATAGTGTAAGTAAAGATTCAACGGTTAAGTATTTGCCGTTAGATCGGCCTGATTTTTGGTGAGTACGTTTGAAACTTCTTGTTGTTTATTTTGAACGGTAAAGATTAGTTTTTAAGGTCTGTAAGTTTAATTTTTGTTGCAAAAAAGAGGCTATTTTCTGGATTTTTTACATAATGACCAATTTTGTATGTGAAGAGGATCGAAAAATCATTTACCGTTAGATCGGCCTAATTTTCGGTGAGTACGTTCGAAACTCCTTGTTGTTAATTTTGAACGGTAAAGATTAGTTTTTAAGGTCTGTAAGTTCAATTTTTGTTGCATAAAAGAGGCTATTTTCTGAATTTTTTACATAATGACCAGTTTTGTATACTATTATTGAATAATAATAATAATAATAATAATAATAATAATAATAATAATAATAATAATAATAATAATAATAATAATAATAATAATAATAATAGAGTAGACATCTTGTAGACCTTCATTAGTGAATATAAGGGGTTTGTTCGGGGTGCATATAATTGTAAAGTCCTAATTCTGAGTCGATCGAAAATATTTTTAACTTATGTATTATTGAGAATTTAGATTGACTACGAAATTATTTGTAAATTATTTTGAAACATTCGAAACGCCTTTTTGTTAATTTTGGACGGTGAAGATTAGTTTTTAAGATATGTAAGTTTAGTTTTTGTTGCAAAAAAGAGGCTATTTTCTGAATTTTTTACATAATGACCAGTTTTGTATGCGAAGACGATCGGAAAATTATTTGCCATTAGATTGGCCTTATTTTTGGTGAGTACGTTCGAAACTCCTTGTTGTTAATTTTGACGGTGAAGATTAGTTTTTAAGATCTATAAGTTTAGTTTTTGTTGCAAACAAAAGATTATTTTCTGAATTTTTTACGCAATGACTAGTTTTGTGTATGAAAACCGTTAGATTGGCCTGATTTTTGGTGAGTACGTTCAAAACTCATTGTTGTTAATTTTGAACGGTAAAGATTAGTTTTTAAGGTCTGTAAGTTCAATTTTCGTTGCAAAAAAGAGGCTATTTTCTGGATTTTTTACCTAATGACCAGTTTTGTATACGAAAATGATCGAAAAATTATTTACCGTTAGATTGACTTGATTTTTGGTGAGTATGTTCGAAACTCCTTGTTGTTAATTTTGGACGGTAAAGATTAGTTTCTAAGATCTGTAAGTTCAGTTTTTATTGAAAAAAAGAGGATATTTTTTGGATTTTTTACATAATGACCAATTTTGTATGTGAAGACGATCGAAAAATTATTTACCGTTAGATCGGCCTAATTTTTGGTGAGTACGTTTAAAACTCCTTGTTGTTAATTTTGCACGGTAAAGATTAGTTTTTAAGATCTGTAAGTTCAATTTTTATTGTAAAAAAGAGGTTGTTTTCTGAATTTTTTACGTAATGATCAGTTTTGTATACGAAAACGATCGAAAAATTATTTGCCGTTAGATTGGCCTGATTTTTGGTGAGTACGTTCGAAACTCCTTGTTGTTAATTTTGGACGGTGAAGATTAGTTTTTAAAGTCTATCCGACTCAAATAATCATAATAACTCTATCTGAATGTCTAATTCAGATCGAATTATTCGATTTATTTGGATAGAGTCAGATTTTGCACATCCCTAAAGACATTGATAGACAATAGAGTTCAATCCAAGACTTAAACTCTTTCTTTAACGAACCGAAATACCGAAAAAAATTCAGAATCGAACTGTACCGTTAATTTTTTGACTGTAACCGAACCGAATTGTATTGTTGACTTTGTTTGGAACGGATATGGATATTTTAATAATTTTTTAGATATAAAATTTAATTCAAATCATTTGTATTTTATATATTTTTATTAGTAATGTATTATATGAATTCTTAATTATTATATATTTTTTAATTATTTTTAAAAGATAATACTTTTTTATTCATTATTTCAAAATATAAAGTAATTTATTTAAAAATATTACATTTTTAATAATAATAATAATAATAATAAACTAATGATTGTAATTATTATATAATTACAATATGAAAATTAAAGAAAATAGATATTTATAAAATATTGATATAAAATTTATTATCTCATTTAAAATAATAATAAAATATTTTATAATTTATATTTTCTCAAAATATAAGCTCAGAGTTTAAACATATAATGATATAATAATAATAATAATAATAATAATAATAATAATAATAATAATAATAATAATAATAGCAGGAGACATCATATCTTGAAGACTATGAATTTATAGTTTCAACTAAAATACACATTAGTAGTAAATAGGAAATTAAAATAAATGGAGAATAAATTCTTAGGTTTTTAGTTATTTACAAATGTGCTATTGTATATAAATTGGGAACCAAGGCAAGCAAAACCCTAACTTCAAGTCTCCTCGCAGCCACTCTCTTCTCTTCCTATCTCTCAGCTGCTCCTCTCTCCTCTCTCTCCCTCACCGCCACTGATCTTATCGGAGGCCAAAATCATCGCCGAATCTCATCTATCTCTAGTTAATAAGGTGACGGCTTTCTCTCTTTCTTTCATTTATTTTGTTTGAATTTTTATTTTTGATTTTCAAATATGTCTCCTGTTTCTTATTTCCTTTTTGTAGCCTTTTGCTTTCTTTTGATTTTGAAAGTCATAGTGGTCTTTTGTTTTTGATATTTACAGTTGCTTTCTTGTTTCTTTTGATTTTTAGTTTAAGAAATGTGTTGATGCAGTTCTGCTTGTTAGATTATCTGGAATTTATGATGATGATATATTGGTGGGATTTTTCTTGTCGAGTGTTGGTGAGTTTTTCCCTGTCCATACCTGATGGAGGTGCATTTTTGTTTTACTAACAAGGAGCTGAATTATTTTCCAGCATGAAAACAACCAACTGTAAGTTTTTCTATGTCATTATCCAGGCTTGCAGGTATTGAACGATTCTTAGAAAAATGGCACTCGAAGTTCCTTAAAAACCTTAGCAGTGAGCTGAGAGTGGAACTTAATAACATACTAAGTCTGAACAGAATGATTTATAATTTCAAGTATGCCATTTACATTATTCTGCTTCCCCATTCTTTTTATTGCTGTTTTGGGTTGTGTTTATGTTTATGTAGGAAAGAGATCTAACTTGGAAACTTACAGGTAATTAATTAATTAATTTCTGTTGGATTAATATTGTGAAGGAAAATGTATTAATGAGTTCTTGATGAAAGTTCTCTTTTTTGAGTTATTTTTCATTTCTTTGATAATTGAAGTCTGTCTCTGTTAGATCTAATACAAATCATCTTTTTGCTAATTATGTGAAGAAGTTAGTGTGTCAGGGTAATAAATAGATAATAAGATTTTGGCAAAGATTGATAAAGGATTAATCTGAATCCTAACCTAATAAAATTTCACTAAATCAACTAGTTATACTTTTATAACCTAAATTCACCTGAAAATTGTGACTTGATGATAACCTTAATCAGAATTCATTCTATTCAATTGAAACCTAAACTGACTCCAACATCCTGAATTAGTAATACTAATAATAATAATATGTACTAGTCTTAGTATTTTTAAGGAGCCTTATAAATGACAGTAAATCAATTGCATGTGTAGAAGTTCAAGGTCGCTAGAGTTTACTCATACCTCAGTAAAAAGTACATTTCTTATTGAGAACAAAATGATAACCAATAAGGAAATTGGAGAAAATAACTTCAACTATGCAAATTATTGCACATGCCACTTATTCTTGTGTCAATTTGTAATGTGTCTGACTAATGAAAAAATGCACTGACATTTGTAGTTCATCTTTCACTGAACAACTAAGAAGATTGAATAGAAAATAGTTATCTGCCTACTCATGCATTAAGAGAATATCAAAATGGCAGATTTTGATGTTAGTTAGTTAAAGTGTGCCATTCAATGTACTACTTCTGTCCCAAACTTCAGGAACAAGACAATTAATGGATATGGAATGCCACATGTTGGATATTTCTATTTTTTCTGGCTGCCAATGTTTCTCATGCTCTATTTCTTGATTGGAACTGAACAATAATATGATGTCCTTTCAATCTGTTTCTAGATTCTGTAAGTTTCGTGTGAGGTGCAACTATGCTGAAGCAAATGTAGAGGATGACATGAGATCAGCTGCAATTGATGTTGTTGCTGATGTGAAGTCCGAACAGGTAAATGGCAAAGCTTGTCACTTTCACCCATTTGCTTGTGTATAACTTATTTTGTCTTAAACAGCTACAGCCAAAGGAATCTTAATAGACTGCTTTCCTAATTAGGTAGTGGTATTAAGAGGCAGCGGTTTTATTGGTTCTGCTATCTGTAAGGCTACTGTATCTAAGGGCATAGAAGTTACAAGCCTAAGCAGGTACTACCTATGTTTTAAGCAATTGAAATGCATGTTTAATTATAGCTTGAAGGTCTCCTTGCTTTTATATATACTCTTCTGTAATTGTTACCCTGAGTTCAAGTGTTGAATACTTAAAAACTATGAAATTTGCCAAAATTTTTGTCTTCTTGTTAACTTTCTCTTAATGCTTGGAGATTAAGACTTCCATCCTTCTTTAGGTCAGGGTGCCCTACTTACCAAGGTTCCTAGGTAGATCAGGTTAATTGGATACCAGGCATGTACTATTCTTTATGCAATCTTGAATGACTGCCTGTGTTCTTATTAAATCAATTGTAGCATAATAAAGAGCTGTTGCTTTCATAGATATATTATATAACAGTTAATGAGAGTTTTGTAGTTTGTCTATGGTAGCACCATGACAAGTAAACACATGATTGTGGAATGCCAACATATGATCCCTGTTTTGAGCTCCTTCAATAGAGTTGCTGAACATGATAAGCAACTGGATTATGAATTAATGGTCATGCAATGATTAGTCTCCACAACCAATTCCTTGTTTTTATCCACTAAATACTTTTTGGTTTTGTATCCCTCGAAAATGTAGAGCACCAACAGCACAACTGATATTTACTTCTTTAAATCAGTGTTTGACAAATTCTCATTATCTTTCTGAAGTTCAGAAAAAATTTAGGGCCTTTTATGTATTTATTCATTGACCTTACATTAATATAAAATCTAGTTGTATGAAAACTTATGAATACTTAAATTCCATCTTTTTCCATTAAATCTATTTGGTTGAAAATGAATCGATGTATTAGTAAATGGACATAGAACTGCCACTGACTTTTGCCAAGATGTAGTGTGCTTGCTGCTGCCTCTGCAATAAATAATAACTCTTATGATTGCCAATATTATCTCGGCATCATTATTATATTTCTGATCCATGTAGAGTCAAGTTGAGGTGATTACTTATTTCCTCTTTCCTTGCCTCCAGAATTGTTGTTTCTTGCAGCTATTAAATTTCAGCCACCCAAGTTGCCTGTGTTATTTTGTTGTGCAAATTCGTATTGCAGTTCTAAGGTTAGGATTAGGTTTAGGTAGTATTTTATTTATAGTAGGGTTTCTATATTAGTGGTTTATTTCTATGGTTTCCTAAAGTCTTCCTATTTTAATATTTTCTAATTAGAGCAATAAAAAGAAATCATTGTTTTCTCGTTAGAAAAGAATTCCTATTTTATTAGGTACTCCTAGGCCCGTAACCTCTCTTTAAAGAGGCAGAATTTAATCAATTAAATAATTTAGAGTTTCCAGCAAACAATACAAGAGATAGACAACTCTCTCTAACTAATTCCAAGATCTGCAACTCCCTTGTAACAATTTGCAAATGTCAGCAACCATATGTAATATGTAAGTCTGGAAACAAGAACAAGGGAAGAGACCCATGTATTGCACACTTTCCTGTTAATCATTCGGTGACTCAATCACATACTCAGGAGCATAACGATTTGGTACTAGAGCCAAACACCATGGGCAGCGGCAAATAAAAGGCTCCTTAAAAATACTGATTAATGTACTAGTCTTAGTATATAGACCATGTTTCATTGCTATGTGCATTGATATAATGTTTTTGGGTGAAAGGAATGCTAGAAACATTCTATGATAGAGTTTGACCTGTGCTATTTATGTGTGATGATGGTTATTCTTATTTTGTTTCCAAAGGGTTTTTTATTTTTTTTTCCTGATATTCAGACAAGTTGAGAGACCTTGACCATGTTAATTTTCTTTTTAATGTGGCTATTCATCTTCTGTGATTTCGCTTATGGTTTAGAGGTTGATCCTTTATAATCCTATTTGTGATTAAATATTTCTTTTCTATATCTACATTTGTGATTAGAGGTGAATTTTCTATGGATGACAGTTCAAATGAATGTACTTCAATTTAAGTACCATTACCTGATGGTGCGATCTCTTATGAATGTAGGTTTTTGCTAGATATGGAAGTAGAAGTATGCCTTCTTAGCTATAGGTCCATTGACCTTGTGCTACTAATGATTTTTCTCTCTATTAGAATTTACTATATTTGGTACTTTATATATTTCGGATGGTAGACCTGGTCTAATTTATAATACATGCTGGTCAGCTCTGTTGTTTTAATTCAATGATTGACTTTGATAGGTTTTGGGCCTTCTTTTTCTCACATCAGCCCAGGACCCTGGTATTATTCCTCGCAATTTACATCTACCAGAGGAGGAGTTTCGTTATGATTCTTCGACATCAGTTGAAGTTCGAGGAAGACAAATGCCTAGCCTCCAGTTCCCTCGGACAAAGGAAGTTATGGTTAATGGCATTCCTGTTCGAGCGAAGTATTGTGACACACGCATGCTTTATCGGCCTCCCCGTTGCTCCCATTGTTCCATCTGTAACAATTGTGTTGAAAGATTTGACCATCATTGCCCATGGGTGGGTCAATGCATTGGATTGCTACATGCAATAGGATCAAAGTTTTCCTTTTCTTTTATTTCTGATATGTATGTACTCCATTGATATTGTTTGGGTTTGTTATACTGTTCATCCCTCTGGTGCAATATTAATGTTGACAATTTTATTTTGTTTATATGTGTAGCAATTTTATTTTGTTTTTATGTGCAGCATAAAAGAAAAAATTAAATTATGCAATAATTTAGTGACGGATATGCGACATCATATCCGTCGCTACTGTGTAACGTTAGAATTTAAATAATTAGCGACTAATTTTCGTCGCTAACTTTTAGAGATGGGAGTTATAAGCGATAAACTGTCGTTATTGATAAATTAATAATTAGCGACTGAATTCACGACGGAAAATTATGTCGCTAAAAATTAATATTATATTACAGGCGACTAATTTTGAAAATAAATTAGTGACGGCGAAACCTAATTAGCGACGGAAATTTTCATCGCTAAATTAGCGACTAATTTTAGATCCGTCGCAATATATTAGCGACTGTTCGTCGCGGCGTCGCTAAATTATATTAGCGACGGAATTTTGGCAATTAGCGACGAAAAATGCCATCGCTAATTCCAAATTTTTTTTGTAGTGTTTGTTGTTTCATCAATTCCATCATTATAGTAAAGAATTATATCGGATTTATCATCGGCTAAGCTACATGTGGAGGTACCGACTGGGCTGGCTGCTCCTCCACACCCCTGCCCAGGTCACTAGCTGAGGCACGACTTTCTACTTCTTTTGTACCTCTGCTTGGATCTGGTTCCATTCTTTTGTCTATAACAAGCAATGATGATAGATCTACATCAGAGTCACAACACAATCATATTTAACTTTCACATAAAATGTACACATTTTTCCTTTTCAATAACTTAATTGTTGGTCTAGAATCACTTAAACCGAGCTCTGATACCAGTAAATGTAATACACTATATCCGATCAGTTAAAAAACCTGGATACTGGATGTTAGAGTCGAGTTTAGGCTATTTTAATAAGGGTCAAACAAAATCTTATTTAAAATGTTATTTAATTTATAAAAATTTTGGCAAAGTACCCCCTGAATTTCTTAAAAAACCCCTGAAAAGAAAGTATTTGAAACACTTCTATTAACATCTATCCTGCCATCCATCTCCAGTTTAAACCCAACACAATATTTATTGCCCTTCCTCCAACATTTCAAGTCTCAAAATTCGACAATTATATAAAGCACAACATATTTAGTTCTCCACTATTCTTAATATAATTTATAATATTGTTATCCATAATTATTTACATATATAATTTACATCTCCATAATACAATGTACATGCCAAAATATTGTAAAGGTAATAAAAAGGGACTAAAGTGCATCCACCTCAAAATTCTTTCACTCCTCTGATGTGACTCAAATTTTGATGTAGATCTGCTGTCAACTTTCTTTAACAAAAATTTCTTTAACCAACGCACAAAAAGAAAATTACGCGTTAAGCATATCGCTTAGTGGTGTTCAAGCAATTGTATTTTTCCAAGAATATATGATAATTAACCAAAGCATATACATAATTCAAATTATCAAGCATGTATATTCTCATTTACACACACACAAACGATAGGAAGTCTGTTAAAGGCAAATTAAACATATCTCTCTTTTTTTTCCTCTTCTTTCCTTTTCTCTTACCTTTCTCTAATTTAATGTTTAATTAGGGGTAATCAATTATTTATTCTATTATTAGAAGTTTCCAATTTATTTAAATGGACATTTAACGTTTATGCTTGGTATTTGCCCTAAGTAAAATCTAGCGGAATTGCATCAAGCTGGATAAATGAGATTCAACCAAAGGACTAAGTTCTTGGAACCATTCAACCCCTTTTTAATGGTTTCTCATTTAACATATGTGATTTTTCGATTAAATATACATTTATACATGTATACATATATATATACACACACACATATACATATAGATATGGACCGAGCTCTCGGAGCCATTCAACCCAGACTTAAGTTCATTACATTTACCGGAAGAGCTCGCGGAGCCATTTAGCCCATGACTCAAGTTCATTACATTTATCGGAAGAGCTCGCGAAGCCATTAAATTCGGTAGTACATATCGAGGCGTAGTACTGCTAATTCCCTAATTGACATGTCAATCTTATCCCATTACTCCAATTTCTGTCTAATTTTATTAAGGACAAATGCACTAAATTTTTAAATTTCGATAATTTAACTTATATTATATTTTAAATATTACTTAATTGGTGCTTAAATATATTTGCATCTAATTTTCGCATTGAGCATATTTTATTTATTTCTAATTAATCACTTTAACCCTTAACTCAACCTTTCTTTATCTCCAATGGCATGCTTAGACTAGCAACTCACCATTACTTTAAGAATTAGAAATCTAAATTGCTTTATGTCATAAATTACAATTCAAGTAAAATTTTCTTTAATTATATTGGCTATTTCAAGGGCATACTCAATTTATATTAGCTATAACACATACCTATTAGTCCTTAAATTCACAACTAATCATAAACATAGTCTTATTTAATTTTAAACTTAATATTTGTAACTTTAATCATAATAAAATCAACTATAACTCAAAAATCCCCACATACATAAGGCATACTCAAAGGAAAAAATAAATTTGCTTGAACACTTACCTATTTTGTTGATAACTTCTTCAATTTCCAGCTTCAAAAACTTCAAATCATCATTTTTCTTCTCTTTCTTTACCTCTTTCACTTACTTCACCTTCCTTCTCTACATAAACCTATAATCCAACGTGAATTCTCAACAATTAATACACAAATTCATGATTTACAACAATTTTAAACAATTATTTGCCTAAATTTTCTTTTAACTAACAAAAATTAAAATTTCCCTTAATTAATAAAATCCTTAGATGTAATTTTTTCTCATTTCTCCTTCAAAATTTTCATCATAAAATAACAATTAGGAATGAAGAGAAGCTTAACTAATAGTTAGAACAGAAGAAGCAACTAATAGGGGGCGAATCTGTGGGGAGGCCAAAATGAAGAAGGAAGAGCAGTAGGGGGAAATGCAACCTCTATCGTGCGAAGAAAAAGGGGAGAAAAAGCGACTGTTGTGCGAGGTGCAATGACATTAGTGAAGTTGAAGGGTCCGACAATGATAGGAGGCGCGATGATGAGTGAGGGGTTGGATCGGGGAGGAAAAGAGAGAGGGACGATGGAGTTCTTTTTTGAGAGGGTGATCCTGATTTTGCCAACCAAAAAGAGAGAAAAGGGAAACTCCAAAGCCAAAATGACGTAGTTTTGGTAAATTTCCTTTTAAGTCCCCCAAGTTGCACTTAAACCCTCAATATTAACTTTCTATTTATATTTTGCCCCCAATTCAACTATAACTTATATATATATATATATATATATATATATATATATATATATATATATAATTTTTCTCTTTATTTTCCATGCTTCATTACATTTTAAGCTGCTCATTTATTTATTATTTACCTTATTATCGGGTCAGCCAGGTTATCACTCAAGTAATTAAAAGTTAGGGTGTTACAATCTAAGCAAAATTGAGCTTAGAAAAGCTTTACCCCCCTTAAAATTTTGCTATCCTTAGCAAAACAAGATACATTTCTCAATTTGATAGTGGTTGTAGTGGTGGATAATGCTGCCAAAAGTGGGTGGTAAACTGCCCAAGACTGTGCTTCGCCTCAAGTATATGATCTTGCAGTGTGTCTATTTTGCCCTCCAGTCTATTCATCCTAGTATTCATGTGAGTTGTGAATTTCAGCATCTGAGCCGAAGGTTCTTATGGCGGAGGTGTTTGAGCATCAGGCTCTAGTGTAGCTGGTTCCTATTCAGCTTGATCATCCTCTTCATCTCTATTTCTCCCAATAGTGATTAGGTACAAATACTCTGCCCTTTAGAACCAATGGTTCCTTAGCCTTTTGACCAAAATCTTCACTCGTGTCAACATGGCGTGGTCTATATAAGCTGCCTTTCTAAGGGATCCCCTCATATCCATATATCCCATTGCTTTTGCCATTATGGTCACAATCCAGCCTAGAGATGTCACTTTAATTTTGGTACTCATTTTTACAACTCTTCTATCTGCCTACAAAGGATTGTTGCCCCATTGATTCGTACACCTTCAACCATATATCTTAACAACATACATTTTTTAGGATTAATATTCGCAGGACTGTTAATACAACTAAAGAAAGTAATGATAAAAACCTGTGAAGAATTCGAAGGTATGACTACCTAAGGCACGAGCCTTGAGCTTGCTCGATTTATTTTGCACTAGATTCGAAGGGTCTCTAATGAATTCCCAATTTTTTTGCACTGTAGCATTAGGTAATTCACCTAATTCATCATCAGGAAATCTTAATTGTTAGCAAACTCTAGAAAAATCATACCATGAGTCTTCCTCCCCAGTTTAAAACTGACTGTGCCTATATCTTGCTCATCTTTAAATGTCAATGTGAATGATGTGAAGAACTGTAATGCAACATGTGGATATAGTTTTGGGTGCTTGTTAATAAACTGTTCCCAACTAATAGCTTTGATTAAAGGAAATATCTCATCCCATAGATTTCCATCAAAATATCAAAGAAGAATTTCCTCAAATACACTGGCTTGACAAATTGGATTTGCTTAAAATATTTATATAATTCGACCTTATCTTTATCCATATAAGCTAGAAGATGTTTCCCAGATGAGTTTGATGCTTCACTTTTTTTTGATTTCTTAGAAGACACTGGGTACAAATAAAACAAACCAAATAAGTGCCAAAGAAAATGTACCATAACCATATTTTAAAAGATATGGGAATATTTAGCTTAATTCTTCAAATGTTAATGGATGTACTAAGCGTACCACAAGTGTATATGAAGTGTAGAAGTAAGATGTAAACATGTGTGAATGAGTTAGAATGGTTAAAATAAAAAAAAATTGAAGCATAATTTTTGAACTTAGTTTTTGAGGGAACATGTTGTGTGCACAATGTAACTAAGCCAAAATACATGGAATCCAATAAAAACCCAAAATTAAAGAAATATCATCATAGTTTAACACTAATCACAAACAAAATTAAAGATAGCAAGAATATTAACATTTAAAAGCAAAATAAGCTAAGTAAAAATATCCAATTTTTAAGAATACATCCCAAGTTTCAATGTCTTAAATATGGGGAATTAAAGCAATTTAAAACAATAAAGGCACTTACTTGTTAGCAAAAGATGAATGAAAGTTTAATTGATTAAGATGAAACATAAGTGTATTTAATTCGGTGAAGTGACTAATTTAGTGTAGGAGAGTAAAAGTAAAAGAGTGAAGGAGAAATGGGGCATTTAGGTGAGTTTAGGTGTATGTGTGGGTGTTTTAAAAAATACTTGGTGGAATGTGGGGAGCCACTCGGTGGAGTGGGGAAACCCAATCTACTGAGTGGTCACCCACTGTATGCAAAAATGATTTTTTTTTTAAATGAAAGGCACCCACTCGATGGTAGAAAAACAATCATGGTGGAGTGGGGTTTGGGGTACTCAGTGGAGCGGGAATACCTACTCTACCAAGTGGCCACCCACTTGCATGTACCATGAAAAATTTAGCTAATGTAAAACGGCATTCGGTGGAGCACTTTAAGCAATTTGGTGAGTCACTCAAAAACCACTCGGTGGAGTGGGGAAGCCTACCCTGCCTAGTGCAAACAGTCTGGATTGAAAAGAATAAAATTAAGAAGAAACAAACCAAAGCACTAATAATCCCATTTGGTGTAGTCATGGAAGACATAGTGAGTTGGCATGGGACACTCGTTGGAGTAAAAAATCACTTTACCAAGTGATAGGCCCCTGGACTAACAATTGCAGAGACTCAAGTTTATTATTAAGCACAGGACTTTTAACATGCATTTAAACTTGAGATTCACCTAATTTTTAGACACAACATTTTGTGAAAACTCTTTATTGACATGAACAACTCGTTTTTACTAAAATTAAACCTATGTTAATGCCCTCTTCTGCAAACAAATCAAATTGTCATAAATTCTAAAGTAGACACAAAACACTGCAGAATTGATTCATGCATCAAGAAAAACTTCCTCTTCTCTGTATAAAGCATGTAAAACCCCAAAATGTATCCTAAAAGACTTAAAGTAAGTGATTCAAAGATTCTACGAGTTTTAAGGCAAAAGAACCTTAATTATTTGTTTTGCGACGTATTTGGTATTTAAGCTATTGTTGGGGTATGTAAGTAATTGAGTAATTAGTAATTTATGAATTAGAAAGAGGACTAAATTGAAAGAATAAATGATACATTAAGGGAATTAAGGAATGAAAGTTAGAGAGGTATTGAAAAGAGATTTACCAAGAACTTGAAAACTTTAACCAATGAGATTTGGCCATCTAGCCTTCTAGAATGGGCTAAGGGATTAACTAAGGCAGATTTTTTCTACCTTTGGGGAGGAACCGACCACTTTTAGGGAAAGGGGAGAGTTTTAATTTTCTACTCTTTTCATCCTCTCCTTCTTGGTTTCCTCTTAAGCTCCCTATAATCGGGTTTTTAGTTAGAGAAAGGAAAAAAAGAAGACTAAAGATTTTAAGGGGATTTACAACATGAAACAAAAATATGGAGAGATAATTCTAGAATCATGCTAAATTAAGGTCAAGAAGAGATGAAGAGTAAGATAAGAGAAAGAAAGACTTCAAATAAGGTATAAGCACCCTTACTCTTATTCATATATGTTTAAATAAGATTTGAGTATGTATATGAATGAATTATGGCATGATGATGTTGATGGAAGTCGAATTTGAGGGTAAATTTCATAAATGAAGCTTGATTTAGCTCTGATTTTTGAGTTAGTAAAATTTTTGCTGTAGGTACATTAGATATAGTTTTAGTATAAAGAGCATAACTTTTTATGTAGATTCCTAAATGAAGTAATTCCAATTGGAAATGAAAGTAACTCATATATCTACAACTTTTTATAAGAAATCAATACTTAATTCTATCTCTAAAGTCCTTCAAATATGGTTTGAATTTGAGTGATGTCTGCTGCCCTATCATCTAGAATAGTCCTCACTATTTTAGAAATATCTTGAGATTGAGAAGTAAGAATTGAGTGCTTTTTAATGTTTTAGAAACTAGAGAAATAGAGGAGAAAATTTGTAGCAGAACACTTTTCTTAAAAATATTGTTTAGTATGTCTAAATCGAGGTGCAAGTTAGATACTGAAAGAAGTCTGCATGATTTCATAAGCAGGGGAATAAGCCCTTTTTCGAGGTCGCAACCCCTATCACACTCGTGATAAAATATGCCCACCTTCACCAAGAAATGCCCTATTCAAAGCCAATATGATATTTATGTGTTCCAAACATTACCACAACCCTTAAGACACTTTTAAGCCTAATAAAGCCACATTAAGCATGGGATTAAAAGAATAGATGCATATATGATCCTTTAAGTGTATAGTTATGCAATGTGATGAATATGATCAATAATATGCCTAGTGCTACATGTGTACATTAAATGGTAACTATGTTTGAAGTGCATTTTAAGTGAAGTTAATTATGTATCATAGGAAGATATTGTATGCATGTTTTATCATGTATAAACTTTATGATTTTAAGTGCATTGGATGTGATATTCTGGAGTGATCAAAGACTTATTGAGCTTGAATTTTGGATAGTAGTGGATAGATAAGTATGCCTATAAGGAAATAGTGATTGCAGTTGCTAGTGTCGACACCTAAAGGTGTCCAGTGTTTCGATACCTTGTGGTATCTAGTGATTGGCACCTTTTGGTGTCTAGTGATTGGATGCCTTCAGGTATATAGTGATTGGCACCTTTTGGTGTCTAGTGAATCGATACCTTATGGTATCTAGTGATTGGCACCTTTTGGTGTCTATTGATTGGCATCCCTAATAGTGTCTAGTGATACGATACCTATACGGTATCTAGTATTCCCAAATGTCCACGCCTATACCAAGTTTAAGCTGTAAAAACGATTATGAGAGGATAAAAATAGTGCTAGAGACGGGTATGATATAAAAGATTATTGATTTATTCATGGATATTATTGTTAAAACTAATGATTTATACAGTTTTCATATATATATATATAATGTAGTTAATACATATGCAAAATTAAGTGTATAATGACGGTAATGAGATATGCTCGAGTGATGAATGAGTTGTGAAATGTATGGTTGTTGTGTTACCTTTTAGTTAATACAGAGTATAAATATATGTTTAGAACTACGTGATTCTGATTCCCGACTTTGGGATACGTAGGAAGCTTGGAATACAAATTCTGAGTTCGAACCAAATGTTAGATGTAATGTTAAGTATTCTAGTGTTAGTGGCCTTATAAAGAAGTGACTTGTAAGATTAGTTTGTGTGTTATTAACAACGTTAAAGTACTAACTCAATATAGTAGTTTAAGTGAGTTTTCTGAATAGAGTGGAATGAATGACTAGTAGAGGTAGTTAAATCGAAATAAATAGTAAATTTGTTTGTATGCTCAAAAGTGATTCTAGCAAAGAAGTAAATATGTGCTTTGTTATATAATTAAATTATTATTATCTTTACAAATAATTGGTCTTATGTATTGCATGAGTAGGTTTTGAGTTGAAGATGTTCTGGAGACTAGATCTTGGCACTCACGAAGGATTTCTCGAAGATGTAATGTAGACTCTAGAAAATAGTACATTTTGTACATCTCTTATTGTAGACCTAACTAAGGCTTAGTGAAAAGTATATATGTAATTAAAAACTCTTTAACTGTTATAAAGATTCTAATTTACGATATGTGTCCGGTATTAAGTCCGAATATATTATTGCAGTGAAACTTGTATTAGCTATATCAATACATTGATATGACTATAGCGAGTGTAGTAATTTCTTAACACTCCTGTGGGGTGTGAGGGTGTTATCAAGCACTTGTTAAAACTAAAACAGACAAAGACACATTAGCAATCTCAAAATGAAAATTGAACAAACTAATTAAAGAAAAATTAAATTAAAGGGAAAAGGAATATAGTTCTAAGTTTAGCAATCCTCAGCTAAACTTATTAAATCCTTTGTTACTCTTAAAATACCATTGTTGTGTCAGCAACCTCTACCTTCCCACCATGATATGGCTTCAAATGGTGTCGATTGACTCTCCGAAGTCATTGCTAGATAAGACTTGATATGGCCTAAGCCATCTTGATTTTAGTTTACCTAGAAACAATCGTAGTCTACTGTTATATAATAAAACCATCATGCTAGGAACAAATTCTTTAAATTTTAGTCGTTTATCATGCCAATGTTTTGTTTTTTCCTTGTAAATGGCTACATTGCCATATGACCACTGTCGAATTTCATCGAGTTCATTAAGCTGTAGCCTCCTCTTTTCTCCTACATATCTTAAATCAAAATTAAGAAATTTTATAGCCCAATATTCTTTATGCTCAACTCAACTAGTAAATGGCATGCTCTTCCAAAGAGGATTCTAAAGGGAGACATGCCTATAGGGGTTTTAAATGTAGTTTTATAAGCCCATAGAGCTTCATCCAATTTATGAGATCAATCTTTTCTTGAGCTATTAACTGTCTTTTCTAAGATTGATTTCAATTCCTTATTAGACAGCTCTACTTGCTCATTTGCTTGAGGGTGATATGGGGTTGTTACCTTATGCTTGACACCAAATTTTCTAAGCAGTGTTTTAAATTGATAGTTGACAAAATTCTTGCCCCCATCACTTATAATGGCTTTTGGTGCTCCAAATCTAGTGAAAATATTTTTCCTAATGAATTCAAGCACAACCTTAGCATCACATGTTCTAATTGCTATAACTTCTACCCACTTACTTACATAATCTATAGCAACTAGAATATATTCAAATCCAAATGAATTTGGAAATGGCCCTATAAAGTCAATACCTCAAACATAAAAATTTTTTAATTCTGTCACATTATTCATTGGCATTTCATTCCTCTTTGATATATTTCCTACTCTTTGACATTTATCACATAATTCAATAAAAGATTTAACATTTGCAAAAAGAGTAGGCCAAACAAAACCTGATTGAAGAATTTTTTGCATCGTACGATTTGGTCCATGGTGGCCTCTAACTTTACCTCTATGACATTACCTCATTATATCTTCTTGTTCTTCCTCCGGAATGCATCTTCGAAGTACCTAATCCAAACAAATTTTTATTAGATATAGATAGGCCCAAAGGTAATGTTTCACATAAGCTTGAAGCTTTTTCTTCTGTTGCCAAGTAAAATCTTTTGGAAGGTAACCGTCTGCAAGTAAATTATCTATGTTAGCATACCAAAGAGTTAAAAATTCACATGCATAAATAGCACATATATGTTCATTGGAAAATAAGTCAAAAAATTTTCTCTTTTAAATATTAGCATGATCCAATCGATATAGATGGTTTGCTACAAAATTTTCAGCTCCTTTCTTATCTTTAATTTGCACATCAAACTTTTGTAAAAGCAATACCTATCTAATCAGTCTTGGTTTGGAATCTTTCTTTGAAAAAAGGTGTCTTAATGCCACATTATCCGATCATACTGTGACCTTGAAACCAATGAGATAAGGTCTGAATTTTTCAAAAGAAAACACAATTGCCAGTAACTCTTTCTCCGTGGTTGTATAGTTTACTTAAGCTCCAATGAGAGTATGACTTGCATAATAGATGGTATAAAAAACTTTCTCCCTCTACTGACCTAAAACTGCTCCCACTATATAGTCACTAGCATCACACATAATCTCAAATGGTAGGCTCCAATTCGATGATGCTATGACCAATGTTGTGGTTAGCTTTTGTTTTAACAAATTAAATGCTTGCAAATACTTATCATTAAAGTTAAATGCATCATCTTTTATTAATAAATTAGAAAGTAGTTTAGCAATTTTAAAAAAATCCTTAATAAATTGACGATAAAAATCGGCGTGACCAAGGAAACTTTTAAGACCTTTAACACTAGTGGAGGGAGGTAATTTATCAATAACATCAATTTTCTCTTTATCTACCTCAATTCCTTTTTCGAAGATCTTATGTCTTAAAACTATTCCATCTTTCATAATAAAATGACATTTTTCCTAATTAAGAACAATGTTAGTTTCTTTACATCTTCCCAAAATCAATGCAAAATTATTCAAACAAGACTCAAAATCACAGCCCTATAATGTAAAATCATCCATGAAAACTTTCATAAAATTTTTAATAAAATCATGAAATATGGCCATCATGCATCTTTGAAAAGTGGCTGGGGCTTTACAAAGACCGAAAGGCATCCTCCTATATACAAATGTGCCATAAGGACATGTGAATGTGGTCTCTTTTTGGTCTTTCGAGGCTTTAGGTATTTGCATATACCCCAAATAATCATCTAAAAAATAGTAAAATCTATTCTCTGCCAGTCTCTCTAACATTTGATCAATGAATGGTAATGAAAAATGATATTTTCTTGTAGCATTATTCAATCTCTTATAGTCTATACATACTCTCCATCCCGTCACTGTGCGTGTTGGAATGAGTTCATCCTTTTCATTTGTTATTACAGTTATCTCCCCTTTTTTAGGTACATATTGAGCTAGACTAACCTAATTACTATCGAAAATAGGATAGATGATACCTGCATCAAGGAGTTTAAGTACCTTCTTTTTTACTACTTCTTGCATAGCAAGGTTGAACCTCCTTTGGGGTTACATTATCGGTTTGAAATTGTCCTCCATTGGTATCCGACGTGTACAATAATTTGGGCTAATTCCTTTTAAATCGGATGTCTTTCAACCAATTGCTCTTTTATACTTTTTAGTACCTCAATAAGCATCTCTTCTTCCAAACCTGTCAACAAAGAAGAAATAATCACTAGTTTTGCATTTTTCTCTAAAAAGACATATTTTAAATGGGGAAGAAGATTTTTAAGTTCAGAGTGTTCTCCCTTAAGAGGGGATGGTTTATCCTCCATATTTTATTTTTCATTATGCTATTTCTATAAGTCACGTACCAGCTCTTTTTCTCTTTCTTTCATTTCCTCCTATTTCTTTGGATGTATTAAACACTATTGAAGCTTAACATCTAAAATAATTTCTTCTTGTTTTGCCTCTACACATTCTTAAACACCATTAATAAAATAAATAGACTCTTCAAAGTCATACGATGGATGCTTCATTACCTTGTTCACATTAAAAATCATTTCTTCCTCATTGAGCTTTAAAGTGACTGTTTGTCCGTGAATATCAATTAAAGCCCTTGCTGTGTTAAAAAATGGTCTACCCACTATCAAAGGTACTTTTTTTTATCTTCTTTCATATTCATTACAACAAAATCAACTGAAAATATGAAATTTCCTGCTTTCACTGATAAATCTTCTATAATCCCTTTTGGCCTCTTTACGGATCTATCTGCTAATTGTAGCATCATTCGAGTCTCCTTAATATCTCCTAAATTCAATTTTCTACAAATCAAATAAGGCATTAAATTTATGCTAGCACCCAAATCACATAATGCAGGACCAATAAAATTCCCTCCTAATTTACATGGAAGCGTAAAACTCCCAGGGTCCTTTAATTTAGCTTGAATTTGTTCATCAATATTGCACTACAACTTTCAGATAATTGAACCTTTCCTACGTTTTCTAGATTTTTCTTATTAGTACAAAGCTCTTTCATAAACTTAGCATATTTAGGCATGTGTAATAAAGTTTCAGCAAATGATAAATTTACATGCAACTTTTTAAACATGTCTAAAAATCTAGTTAATTGCTCATTATATTTTTCTTTCCTAGCTAGAGATGGGTAAGGTAATTGAGATTCATCAAGAATAGTAGAAACTAATTTTTCTTTACCTTTACCTTTTTCAACAATAGGAGATACCTCATCAAAAATTTTGGGATTAGAAACACTTACCTCCGTTTTTGGTTCCACCACTTCAGAAGAATTTGTACCGTTTTCAGCTTTTTGCACCTCTTTTTCACTTTATATAGTGATTACCTTGGCTTTCTCCTTTGGATTTTGGTCTATATTATATGGGAATGTTCCTTAGGCTCTATTGGCTAAAGAATTTGCAAGTTGCCCCACTTGATTTTTCAAATTTCTAATGGATGCATCTTAGTTTTTTATCCAAATGTTTTGAAATTTCCACTTAGCTTCTTGGTTGGCTAAAATAGAATTTTAGGAAGCTATGAAATTAGCAATTATTTTTTCTAAATTGGTTTTTTTTTTCTTGTGGGGGTTGTGGTTTTTGAAATTCAGGTGGTTGATATGGTTGTGATTGATATGTAAAATGGTGATGTGGTTAGCTTTAATTCTGGAATGTTGAGTGGTTATTACTATTGGAAGCTAATTTTTGGTTAAAGGGGGCCCTAGGTTGAGAGTTAGATGCTTGGTTCCCTTCTCTTCATAAAAAATTTTGATGATTTCTCCATTCCTGGTTGTAAGCGTTACTATAAAAGTTTAAAGCATTTATTTCTTCAACTAGTCTTTCCTCATTCTGGATTACTCCTTGATTTCCTATAAAAATATCACTTCTATTAGATAACATTGACACATTTTGAGCTTTAAGTTCATTCATTTGTTTTAAATGCTCCTTTCTCATTAATTCTATCTGTGCTTCATTCATTTGTTTTAAATGATCCTTTCTCATTAATTCCATTTGTGCTTTAAGCATGGCTACTTCATCTACACCACGTACTCCCTATTTTTTATATGTGGCTTTTGAACTTGCCTATTGAGCATCATTGGTCACCATCTTATCTGGAAGCAAGAATGCTTCTTCGGAGATTTTGTTCATAAAGCTTTGATTTGATGCTGCGTCTAAAAGAGATATTGTAACTTGATTTGTACCTGAGTAAAAGATATGCATTAGTTGATAAGCAGAAAATTCATGGTGTGGACAACTTTTTAAGAGTCTCTTAAATCATTTCCAAGCCTCATGAAATGGCTCCTCATAAAACTGTTGGAAGTCACTAAAATTTTTTCTAATGAGTGTTATTTTAGTAGGTGGAAAAAATTTACGCAAAAATTTCTCTTGCATTTGTTACTATGATTGGATAGATTGATTTGGTAGCATATGTAACCAATCCCTAGCCTTACCAATGAGGGTAAAAGGGAACAACTTAAGTCTAATGGCATAAGTCGACACATTTAGGATTTTAATCTTGTCACTAATTTCTAAGAACATATCTAAGTGTTGGGCGATCCTATATGTCTGAACCTGAAAATTGATTTCTTTATACCATTGTGATGGTAGCAGGTTTTATCTCAAAAGGCTGGTGATGAGGTATCCTAATGTTTCTATGTTCTTCATTCTATTTAGGGATTGCATAGTCTCTAATGGTTCTAGGTCTAAAGCCATCCCCTTGAGCTTGGTAATTTATGCCTTCTATCCTAGGGTGTTGATCATTTACAGGTGGATAAATATTAGTTAATTCATTAAGAGGTGGATCCTCTTGATTATTCATGGTAGCTCTTAATCTCTGAATCCTATGATAAGTCCTCTTAATTTTAGGGTCTATGGGTATGATTGGTCTATCTCTTACCATAAACTATTGACACCTGCAAAGGTAAAAGAATGAATTAAACAAAAGAATAGAAATAAAGTAGAGGAAGGAAGAAACACACAAAAATTCACTTTAAAAATCCAAAACAGTAAACAAACGCCAATTGTTTCCCTGGTAATGGTGCAAAAAACTTGATCGGTATCTAGCAAGTGTACTATATCGGCTAGTAATATAGAGAAATATAATTATGACCCATAAATATTGAACCCAAGGGAAATTAGTAAATGTATATAGGATTTTAGATTTGTAAAATGAAGATTGTGTGTGAAAGAGAAAAGAGATCCCAAAGTTATGATAATGAAGGGTTAACTAAATAAAAATAGAAACTTGAGCAAAAGACTCAACAATTGAACTGAAAGCAAGTAAATAAAATTGGTGAAAATCAATATTAACAATAACTTTCACTAAAGGACTATCCACCTTAACTTATATTATAATGATTTAATCAAAAAGTTGATACAAGTGATTATGAAGAAATCAGATGGATAAAGCAAGATAACTTAAAACAAGATTATCACTCTAAGCATTAAACCTTTCATGTATAGAATATTCAATACTTACCATAAAGATATGATTCTAGCCTCCTAGATGTCTATTAAACTCTTTTGTAAGTAAATTTAACTTTCATTTATTCTTGATTCTAACTTTTCTCAATCTTAATCTATTATTACCAATACACAACTATACCTTAATTCAAAATATAATCATGCATTAATACTAATAAATTAACCTAAAAACATGTAAACCTATAATCATGCATAAATTAATCATCAACTATTAATTTTAATAAGTTAACAATCAACTTATAAACAACCAAAGGTAAGAATTAGAAAAAAACTAAGAAATAATTAACTCGTATCATATTAAGCACAAACTAAGTCATTACAATATAAAGTTAAAGCTTCAAGTATCCTTTAGCAAAAGTAAAGGAACTACTCACAGTTCATCTTGCAATTTGAAGAAAATAAATAAAAGAAAGCAATAAAAACACTTAGAATTACAGCTACTCTTGAAGACTACAATCGTAGATTCTACCCCAAGTGCCAAACGAAAAAAAACTAAAACACTTAATTCATAAAAGCCCCCTCCAACTTATGTCTCTCGCTACTTTTATAACCTCAAAACAAGAAAAAATTTATCTCCTCTAAACTTCCCAAACTAGAAGACTTCCCAATTAGCAAGAATTCCCAAACTGGCAAGAATCAGAGTTTAATTTGGTTTCAAATACTGGGCTTAATAGAGTGATATTTCATTCCATCGAGTGAGGCTTAGTCACTTGGTAGAGTGAGCATATCACTCCACTGAGTGAGGCTTAGTCACTTGGTAGAGTGAAAATATCACTCCATCGAGTGATGTTCTCCTTTTAACTCACTTAATAGAGTGGAAAATGATTTTGCCAAATGATGCTTCTCTGGACTGATCAAAGGCCTTTTCTTCTTCTTCTTTAAGTCACTAGGTAGAGTGAGGATATCACTCCACCGAGTGGTACTCTTTGGGACTTGATTAAAGGCATCATCTTTTCCTTTTTTAGCCACTCGGTAGAGTGAGGATATCACTCAACCAAGTCGTGCTCTTCTGGACTTACGATGAACACCTTTATTTGATAAATTTACACTTTAGCCCCCACAAACTCCTTTTTCCTTCAAATAAGCACCTAAAAGCAGCAAATTTCTCAATTAAGACATCAAATTGCAAATTTACAAAATTAAACATTAAATTAACCTAAATATTACTAAATTAACATACTAAGCATACTAAAAATATATTAAAAACATACTAAAATTCACACTTATCAAGTATTTTACCAAAGTGCAAGTCGACACCTACAATGAGAGAGTTGCCTATAGGATCTTTCCCACCACATTGGGAGGAGACGGGCTGAACTAGTTCCTTGAGCTACCTCAGGAGTCAATCACCTCTTTTAGACATTTGAAATATCTATTTACAATAAGATTCATTGTGCAAACGAGAGTGCCAAAATCGATTAGTGACCTGTGCAACCTTTACCAAGGATCCGATAAAAGTCTTAAAGATTACATTGACAGGTTCCAAGCTGTGATGTCCGAGGTTAGGAACATGAGCATTGAGACTGCAATCAATGCTCTGGCCGAGGGAATTCACGACTGGACCTTATTCGAATCACTCACCATGAGATTGCTTACGGACTTCTCCGGCCTAATAGAAAGATCTAGGTAGCACATCCAACTAGATACCCTATGATCCAACTGGGGACAAAAGATGAATGTGATGGATATATTACAATACCCAGATAGATGGTCAGCCTAAAGGGCTCTGGTGTCTGAAAGAACCACAAGAAGCCTAGATAGGGCATCCATATCCAAGAATTTAGGCAAGCGAAAGGAAACTGAGCAGGGAAAATTCGAACGGTCCGCCAATTACCCCATACAGACCTTTACCCACTCAACTCTAACCTCGCACAAGTCCTGATATGGATCAAATAAAAGCATAAAAAGGTGAATTGGCCTAAAAAGCTTTCTGAGAGGTCATGGAGCAAGAGAAACCCAAGCAAGTATTGTGAATTCCATCGAGACATCGATCATACAACTGATGAATGTTACTCGTTGAAAGAAGAAATAAAATGGCTCATACAAATTTGTAGGCCCCACGAGGAGAAAGAGTCCTTGTAGGCCAACCCTAGAAAAGGGGAATGACTTAGGCTCTGATGATGATAATGAGCACAAAAAGCCCAGGAGCGCAGGTCAACACAAACTATATGCTAGGATGATCAATATGATTACTGGAGGATCATCTTATAGAGAAGATCTCTCTCAAAAAAAGAAGTTGAAGGGCGTTTAATTTTCCCACCAAACTAAAATACTTTGCCCAGTTTCTATCTCCCACGAGGACGCGAGAGACTTAAAGTTCCCTCATGAAGACTCTCTGGTTTTCAGTACAAGGGTCAATAACTTCCTTATCAAAAGAATCCTTATGGACAATGAAAGCATCGTAAATGTTCTAACCCTCAAGCCTTATAGAGTGATGGGGCTATCGATAGGGGAGTTGCAATCGAATACTAGGCAACACCACCATACCTTCGGTGGGGTCTGTCGAGCTATTTATTGAGTTAGACCAGGAGGCAATCATCCACGCGTGTAAGGTAACTTTTATGATTATCGACATGAATTTCACTTATAATGTGATATTTAGGAGGCCCTTGCTTTTTCAGACCGGGGCCATTACTAGCATACGGTATATGATCATAAAAATACCCACCAAGCAAGGTGTCACCATCTTGGGAGGAGATCAAAAGGCATCTAGGGTCGTTTATATCTCTATGATCAAGTAAAACAGAAAGGCTTATATGGTAGAGCTAGAGTTGAAACGAGTCGAGAAAGCTGAGTGCCTAATAATGGACCCCGCTAGAAAGGTAGAGGCAAGAGAACTCTCAAAGGGTAAACACATTTAAGTCAAAATTGGCAAAGAAATCAAAGAAGTGGTGATACAGGTGTTGATGATAAATTAGACCACTTTCGCGTGGAAGTCGGAGGATATCCTCGGAATAGACCCATAAGTCATCACACATAAACTGAATCGCGACCCAAGTTACCGACCGGTCAAGCAGAAACTTCGCAAGCACACCCCTGACCAGAAGAAATTCATCTCAGGAGAAGTCGATCAACTCCTAAAGGCAGGAAACATTTGTGAGGTAGCCTACCTAAAATGGTTGGCAAATGTGGTATTGGTAAAAAAAGAAGTCCAAGAAACTCAGAATGTGTGTCGATTTCACTGATCTCAACAAAGCTTGCCCAAAAGATTGCTATCCACTGCCAAGTATAGACCATCTAGTAGACGTAACAACATGCCATATAGTTTATTCGTTACTTGATACTTATGCTGGATACCAGCAGATCCAGATGTAGCTCCTAGATCAAGAAAAAACATGCTTCATTACAGATGACGGAACCTTCTACTACAAGCCGATGCCATTTAGTCTAAAGAACAACGGTGCCACATACCAGTACCTGATGAATAAAATATTTAAAGATCAAATTGGAGAAAACATCGAAGTTTATGTCGACAATATGATCGTCAAGAGCAAAAACCCTAAAGAACACTCGCTGATTTAGAAAAAGTCTTCAACACTTTAAACCAGTTTTAAATGAAGTTGAACCTGAAGAAACATGTCTTCGGCATACCATCAGGAAAATTTTTTGGGTTTTGTGGTCTCGTAAAGGAGGATAGGGGCCTATCTAGAGAAAATACAAGCGATCTTGGAAATTCAACCCCTGAGGAATGTTAAAGACATCCAAAAATTGAATGGATGAGTTAAAGCCCTTGGAAGATTCATTTTCTCCTCGACCAAGCGCTGCACGTCCTTCTTAAAAAAACTAAGAAAGAATGACACATTTGACTGGGAACGAACTTCCAGTAAGCATTCAATGAACTAAAAAAATTTCTCATGGCCCCCCTGTTGAGCCGGTCGATCCCAGGAAAAAATCTTTTCTTATACTCGTCAATGTCTAGGGAAGTTGTTGTAGGTATCCTACTCAGAGAATAAGGAACATAACAGCTGCCCATTTATTATGTCAGCCAAGTGCTGAGAGGGCCGGAGCTAAAGAAAGGTCCAACCGAGCAGCTAATCATTGCATTAATGATGTGTACTAGCAAGTAGAGGCGATATTTTAAAGCTCACACTGTCGTCATTTGGTCGGATCAACCGCTCAAAAGATTCTGCAAATGCCTGATTTAGGAAGGAAGATGGCAGGGTGGGCTATAGAGCTACAATCATGGAATGTCAAGTACAAACCAAGGAATGCAATAAAGGCCTAATCCCTAGCTAATTTCATCATTAAATTCATCGCAAATGGAAAAACAATCAAGCAGTCCCCAAAAATGGCTTGGGAAATAATTATTGATGGGGTCTCAAATAATGCTTGAAGAGGAGTTGAAACAGTCCTGATGGGCCCCTTCGGCATCATAATCAGGTATGTAATCAAACTTAGTTTTAAAGCATCCAATAATGTTACAGAGTATGAAGCGCTTATGCAAAGCTTGAGGCTGGTCAAGGCGGTATGACCAGAAACTCTCAGAATCAAAAGCAATTCTCAGTTAGCGACCAGCAAGGTGTTAGGTACCTTTAAAGCTAAGGAACATTCCAGAAAAAGATACTTGGCAAAAGTCAAGACTGCTTTGAGGGAGCTAAAAGAGGCTGGGTCAACCTGGATCCTAGAAAAAATGCCCAAGGAAGAAACAACAATGGCTGATCAATTGGCTAAGCTGTCTACCATGGATAAGCGCGAAATCAAAGAAGATGTAATAGCTGTAGAATAACTCACCTCTTCCCTTGATGAACCAAAATTGATGGAAATCGAATAATAGGGTGACACCTAGATGACCCCGATCGAGAGATTCCTCTGAACGGGCAAGTTGCCCGCAGACAAGGCTAAAGCTCAAAAGGTATCTTGAAAATCTCTCAGCTATTCCATAATCGATGACAAATTATAATAAAAGGTATTTAGTCACCCCTGACTCAAATGTGTGATGGCAAAAGAAGGCGATTACATACTCAAAGAAATCTATGAGGGCATCTGCGGTGCGTATGACGCCAGCAGGGCAATTACAAGAAAGGTACTACAAATCGGCTACTATCGGTCGAGTATCTTCAAAGATGCCTAAAATAGAGTAAAACAGTGCCCGAAATGCCAAATTTATGGCAAAATTATCAGATAGTTCGCGGCAAACCAACAACCGATTGGAGTGTCATGGCCATTCGATCAATTGGGATTGGACATCTTGCATCCTTTCCCTCATGGAAAACAATAAATGAAGTTTTTTTTGTTGTTGCTGTTGACCATTTCTCTAAATGGATTGAGGTAGAGCCTTTAGTGATAATAACAGTCGAAAGAATTAGAAACTTCGTCTAGAAAAAGATCATCTGCAAATATGGCCTCCCCAAGTTTTTCGTGATTGATAATGGTAAATAATTTGACAACTCAATGTTTAAAAACTTCTACTCTAGTCTAAACATCGGCCAAATATTTACTTCAGTCACCCACCCATAAAACAATGGGATGACGGAGGTCTCTAACTGGACCATCTTGATGGTACTAAAAAAATGGCTGGGTGAAGCGAAGGCCAACTGGACGGAAGTGCTGCAAAGTGTCTTATAACCTTAATGAACTTCATCCAAGATTGGTATTCACTAGACACCTTTCTATCTGGTGTATGAATTGAAGACAGTTATACTGGTGAAGATCGGGATCCCATCCCATTGTTTAACCTTCTACTCCAATCAGGATAAAGCCTAAGAAAGGAACCAAGACCTAGACCTGGTAGAAGAAATGAGAGTGGATGCTTATACAAAAATTGCTATTTATAAACAAACAATTGCCAAGTATTATAACAGAAGGATAAGGCCCAGAGCTTTTAATGTTGGAGATCTAGTTTTAAGGAAGGTCGAGATTGGCACGAGCAGCGCCGAAGTGGGGAAACTGATGCCCAACTGGGAAAGGTCCTATGAAGTTGCCAAGGTCCTCTGTGCAAGTAACTACAAGTTACGAACTCTAGAAGGGTTCGATATCCTTAGAAGCTGGAATGTCGAAGTACTAAAAAAGTATATGATGTAGTGCCATAACTTAAATTATCAAAAATAAAGAATTTTCTTCATATCTGAAATGGTTTACAAAAACTCGTATGCTACACTCGATGCAGATCCTGAGCAATAATCGTGAGGGTCAAAGTTCGCCACTCACAAACATTTCGCTTTCACTTCTCCTAAGTTAAAATTGGCGCAACAAAACCAATCGAAATGCTTACCCATTTAACTCGATGTATAAAGTTCAACCCCGCATCCTAAGTTAGAAAGTGAGATCTAAGAGATCATTCATTTTGCTTGATGACTCAACCATGATTGAATAGCCGACTGATCGCGCTTACCGATCAGATCACGCGCTTACAAATAATGGAACGAATTGGAATTTTTAACTTGTACCAATCAAACTGATATTGGGAAATAAGCAATTTAGAGACTTTGTAATCTCTATAACTATTAAAGAAGTATATTTTTTCATTTATTCACTAGCTTAATCACGCTATTATGATGCAATAAAACCAAACAACACAATGAAACGAAAGTCTGCGGCTTTATTAAAAATCTTTTTCTACAAAATTACATATCATATGCTAACTATGAATTATCTATATATAGGATATATTAAGAAGCCATTTCAGAGGCTTGTGCTTCAGTCGGCTCTGTAGTCGGCACCACACCAGAGTCCATAGTCGGCATGAAAGGAAGATCCATACTAAGCAAGAGGAACAACCTCGAGCCTTATAAGAGAACATTGAACAGCCTTAGGATCCACTATGACCCCACCTTTGGTCTCAGCTGCATCCTTGGGTTCCCCCTCCATTTCCTCATCCTTAGTCAGATCCTTCTCATCATCACTAGATGATGGGTCGGGAAGTGCATCAGAAACCTCCATCCAATTAAGAATGGCATATGGAAAATACCTCTTGGCTTCATCTTAAGTTGAACGATAACGTCAACCTAAGCTTTGGCTAGTTCTTTAATGAGGCTATCTCTATGAGAGGCCAGCTCCTCTGTATGTTTGCTAGTGAGAGTGTACTCTTTCTCCTTAAAAGCACTCTTTAAGGCCTTTTGCTCTGCAATAGCCCTATCTCTATCCTCTACAGCCCTATAATGCTTGGAGAAGAGGCAGTAGCAATCTGCGACCAATTTAGCATTATCCCTTTTACACCTTTTCAAATGAGCATTGTCTCCCTTCAGCCTCTCTTCTAGCTCAACAACCTTCTCTTGCAACGTGCCCGACTTGGCAGTTGCCTTAGAGGAACCCTAAGTCAGGCGAAGGTTCTCCGCCTTCAGGTTTGAATTTTCCTATGCAGCCACTTTGAGCTTCTTTTTAAACTTTTCGTCCACCCAAACGCTGTCCTCCCACCTTGCCTTAAAATACATGGCCTAACCTTGAAGCTGCATACCCCACTTAATCACCTAATCATAGGCAAAACCCACAATGAGCAACGAAGCCAGAAAAATAAAACTTGACTAGTTGAAATTCAAGAGCAAGAATAATAAAACAAATCTCCAAACTTGTAATTTTGAATCCTCTAAACTTTTGACTCAGAGCATTATAGTCGCCCATCGCTTTGAAGTCTTTCTCGTCAAGGAGCCCTTTGCAGATGAAGGATGCTATAGGGGAATCTAAAACAAAATACTTCTCCCCAAAGTGCTTCTTCAGCGCATCCTTCATAGAAGTGGATCTTTGCCCAGGCTTTACTCTTAGCTCCTCCCTAACCGCACTGCTCGAAATTGTGTCTTTCCCTTTAGCCCTCTCGACCATTGTCACGAATGCTCCCTTGATAGGTCTTACCATCGTAAGGATAGCAAAGGGTCAGATGTAAGGAATGTATCCTCGGATGATGATTCATCCTTGAGCCTCATCCTTTGTAAAGAGAGATGAGCTATTGTAAGGATAGCAGAGGGTCAGTCCAAATTATATCTTTGGACTCCAACTAACTTGCTCTTTCCAATGGTCCAATAAAATATTTTTCAACTCAGGGAGATACTATTCACCCCAGTGTCACAATTCACTTTCGAAAAGTACTATTCACGACTGACCCGGTGTTGAGGCCATTACAATTCTCCCCTACTAAAAGAAATTTCGTCCTCGAAATTTACTTATCTCAAAGAGTAGAGGATACCATACTGTCACCTTCATTTCCATTTGATGGTTCCAAAATATCTTCGCCAATGGAACTCACTTACGTTTAAAGCTAACCAATTTTACTATAAAAAATCTTTATCATTTTTTTTTCTAAATCATAACATCCTGAGTACATATTCCTTTTATATCGTGAATCAAATCGAGACTTACTGACTTATTTGCACTCCATTAAGTCCAATATAAAGATTTGACATTTTCTTTCTAACATTGTCTCAACAAGAATCGGATTGTACTATAGGTAACCACTTTTCACAGTTCTTATCACAATCCCATACACTTTACCATATTCCTTTTTTTTTAATAAATGAATTATCCACTTTGACTGATCATTAATCAAGGGTGAATCACTATGTCAATACGGAGATTATTACCAATCTTCTATATAATATATTTCCTCTCTGACGCTCAAACAATCCGATAATAGATTCTCTAATCACATCGCTCCATTTTCCAAGTAAATATCATTATAAGTCAAAGCAATTCCAAATGAGTCTAATGCTCTGCTTCTATGCGTTGGCACATTTAATATTTACTTACATCTGTCACATTACACTTTCAATCTGGCTTTCAAAATTAAGCTTTTAATTCTGGTATATAGATAACCTCTAGAATGCAGGATATTACCATCTCGATGGACCTCAGTAAGAATCTTTCGATTTATTCATAATGACTACTGCACAAACATTCTCTTTCAGAACCATTGTTCTCACCCGATGTATAATATTTGTTCCACTCATATTCCAACTAATAACACCCCATCTGGAGCCAACTTAACTGGCCCTCACAACTTAAAAAACTAAGAACATTATCATTAATCATTCATACTCATTCTTCAATATTACATATTTAAATACACTTACATTACCTAAGTACTCACTATACTTCTTCAATGTCTTAAAACATGTCAGATAGCGACCACTTAAATCCACTAATATGGATCCCAACAAAGGTGAATGATCCTTTCCATCGATTCATCAAGAGAGTCAGGGTGCTAACAAATTTAATTGACACGACCAATAACTTACAATGGCCAAAATAGAAAATGGAAAACAATCTTAAGCATACTATTTCTTATCTCATTCTTAGGTTGTCTCTATGCTCATCATATCTCCTATCAGTTTTATCCTATCAAGTGGGGCCTATCATATGGTATAATGCATATTAGATGCTGTCAAATAATATGAAATGCTATGCAATGAATGTATAATTTCATGTATGCAGGTAGAATACTGTTATGTATTCTCGTATGATGTGACAGATACAATCAAATCCCCACTCCTATAAGGAAATCACTGATAGGTATATAGAGCATCTTAAACAACCTTAACTTATAATCATGATAACCTGCTCAAAAACATTCTTAAACCATGATAATCCAGTCAATGTATCTCTTTGTCCTGTGAAATTTATATGTACTTAATATGAAATTCCTTTCTAAATTTTCGGAACACTCTTTGTTTTGCCCCTCTTAAACTGTTTCTCATCCAGATAGACACTTAAAATCTCACATTTATACTCAATTTCAGTCAACTCTTCTTTTTCCTGCTTTGACCTCCATGAGATCTCAAGTAGCAATACTTCCATTCTCACTTACTAATAAATCCTTTTACACCTAACAATCTCAGTCAAATGTCAACTTTCACTTTAAAATAGGTAGGGGAGCAAGTACACCTTATACTACTTATCGTTTATCCACTTATGATTGGCATGTATATACAAACCTATCGCTTAACCTTATCCCACTCCGATCTTAGAACCGCTTAAACCTTTGCTCTGATACCACTAAATGTCACACCCTTCTCGGAACAGTAATTTCTGATGCGAAACTTAGCTGAAACCAGTAAGTTTTTTTTTCGAACAAATCGATACACTTTAAATACCTTACATTAATTTCTGAATCAATTGACAATCATGCAAACAATTAAAATATAAATTAAATAACTTCATGCCGAGAACTTATACCTAACACTCATCCATCAATAATCATAAATACAATCAAAATACAGTTCAATCTTTTACCTTCATGGTTTAAGTATATACATGCCAAAATACAATTCGATATAGTACTAATTCTTCTCTTTCGAACTGGCTCCACCGTGTACTATGCTCCCGCAATACTTTACAACCTGCACGCAATAAATACTAGGTGCTGAGCACTAAATATGTCCAGTGGTGACTACTAATCTAAGGATTTTCCAAAGTAAAGCATAATTACATAAATTATGCTACTCTTATACTTATTTTTTAAAATATTTTCTTTTACTTCGGTCAACCTTAGTTTTATTATTAATTCATATTTTTGGTAATTACTATTCTTTGATTTTCAATTTTTTAACTTTACTTTACACTATCCTCTTAGGTGGATCACTATCAGATTTACTTTTACCTTTACTTTATTATTTACTATAACTTTTACTTTTACTTTTACTTTCTTCTTATCTTTTAGCCAGATCGATATAATTATCATTTCATTTAGCAATGTGTATTGGTACTCGTCTTTAATGGTACCAAACTAAATTATTTTATTTCTCAATTTATTTGTTCAATTATCTAATATGTATTCTAATTATAATTCTTGCTATTTATTCTTTTATTTTACTTTAACTTTGAACTAATAAATACATTATTATAAAAGGGCTTTTAAACTTTATTGTAAAGCGATATAACTATTTTGGAGCACTTTGCAGTCAAATCTCTCTTTCCTTCTTTTATACATTTACCTATGTGCCAATATTTGTTTAGAACTTATATCTTTTACTTTTTCTCCATTGAACAATTCTATGCCCTTTTATCGTTTTACTTTTTATTTAACTTTTCTTTTAGAAATACATTTACTTAAGCATCAATTCTCACTTAATATCATTGCTATAACTTTTTAACGTTAAATAGAAAATTAATATTACTTTCCAAACTTGTCACTATTCACGATAGTAATTGGTACAGGAACTACCAATTAATTAAATTTATCTTTTTCATGTAAAACAAAATACATTTTTAAATCGTTTTTCATTATAAAAGCTTGACTTAAATCTTCGTTTATCATTTTATTCTTATAAAACCTTTCTTTTTCTTTTTCCTTGTTAATCACACTTTTCGAGTAACTTTACAGATTTATTTTAACTTTGCATCTTCTTCAAAACGAATCATTCTTCGTTATAACTTTTTATATTTAATTCATTTAAGCAGTACTTATTTATTCATTTCGATGTGCCCCTAGTGCAATATAACAGGATTCTCAAAAAGGATACTCGGGATGGACCCAAAGGTCCCATTGAACAGATAGAGAAATGATTTTGGAAGATCAAGTCTCACAGATCAGAAAACTGATACACTTTCACTTTGCACTGAAGCTATGGAGATCAAAGATCCTACCCATAGTAAAGCAAGTCGTCATGACTTGCACCGCGGTACAGAGGTGTCCCTATGGCTAGCCAATTATATCCTAAACAAGAATAATATCACTTGCTTATCGCTAAGGGCAAGATAATCAATTGTATTTGCAATAATTTTTAAACATTTAAAAATCTTTAATTTCTTTCCTTTATTTATTGATACACTTTATTTCTGATCGAATACATTCTTTTAGTGCTTTAGACTAATCAATAACTTTTTGTCATTTCTTTCACTTTATCTTTTCAAGTCATTTTTGTGAATTATTCTTTGATAATTTACTCAGATACTTGGGCTTTTCAGTCTTTTAAACAAATTATGAATTTTGGCATTATAATTTACAATTCTCTTTTATTCTTTTTGTATAATTCTTTGTGAATTATTCTCTAATAATTCAAGGATCGACTTTTTAAGATTTTTCCCTTTTCTTTTTCTGTCCAAACTTTTCAATCATTCACTATGCCAACTTTATTTCGTCAGTGAATTATTTTATAATAATTCACTCTTTTAATACTTTTTATTGACTAATTTATTTTGATAAATTATTCACGCATTTATTTTACAACTTTTTACACAATTATGGATTCTACTGGTATAATTCATTATTTTATGTCTTGAAAATGCATAATTTGACTTTTTTATTTCTTTTTATACTGAAGTAATTTACTTCGCGTTTGTTATAATTACATACTTATTTATTGAATTATTTCTTAATAATTTAAATTGATTTCAAAAATATTCTAATAAAGCATATAAATTTCATAAAAATTCGCGTACACATTATTTTACAATTTTCATCATTTTCACTTATTTTATAAATTATTTACCAATAATTCATTATTTTTATTATTTTCATGACTTAATTATTATTTCAAAAAATTCATCGGTTAACTTTTTTTTATTTCATTTTCATTAAATATAATTTAATTTCATATAAAATTGACCTTTTTCAACATTTTTGCACAATTATTCACTAATAATTCAATAAATTTTAATACACATATTAACATTAGAATTTCAATAAAATTTTAATAAATTTCAATAAAATTTATTTATGTATTATTTATTATTTAGCATCATTTTTCACTAAAATAATAAATTATTTTCCACTATTTCACTATTTTTACTATAAACATAATCAATACATAGGCTTTAAAATTCTAAAATAAATTTCAATAATTCACTAAAATTTTATGGGCACCATTTATCATCTCTACACTTAATTTAGGCTAACATATAATATTTTCATCATCAATTAACAAATTTACCCAATTTTAACCTAATTACATAAATGAAATTAATTCAAAATAAAAGGAAAATCAAAAGATTTTGTAATCACTTACAATTTTTCCATGCTTATGAGTGCCTAAGCTTCATTTTCCTTGCTTTTAGCCATGATAATTCTTTCCTCTTCACTTTTCACTCTTGATTTTCTTTGCTTTCTTTGCTTCAATCAAAGATTAGAGGCTATATATTTGAAATATAGAGATGAAATTTTACTTCTCATGTTAGGATTACATGAGATTTTAATTGGAAAATTAAAGAAATAAGAGATAATATTTTGGGATGGTGGTTCGGCCACCAAATGAAAGGGAAGATAGAACTGGAAAAATCTGGAGAAATCTCAAATTTTTCAGCCTCTTATACTCTCCTTAATGGGCCTAAATTTGGGCCTAAAGAATGAACCTTGTCCAAATTAATTAAAAGGCCCATTTAGTCTTTTTTAAATTTCAATCCAATTTCTCTCTTTCTTACTTCAAAAATGATTTCATCGTCTTTATCACCTCAAAAATAGGTAATATATAAATTTTTGGCTCAATCGAAGTCCGTTATAGGTCCAATTCAAACTTATTGGTCCGATTCGACAACTGCCGGTGTCACTGAAAAATTTCATTCTCATCACCAAAATATTCTAAATATAATTTTAGGCTTAACTGAAAATTTTTTCAATTTTTGAGGATTATTTACTATTTTTAAAGCCCTGGTTAAATTGTAGTTGATCGGTTACTATTTAAACCGAAATCATTATTTTTCTTTTACTTATAGAGGTCAAATGTCCTTAAAAATACTTCTAAAATTCTCAAAATATATTCAATAGACTTCATGAATATTTTTGAGTCATTCGGAGACTATTTTTCGATCTAATGCATTTTTACCAATCCGATATTTCAATTTTCAAAGTTACCGTAACATTAATTTTTTATTATCATATGATTCTACATCACATTTAATGTAGATCTAAAAAATATAGTAATTTTTAAAGATCATTTATTATTTTTAAAGTCCTAGATAAGCTCTCAGTTAACACAAGCATCCTTTTAACTGGAACCGTGACTTTTTCCTTATTTTTGACTTTTAATGGTCCATTTGATCTCATTTTCAGTCCAAATTATATCTTTGGACTCCAGCTAACTTGCTCTTTTCAATGGTCCAATAAAATATTTTTCGACTCAGGGAGATGCTATTCACCCCGGTGTCACTATTTACTTTCGGAAAGTACTATTCACGGCTGACCCAGTATTAAGGCCATTACAATTCTCCCCTACTAAAAAAAATTTCGTCCTCGAAATTTACTTATCTCAAAGAGTAGAGGATACCATACTGTCACCTTCATTTCCATTTGATGGTTCCAAAAATATTTTCGCCAATGGAACTCACTTACGTTTAAAGCTAACCAATTTTACTATCAAAAATCTTTATCAGTTTTTTTTTCTAAATCATAACATCCTGATTACAGATTCCTTATATATCGTGAATCAAATCAAGACTTACTGACTTATTTGCACTCCATTAAGTCTAATACAAAGATTCGACATTTTCTTTCTGACATTGTCTCAATAAGAATTGGATTCTACTATAGGTAACCACTTTTCGCAGTTATTATCACAATTCCATACACTTTACTATATTCCTTTTTTTTAATATAGGAATTATCCACTCTGACTGATCATTAATCAAGGGTGAATCACTATGTCAATACGGAGATTATTACCAATCTTCTGTATAATATCTTTCCTCTCTGACGCTTAAACAATCCGATAACAAATTCTCTAATCACATCGCTCAATTTTTCAAATAAATATTATTATAAGTCAAAGCAATTCCAAATGAGTCTAATGCTCTGCTTCCATGCGTTGACACATTTAATATTTACTTACATCTGTAACATTACACTTTCAATCTGGCTTTCAAAACTAAGCTCTCAAATTTATTTGCACAAGTAAGTAATTTTTAATTACATCTCCTATATTTCCCTCTCATCTTTTCACATTTCACTTGTGTTTGTCTTACCTTAGAACCCTTTAAGGGACTTTCTGGCTTAGGCCTTCCTATTTTGGTCAAGACTAAGAACCATTTCGCTTTTCCTCTTCTTAAAAAATGGCATCTAACAACGGTCAATCCCTTGATATGAGTTTTGTTGAGCAATATGAGAACAAACCTACTGTGGAGAAGCATTCCATCTTGACGGAGAGTGAGGTGTCGAGAATAAAAAAGAAGTATGGTTTACCGAATGATGTGTATGTGATGAAGTGCCCTGATTCCATGGCAATATCAGAGGGCCCCTTTGGTGTGAACAAGAATGAGTGGTTTATCTATCATCTATGGAGTTTGGATGAGGGGCTTAGGTCTCCACTCGACGCTTTTGAGATTAATATCCTTGAGGGTTATCAGCTTGTACTGAATTAATTGAATCCTAATGGGTGAAAAACGATAGCCTGCTTTAAAATACTCTTTAAAATTAAAGCAGTGGCTCTGACCCTCAATCCTTTTACCCATTTTTTATACCTATCTAGTTGGACTAAAGGGACAAAGTATTATTTCACCAGCAGGTCGGGGAAGAGGCTGTTTATGTTCCTTTGATCAATAAAAGGCCATAAAAAGATGTATTTCCTCATATAGGGGGATTTATCGTGTCGATCACCCGATTGGATAGGGCGACCTCTCAAGAGGATAAGGTTGATGGTGTATCTCTGTATGCAACCGACATTGCTAAGTTGACTGAGGTCGTGGATAGAAAGGAAAGTCCATACTAATCTAATTTGCTACTGCATACTATGGGTAGGTCGGAGAGCTTTTTGAAGGTGGGAGATTCAGAATGTGAGCATTTGGAAATATTATAGGGAGCTTATCATGTTATCTGTTTGCCATGCATTGCATATACATTTGTAGCAAATTTTCAGTGCAAAGTACTGATATATTCTTTTGCCCCCTGCTGTCTTCTCACTCTTTTCCTTTTATCCCCCCTTTTTCCTTTTTTTATAACTTTGATGGCTGGCATGAAATACATGATGAATGAGCTGGCCAGAGCCATGACATAGTAGTTTATGGCGATGAGAGCTACAAAGGAAAAGAAATAAGATAAGGAGAGGACGAGAAAGCTACTACCCTCTTTTGAGGTAGAGCAGCATAAAAGAACAAGGCACGCTTCTAGCAAGTCCTCTCGAGGTGGTGGTTCTTCTAAGGGTGTTGAATTCCTATTGCAGAGCCATCAGCAAGTCCTATGGGTGCTAGCGCAGCACCTGTTGCCCCTATCATGTCCAGCTCTAGAGCTCGTCTCCGTTCACGAAGGATGAGGCTCAAGGATGGATCATCATCTGAGGATATGTTTCCTGTGTTTGACCCTCCTGCTATCCTTATGATTGTAGGACCTCCCGAGAGGGCCTTCGCAGAGGTGGCCAAGAGGGTAAAGGCAAAGAGACAAGCTCGAGCAGTGCGGTCAGGGAGGAGCTAAAAGTAAGGCCTGGGTAGAGATCCACTTCTACGAAGGATGCGCTAAAAGAGTGCTTTGGGGAGAAGTATTCTATCTTAGATTCTCCCCCGACATCCTTTATCTACAAAGGGCTCCTCGATGAGAAAGACTTACAAGCAATAGGTGACCATAATGCTTTGAGGTAAGAGTTTGGAGGATTCAAAATTATAGGTTTTGAGGTCTGTTTCATTGTTCTTGCTCTTAAGTTTTAATTAGTCAGGTTTTGTTTTTCTTGCTTCGTTGCTCATTGTGGGTTTTGCCTATGGTTTGGTGATCAGGCGGGGTATAAGACTTCACGGTCAGGCCGTGTATTTTAAAGTAAAGTGGGAGGATAACATTTGGGTGGAGGAAGAGCTTAAAAAGAAGCTCGAAGGGCTGCATAGGAAAATTTAGACCTAAAGACGGAGAACCTCTACTTGACTGAGAGTTCCTCTAAGGTGACTATCGAGTTGGGCGCTTTTCAAGAAAAGGTTGCTGAGCTGAAGGAGAGGCTAAAGAGAGACAATACTCATTTAAAAAGGTTTGAAAGGGATAACGACAAACTGGTTATGGATTGTTACTGCATCTTCTTCGAGTGTGATAAGGTTGTCGAGGATACATAGAGGGTTGTTGCAGAGTAGGAGGCCTTAAAAAGTGCTTTTAAGGAGAAAGAGTGCACCCTTGTGGGCAAACATACAAAGGAGCTGGCCTCTCATAGAGATAGTCTCATTAAAGAACTGGCCAAAGCTCAGGTCGACATTATTGTTCGACTTAAGCACGAAGCCAAGGTAAATTTTTCATATTTCTCTTTTGATTGGATGGAGGATCTTGAGATGCTATCTGACCTATCATCTAATGATGACATGGGGGATCTTCCTGAGGATGAGGAAATAGAGGGGGAGCCTAAGGATGCAGCTAAGATCGAAGGTAGGGGCGTAGAGGATCCTGAGGTCGTTCAAAGGTCTTTTACGGGGCTCGAGATTGTTCCTCTTTTACCTACAGCTCCAGTCCCGATCTTTCACCTGAGCCTCTCGTTGTGGGGTCTTCCCTCTTGGCCAGTGTGGTTTTTCCCTCTATGTCGATTGTGGAGTCTGGTGTGGTGCCGACTTTTGATCTGACTACCGAGCTGACTGAGGCACAAGTCTTCGAAATGGCTCGTTAATATACCCTATGTATAATAATTCATAGTTAGCGCATGATATGTAATTTTATAGAAAAAGATTTTTTAATGAAGCCGTGGACTTCTGTTTCATTGTGTTGTTTTGTTTTATTGCATTGTAATAACATGATTGAGCTAGTGAATGAATGAACAAAAATGCTTCCTAAATAGTTAGAGAGATTACAAAGTCTCTAAATCGCTTATTTGCCAATATCAGTTTGATTGGTACAAGTTAAAAATTCCAATTCATTCTATTATTTGTAAGCGCATGATTTGATCGGTGGGCACGATCAGTTGGCTATTCAATTATGGTTGAATTATCAAGTTGAATGAATGATCTTTTGGATCTTGCTTTCTAACTTGGGATGCAGGTTGCACTTTGTACATCAAGTTAAATAGGCCAGCATTTTGATTGGTTTTGTTGTGCCAATTTTAACTCGGAAGAAGTGAAAGCAAAATATTTGTGGGTGGCGAACTTTGACCCTCGCGATTATTACTCAGGATCTGCATCAAGCGTAGCGTATGGGTTTTTGTAAGCCATTTCAAACATGAAGGAAATTCTTTATTTTTGATAATTTAAGTCACACACTACATCATGTACTTTTTGAGCACTTCGACATTCTAGCTCCTAGGGATGTCGAACCCTTCTAGAGTTTGCAATTTGTAGGTGCTTGCACAGAGGACCTTGGCAATTTCATAGGGCCCTTCCCAGTTAGGCATTAGTTTTCCCACTCCGACGTTGCCCATGTTGATCTCAGCCTTTCTCGAAACTAGATCGCCAACATTAAAAGCTCTAGGCCTTATCCTGCTGCTATGATACTTGGTGATTCTTTGTTTATAAGCAGCAATTTTTGCATAAGCGACCTTTCTCCTTTCTTCTACCAGGTCTAGGTCTTGGTGCCTTTTTTGGGTGTTACCCTGATTGGAATAAAAGGTTAAAGGATGGGATGGGATCCCGATCTCCACTGGTATGACTGCCTTTGATTTGCACACTAGAGAGAAAGGTGTCTGGTGAATACTGATTTTAGGTGAAGTTCAATTAAACCATAAGACACTTTCTAGCTCTTTCGTCTAAATGGCCTTCGCTTCGCCCAGCCGTTTTTTCAATCCCATTAAGATGGTCGAGTTGGAGACCTCCGTCATCTCATTACTTTGTGGGTGGGTGACCAAAGTAAATCTTAGGCTGATGTTTAGACCGAAGAAGAAGTTTTTGAACGTTGAACTATCAAATTATTTGCCATTATCAGTCATGAAAAACTTAGGGAGGCCATATCTGCAGAGGATCTCTTTCTAGATGAAGTTTCTAATTATTTTGGCTGTTATTGTCGCTAAAGGCTATGCCTTAATCCATTTAGAGAATTGGTCAACAGTGACAATAAGAAACTTCATTTGTCGTTTGCCTTGAGGGAAAGGACCTAAGATGTCAACTCCCCATTGATCGAATGGCCATGACACTCCGATCAACTGTTAGCATTACGGGCACCTCTTTACTCCGTTTTGGGCATCTTTGAAGATACTTGGCCAGTAGTTATCGATTTATAACACCTTTCTTGTAATCACCCTATTGACTTCGTGCGCGTCGCAGATGCTCTCATGGATTTCTTTGAGCATGTAATTGCCTTCTTCTATCGTCATACATTTGAGCTAGGGGTGACTGAATGCCTTTTTGTATAATTCGTCATCGATTAAGGAGTAGCTGAGAGATTTTTGAGATACCTTTTGGGCTTTAGCCTTGTCTGCGGGCAACTCACCCATTTGAAGGAATCTCTTGATCGAGGTCATCCAAGTGTCGCTCTGTTGTTCGATTTTTATCAGTTCTAGTTCATCAAGGGAAGAGGCGAGTTGTTCTATAGTGGTTACATCTTTTTCGATTTTTCTGCTTGTCCATGGCAAACAACTTGGCCAGTTGATCAACCATTGCTATTTCTTTCCTTGGCATTTTTTCTAGGATTTATATCGACCCGGCCTCTTCTAGTCCCTTAGAGCAATCATAAATTTTGTTAAGTATCTTTTCATAGATTCTTCCTTAGCTTTAGCGGTACCTGACACCTGGCTAGTCACTAACTAAGAATCATTTTTGATTCTGAGGGTTTCTGGTTGTACCGTCCTTACTAGCCTCAAGCCTTGCAATAGCCCTTCATACTCTACAATATTATTAGATGCTTTAAAGCTAAGTTTGATTGCATACTTGATTGTGATGCCGAAGGGGCCCGGGCCCCTCAGGACTATTCTGACTCCTCTTATGGCACTATTTAAGACCCTATCAACAATCATTTCCCAAGCCATTTTCGAGGACTGCTTGATTCTTTTGCCATTTATGGTGAATTCAGCGATGAAATCAGCTAGGGCTTGGGCCTTTATTGCATTCCTTGGTTCGTATCTGATGTCCCGTGATTGTAGCTTTATGGCCCACCCCGCCATCTTCCCTTTTAGGTCAGGCATTTGCAGAATCTTTTTGAGTGACCGATCCGACCGGACAATAACTGTGTAAGCTTTAAAATATAGCCTCAACTTGTGCGTGCATATCATTAGTGCAATGATTAGTTGCTCAGTTGGACCTTTCCTCAGTTTTGGACCTCTCAACACTTGGCTCATATAATAAATAGGTAGCTGTTGTGTTTTTTCTTCTCTGACCAGGACACCCGCAATAACTTCCTTAGATGTTGACAAGTATAAGAAAAGATTTTCTTCTGGGATTGGCCAGCTCAACAGGAGGGCCATGAGAAATTTCTTTAGTTCATCAAATGATTACTGACAATCCGTTCCCCGATCAAATATATCGTTCTTTCTTAATTTTTTAAAGAAAGGCGTGCAACACTTGGCGAGGAGAAAATAAATCTTCTAAGGGTTGTAACTCATCCATTCAATTTTTGGACGTCTTTAATGCTCCTCGGGGGTTGCATTTTTAGGATCGCCTGTATTTTCTCTGGATTGGCCTTTATCCCCCTTTGTGAGACCATGAAACGAAAAAAATTTCCTGTTGCTACACCAAAGATACATTTCTCCAGGTTCAACTTCATTTGAAATTGATTTAAAGTGTTGAACACTTTCGCTAAATCAATGGAGTGTTCTTTAGGGCTTTTGCTCTTAACAATTATATCGTCGACATAAACTTCAATGTTTTCTCCAATTTGATCTTTGAATATTTTATTCATCAAGTGCCGATATATGGCACCAGCATTCTTTAGACCAAACAACAATGCCTTATAGCAGAAGGTTCTATCATCTGTGATGAAGCTTATTTTTTTCTTGATCTAGGAGCCATATCAGGATCTAATGTTATCCAGCATAAACGTTGAGTAACGAATAAACTGCATGGCACGATGTTGCATTTACTAGATGGTCTATACATGGCAATGGATAGCTATCTTTTGGGTAGGCTTTGTTGAGAACAGTGAAATCAACACACATTTTGATTTTTTTAGACTTCTTTTCTACCAAAACCACATTTGCCAACCATTTTGGTTAGGGTACCTCACAGATGATTCCTCCCTTTAGAAGTCAATCAACTTCTCCTAAGAAGAATTTCTTTTGGTCGGGGGCTTGCCTACAAAGTTTCTATTCTGGGGACATCCTCCAGCTTTCACATTAAAGAGGTCTGATTTATCATCAATACCTTCATCACCGCTTCTTTGACTTTTTTGCCCATGCCAATTTCGATTTGAATGCATTTACCCTTTGAGAGTTCTCTTGCCTCTACATCTCCAGCGGGGTCCATTCTTGGGTGCTCGGCTTTCTTGACCCGTTCCAGCTCCGGCTCCACCATATAGGCCTCTTTGTTTTGCTTGATCTTAGAGATGTAAGCCTTTGTAGACACCTTTTGATCTCTTTTCAAGATGGTGACAGCTTATTTGGTGGATATTTTCATGATCATTTATCGTATGCCAGTGACGGCCCCGTTCTGGAGAAGTAAAGGCCTACTGAATATCGCATTATAAGTAAAATTCATATCGATGATCATAAATGTTACCTTATATGCGTGGATGACTACCTTCTAGCCTAACTCGATAAACCCCACCACAGGTATTGTGGCATTGCCTAACTCAATCAGCAGTGTAGTATTTGATCGTAGCTCCCCTATCGGTAGCCCCATCACTCTCTAAGCCTAAAGGGTTAGAACATTTATAGTGCTTCTATTGTCTACGAGGGTTTTTATGATAAGGAAGTTGTTAACCCTTGCACTGATGACCAGAGCATCTTCATGAGGGAACTTTAAGTCTCTTACATCATCGTGGGAGATGGAAACTAGGCAGAGTGTTTCGGTTCGGTGGGAAAAGTAAACGCCCTTCCCTTTTTTTTAGAGAGATTTTCTATATAAGATGATCCTCTGGCGATCATATTGATCACCCCGGTATATGGTCTGTGTTGATCTATGCTCCCGGGCTTTCTGCACTCATCATCATTATTAGATCCCGAGTCATTCCCCTTTTCTGAGGTCGGCCTATAAGGACTCTTTCTCCTCGTGAGGCCTACAAATTTCGTCAACGACCCCCTTTGTATGAGTTGTTCTATTTCTTCTTTCAACGAGTAACATTCATCAGTTGTATGACCAATGTGTCGATGGAATTCATAATACTTGCTTGGGTTTCTCTTACTTTGCGATAGCTTAGAAAGCTTCTTAGGCCAATATACCTTCTTATGCTTTTCTTTAATCTACATCAGGACTTGTGTGAGGCTCGAGTTGAGCGAGGTGAAGGTCCATATGGGGTGATTGGCAGACCGTTCGGACCTACTATGCTTGATTTCCTTTTGCTTAACTAAATTCCTAGATGTGGATGCCCTATTTGGGCTTTTTACGGTTCTTTCGAACACAAAAGCCCTCTAAGCCAATCTTTCATCTGGGTATTGTAATATATCCATCACATTCGTCCTTCATCCCCTATTAGATTGCAGGCATCATCCAGTTGGATGTGCTACCTAGCTCTTTCCATTAGGTTAGAGAAGTCTATAGGTAGTCTCGCGACGAGCGATTTGAGTAAAGGCCGAACGTAAATTCCCCCAGGCAAAGCGTTGGTTTCAGTCTCAATGCTCATGTTCTTTAAATCAGATGTCACAACTTGGAACCTATCAATGTAGTCTCTAAGACTTTCATCAGATCCTTGGAAAAGGTTGCACTGGTCGCTGATTGATTTCGGCGCTCGCGTTTGCATAATGAATCGCTTTGTAAACAAATCTTTCAACTATCTAAAGGAGGTGATTAATTCTTGAGGCAGCTCATGGAACCAGTTTAGTGCATCTCCTCCCAATGTTATGGGGAAGATCCTACAGGCAATCCTCTCATTGTAGGTGTCGACTTGCACCTTAGTAAGATACTTAGCCATATGGGTGGTTGGGTCAGTTTTATCCGTAAACCTATCCATGATTATATATCTCCACTCTAAAGGCAACTCAAAATCTATTATCTCCTGGCAAAAGGGAGAGGCAGTATTTCTACAGGTATTATGTTCAAACATGCCTCTTCTGAGGTTTCTCAGGCTAAACTATTTTAGCTTTCGTTCAAAGCATTTTTCCTCTCTACTTTTCATTCGTGAACCATCTTTACCTTTAATTTTCTTCGAGTGGCGCCTAGTAAGGGTACACATGTATGATAGGTCATCTCCTATGGATACAATAGATGAGTGGCTCGATTGGTAGGTGGGATCTCTGCTTGAGAAGGTAGCCCTATTGCCTTTATCATTTCTTTTTTAGGCTAGCATGTTGGGATGCACACCCGTTCTTTTGCTATTTTGCGCTCGTGGTTCATTGATGAAGAGACCTCTATTCCTCTGCCTTCTCAGTTCCTCATCCATAACGTCATATCCACAACTCTGTGTGGAGTTATGCGGTATTTTATCTTTACGGATGGTTTGGATAATGCTCTTTATGAAATTGCTGAGAAACACTCTCATATCGCCTTACGGTGATGGGAGTATTTTCAGCTTGTTGCAATATTGTATCGTTGAACTCAGGCAAGAGAAGAGGTCAGCTCGCTTAGGGGACCTATAGATCTCGTTTTGCCTCCCAATGGGCCTAAAATCCTTTCGACCATCACTAGCTCTGTTGCTTCCTTCCAGTGTCATATGTCTAAATGATCTTGATCTCGCCATGACTCTCAACGAAAGTACCAAATGATAATGTCTGATTTGTTAAAACTCCAAGATGAGCCAATGGCCATAAGATTCGATCATTATGTGAGGACCTACAAGAAGCTTTGCCCGGTCAGATCGGATGGAAGCACTCTGAAGCTCAAGTTAGTGACTTGGAGATATACAAATCTAAAAAAAGGTGGCTTCAAAATTTTTGCATACCTGAACCTACTATATATTAGGTTATTTATAGACGGTGTGGGAGTACACTCAAATGCCTAAACAGGGCTGCAGAGATGTTAGCGTAGGAGAACGACGATGTGAGAAGAAGCAGGTTGGAGACGTGGGCTTTGCTGTGTGATAGTGGATTGACAAGATTGTCTGTCCCATCAATCCGATTAGTTTAATCCAGCTAGTGCTCCAGCACTTGCCTATCATGCACCAAGCATTTTTTAGGCCAAAGTCTCTAGGCTTTGGGCCCAAGCTTTGTTTGGGCCTAGAAGATGATACAATGTTATCACTTCCTATCCACGGCCTCAGTTAACTTAGCAATGTCAGTTGCATATGGAGACATACTGCCAGCCTTATCCTCTAGAGAGGTCGCTCTATCCGATTGGGTAATCGACACACCAAATCCCCCTACTCTCTCTACGAGGAAATACTTCTCTTTGTAGCCTTTCATTGACGAAGGGAGCATAGACAACTTCTTCCTCGACCTGCTGGTGAAATAATACTCTGCCCCTTCAGTCCGACTGGATAGATAGAAAAAATGGGTAAAAAGATCAAGGTTCGGGCCACTGCTTCAATTTTGCAGAGCATTTTAAAGCAGGCTATTGCTCTCCACCCATTAGGATTCAATTAATTCGGCGCGAGCCTATAACCCTTGAGCATGCTGATCTCAAAAGTGTCGAGTGAAAACCTAAGCCCCCTCATCTAAACTCCACATATGATAGATAAACCACTCATTCTTGTTCACACCAAAGGGGCCCTTTATTATTGCTATGGAATCAGGGCACTTCATCACATACACATCATTCGATAAAACGTACTTCTCTTTTATTCTCGATACCTCACTCTCAATCAAGATGGAATGCTTCTCCACAGTAGGTTTGTTCTCATATTGCTTAACAAAACTCCTATCAAGGGATTGACCGCTGCTGGATGCCATTTTCTAAGGAGGGAAAGAAGCGAAGTGTTTCTTAGTCTTGACCAAAAAAGGGAGGCCCAAACTAGAAAGTCCCTTGGAGGATTCAGAGGTAAGACAAACACAAGTGAAATGTGAAAAGATGAGAGGGAAATACAGGACAAGTAAGTAAAAATTACTTACTTGGGCAAATAAATTCGAGATTTGAAAAAACTCTTGAAGGCTAAAAATCTAGGAAATGTAAGAAGAAATTGCGGCAGAGCTTCGCCAGAAAAATCAATAAAAAACAAAAAACGGCCCCTAAAGGTTGCATATTTATACAGAGAGACTCTTCAGGTATGCTAACCAGACCCTTCCATGTGTTAAAAAGAAACGTCACATTGGTCCAGACATCAAAGTGTCGTTCTTGACACACTCGCTTGTCTTTAAGCGAGGGCAGTTGTCTGATTAATGATCATTCGATCGGGCGAATGATTTTACAATCTTCACTAATCGACTTTCAGATGATCAGACACCTTTTTAAGGGGGGATAAGTGATAACACCGTATCATCTTCTAGGCCCAAACAAAGCCTGAGTCCAAAACCCAGAGACTTTGGCATCAAAAATGCCAGGTGCGTGACAGGCATGTGTTAGAGCATTGGCTGGATCGAATCGATTGGATTGATGGGATAGCAGTCTTGTCAATCTACTATCACACAGCAAAGCGCACGTCTCCAACCTACTCTTTGTCACATCGTTGTTCTCCTACTCTGACATCCCTGTCGCACTGCTTAGGCACTTAAATGTACTCCCACACTGTCTATAAATAGCCCAATGTATAGTGGGTTCAGGTACGTAAAAATTTTGAAGCCACTTCTCTTTAGATTTGTATATCTTCGAGTTACTGACTTGAGTTTTGAAGTGCTTTCGCTTGGTCTGACCGAACAAAATTTCTTGTAGATCCTCACCCAACGATCAGATCCTACGGCCATTGGCTCATCTCGAAATTTTGACAAATCAAACGTTATCAATAACCTAAACTAATAATAATACATTACCATTTATACATATTATCCATTGGATGAAACTTGTCTTATACTCTTATTATTAAAATTTTCATCATCAATCATGAATAAGAGTGTCTATATAAATGCCAAAATATTATTTGCAGGTGACATGAAACATGTTTTATGCTCTTATTATTAAAATTTTCAGCACCAATCATGAATAAGAGTGGACCCTCTTCCCGGTATCAAATTAAAATGAAAGCAAGAAATAAAAAGACAGTTTCAATTTCCAATGAGTGCCGTTGTTGTCCTTTTAAAATCTTTACAACAAAAAAATAAAAAATAAAAAATAAAAAAATAAAAAATTCTAAAAACCATAAAATTAAAGCTTGATTGTTAGTGTTGGAGCTCAGAGTGGAAATGGAACCCACAAAGCTGTTTTTTGTATTAGTGTTAAGCATGATAGTCGTAGAACCAAGAATGGTTATGGGATTGCAGAAATGTGAATTCCAAGCAATTTACAATTTTGGAGATTCAAATTCAGATACAGGTGCAATGCCTGCAGCTTTAGCTGAAGTCACTTCGCCAAATGGTGAATCTTTCTTTGGTCATCCTTCTGGGAGATTTTGTGACGGTCGTCTCATCATTGATTTTTTAGGTAACAATTAATTTTTCTTTTCTTATGCTAATCCCAAAATTGTTAATAATAATATTTTGTTATGTGGATCATCAGCTGAGAAACTGAAGCTACCATATCTGGATTCAATCGGGACAGATTTCAGGCATGGTGCAAATTTTGCAACAGGAGGTTCATCAATTCGCCCTGGTGGTTATACCCTTTTCATTTAGGCATACAAATCTCACAATTTCTACATTTCAAAGCTCGTACTACTGCTCTATACAATAGCCTCACTCCCACCAGTCAGTTTCTCTTTCCTCTTTCTCACCACCCATTTTGTTCTATATCTCATAAGCTTTATATCCAACTCTTCATATCTGATATGCACGAGTATAACGAATAAATTATTTTTTTTTAAAAAAAAAGCATTTAATGATGCTAATTAAGGGTTTATTAGAAAGCAAAACCAGGAAAAAACCCACCATTCAAGAGCAATCTACCAAGGCCAGTAGACTTTCCAAGGCTTTATAAACATTTGACATAGGCAAAATGACTTGTATTATGGGTTTCGCCACACAACACCACAACAAGTTCTTATGTCTATTCCTGATATTCTCAACCAATTTTCACAAGCAGTGCAGGTAAGCAAACTACACCACTAATTTATGCAACCCCATAATTGCCAATATTTTTGATGTGGATTTCAGAGTTTATACCAAAAAGGGGCAAGAATTTTCTGGGTTCATAATACAGGTCCAATTGGTTGCTGGCCATATAGTGTAATATATTATGCAAAGCCTGGTAATACTGATCAGAACGGTTGTGTGAAGACTCACAACGATGTCGCTCAGGAGTTTAACCGACAGCTGAAAAACAAAGTATCCCAGCTCACCAAACAATTGCCTTATTCTGCTTTTACATATGTTGATGTCTACTCAGCTAAATATCAACTAATTGGAAGTGCAAAGACCCAAGGCAACGCATTGTCTTAATTACAGTTGTGATAAACAGACCAGTACCACTAACCTGAAGCTTGTTGATTGTGCAATCGAAAATGATGCAAAATGCAGGATTTGTGGATCCAATGAAATTCTGTTGTGGAAGTCACCACGGGCATGATGTGGATTGTGGAAAGAAGACCATAGTAAATGGAACAGCAGTATATGGGAACTCATACAAGTATCCATCAATGCATATAAGCTGGGACGGTGTACACTGCTCTGAGGCTGCTAATTTATGGGTGGCAAATCATATTTTGAATGGCTCTCATTCTTCTCCATCTTTTATCTCTGTTGACCGGGCTTGTCAATCTTTATAGATTATGCCATCTAATTGCTTTTATGTTTTATCATTTATATGCAATGGGTTTCATTAAGCATATGATTAATTGTGATTGGAAGTACTAATACAATCAGCCTTATAGATTAGCGGTACCCAATTAAGTAAATAATGACAAGAGTTGTGCGACCTTGAGTTCAAATGTTATGAACATTTGCAGCAATTAACTCCTGAATTAATTATATAAATACTTATGCTCATGTACAACCTTTTATCAATACCTACACGTGAAATAGAGGGAATGACCCGGTTTAGAAAGATTTAAAAATATCAAATTTAGGACCTTTTTTACTCTGAAAAAAATCATAACATTTGTATGAGACCGTATACCAATACCAATACCATGCGTGCCATTCTCATTTTTCTTAAATATATCCCTTTATAAAGTGAATGTGATACCTTTCTATTGGACATTATACATTAGAAATTATATATTTCGAAAATTTAGATAATTCTTTAAAGAAAATATGTTATATATATATATATATACACACACATATTTTGCATGGTGGAACAGAGTATAATTCGAATCATGATGAATCGACAAAATAATTAAACTTTCAAATGTTTTAACTATTGACTCATAATAAAATATGAATTTAATAATATTTGATACTAACGTAATTAAACTGATATAATAAAATTTAATGGAGTAAATGTGATAAACGTACAAATAAAATATAATCACAAACAATGGATCAAAGTAAGAAAGTGCCAACACCCACCTCCTATCTCAATAATATATATATATATATATATATATATATATATATATATATATATATATATATATATATATATATATATATATATATATATATATATATATATATATATATATATATATATATATATAACGTAAGAAAGTGCATTATATAGTAAACATAATAAATATTTTTTTTTTAAAATGAAGATTATATATTAAAAGGTAGCGAAAATTAGGACTTTTTAAAAAATGGTGTGTTTGTAAAACTTAGTTTGGATAATGGTGTGGTTTTGAAAGTATTTGGAAAACAGGGGTAGGGGTGCTTATTTTCGCAATAAATGATTGCAGAATCAGGAGTGGTGTGTTGACCAAGGCGCGGTGGCAATTGCTGAAGCAGGTGGTGGCGTGGCATTCAAGGGTTTTGAAAAGATCGCCTATTTTCGCAATAGACCGTTGCAAAATCAGGTGCTTGATCTTGCAATGGTCCACTGCAAGAATAGGTAGTCTCCTGCCACCCAATAGCCGGCCATTCATGCATGAATATGACCCTTATATATTCATGCAGATCGAATTTTTGTTGCCTCTCCTCATCTCATCTTTATCTGCCTCTCTTCTCATTTTCTTTAGCACTCTGTAGCTCTCTCAAGTTTTACAAATATTTTGAGAAGGTGGCTTTATATTTAGCAAGATTTTGTGAGGTTTGTTAAATTTATTTTAAATGTAAGTAGGTGAAATTTTATTGTAAGAAATATATGTAAGTACAAATTTTATATACATGTATATTTATATTGATTTAATCATTTAAAAATTGTTAATAATAAATTTGTTGTAAATGTATCAAAATAATATATTGGCGTATTTGTTTAATGTGTTGTTATTGAATTGTAGATTTAATTTGTTCTAAATTTGGGTGTCTTGAAGAATATTAAGGTAAGTTGTAATTTGTAATTTGTAATTTTTAAAATATTTATATGAGAATGTAACATTTATTGTTGATATAAAATTTTTTTTTCTATAAAATCATAGAAAATTTTAGAATAATAACTTAAATTAGTGAAAACTGAAATTATCATATTTGAAAAAAAGGTTATAAGGTATATGGATTTGTTAATTTTATTTTAAATATAAGCAGTTAAAAGTTTGTTGTAAAAAAATATATGTAAGTGAAATTTTTTTGTACATGTATATTTATATAATTGTTTAATTATTTAGAAAGTGTTAATAAGAAATTTGTTGTAAGTTATCAAAATAATATGTTGATATATTTGTTTAACGAGTTGTTGTTGAATTGTATAATTTATTTGTTATAAATTTCGGTGTCTTGAAGAATATTAAGGTACGTTGTCAATTGTAATTTTTTTAAAATTTTAATATGAACATACAATTTTTTAGCATTAATTTTTGTATGGTTGATTAAAGAAGCAAATTTTAAGAGTTTATGTAGTTAGATTTATTTATGTTTATTAGAATGATTAAATTAGACTTAGATATAATGAGATAATAGTAGTAATATATCTTTACAGTGAATTGTTATTATAACATTTAATGTAATAAATTATTTTAAGCATATATTATAATTATTTGAATAATTTAAGTAGCTTGATGTATTATTTCTTTCTTATGATATTTAAATTAGGAATTTATTTAGTAGTAATTTTATATAGTTAAAAATAGTATTTAAACAAATATTTTTAATTTGTTGTTAGTTAATTATTATGTTATGTAGTAAAAAATTTTTTGCATGTTATATAATTATTTTAATATTTAATGTAGTTAAATGAAATTTTTTAATTTTTTAGATATGTATTAATTTTTTTCTTTGTTGTCGTAATTAAATGTAGGATAATTAAAATATAAATCAGTTTCAGAATCAACATTTTATAAATTTAGGACCCTACATAGATGAGCTCCCAAAATTAAAAAGAAAATATTGTGCTAATGCAGTTTGGAATAATGATATAATGATTTTGTTCTACTAATTATTTAACTTCATATTAGTTTACATATGTCTATATTTATTAGCAATTTTGTGACATTTATTTTATATGTGTTAGATATCACATAATGTATTATTTGATCGTAGAGCTAGTGTAAAGTCCCATTATGTGAATATTGACCAAAGAATTATACCTTATTTGATGACGGCTGGGTTTTATGGAGCATCCCAGATTGGGATAATACATGTAGATGTGAATTTGATGGCTGCCCTTGTGGAGAGATGGAGACCGAAGATACACACTTTTCACCTCCCAGTTGGTGAAACAACCATTACTTTGCAAGATATTCAGATATTCACCGGTTTACCAATTGAAGGGTGTCTGGTGACTGGCTATTTATGACATGATTGGCGCATTTTCTGCGACCAGCTTCTGGGACAAATCCCACCTGAGGAGGCTTTCAAAGGAAAATCAGTTAAAATAACTTGGTGATTGTCAACTTTTGATTGTCTACCAGCCGATGCTACTGATTATCAAATTCAATGTTATGTATGTGCATGGCTATTACATTAAAGTAGTGGGTTGTTGTGTCTATCTCAATCTAACAATTATATATATTTAATGTGGCTTCCCCTATTGGAGAATTTAGATGAGGTTGGCAATTATAGTTGGGGTTCAACTTGTTTGGCATGGTTTTAATAGAGAGTTTCGTCTTGCTACACGACCAAATGCTCAAGCAGCTGGTGGATATCAACAGTTGCTGCAGATGTGGGCATAAGTAAGATTGCCTCAATTTCGTCCCTCTTTTATACATGAAGTTGTACTGGATCAGAGTATACAATATGATTATAGGTCGACATTAATTAATTATCAAATTGATATATATTTTTTAAGTTTCAATTTAATATTATATTGACATAATGATTTGTTTTATATTAGGTGGCGATCTCTTATTGATCTAAGGAATAATAATATAAAAGATGTACATAAATTCTGAGTAGAATTAGGTACTCAGTGTGCATATCAGACAATTATTTTATTTAAACCATTTTTACTTATTTTATTTATTTATTATTTTAAATCATTTTTACTTTTTTTACCTTTCTTTTAGATTGACTGGCAACCATACAACCGTGTGATGTATCTTTTATCATCCTATTGTACAAATGAATAACAGATTTAGAGATCAATTGTGCCTTTGATATGTTTTTGTATCATCGAGTGGCACCATCCAGATCGTTGTTTTCGTCAATTTGACATGAATCAACACATTCTCAATGCACCATTAATTGATGATAGCCTGCATACAATTAATTAGAGAGGGAATCAGGAGCATAATTGGGAAATTACATTTTCTAATTTCATCTTCGAGTGAAATAATCGACTGAAAAGGGTTATTAGTGCTCATTTTCTCAGGGTACCATTGCATATAAGGTCACAATACATGTTGTGGTACCTACTAAGAACAAGACGGTGGATAACCTCTGAAGGAACAGCCTATGGGGCAACAATATATTTGCCCAATTTTTTTACTATTTAACAATTATTAATTATTTCAATATTTAGACTGACTAATTATATGTTTATAATATTTAATTTAATTGTATGTAGGCTGATGGTGCTAAACATCTTTATCATAGTGACAGGCATCGTCATCAATTCAAGGTGGTGAGTTTTGAATGACATCGGGAGGGATTTTAGGAGTAGTTGGAGCTTTTGATGGAACGGAAAATGATTATCCATGTCAGCCTGTACTAGGTCCAGTACAGATTCCTCCTATGTCCATATCATATGTAGATTTTCGACAATTAAGAAGGAGCAGAAGAGGCATGGCAGATAGACGGAGGACAGTGCTCTCAATTCTTATTCCATCGGGGGTCAGCCAAGTCCCTCAGCCCATGTCATGGCCATATGATTATCAAGGGAGTTCCAATTCATTTGGTATGCCTGAATTTAGTCAACATACATTTTATGATACGGAAGCAGGATCTTCAAGATTTAATGTTGATTTAAATGTCAGTGTCTCTAAACAAGATCCTACAGGATACACAGCTGTACTTCTGTCGTATAATATATAGGGAGGAATGGAAGCTAATATTCAGCGAAATGAATTTCTGGATGGACTTTTGGCCGATCCTAATGTCATGCAAAATCAGGTTTTTTCTCATCAACTGGTATATGGTAGTGATTTCGACAATTCATTGCCTGTTCCCTGTGGACAAAACCTTTACACCCACAACTCATATAGGGATTTTAGCCATTTTTTATAATTCTATTGTATTGTATGATATATTATACATTTGCTATAAATAAATAAATATTTCATTTCATAACTACCGATTTATTTTCGCAACAACCCATTATTCATAAATAAGTAAATATTTCATAACACACGGTTTTTATAGTCGTGCAATAATTTGGTTCAATGTATTTTATGATTGTGGATTGGAAAGACTGCATATTCTTCTATTTTCACAGCATGTCGTTGCGGGGATGGGACTGAACAAATTCTCCTATATTTGCAGGATTGTGTTGTGGCATTGGACATGCAAGCCTCACCAAAATCCGGAATTTCATGAATCTATCCCCTTTGCTCCACCCGATATCCATGGTGGCCCCCCACCATTCTAATTTTGTAGTGAGTGGTTGCAGAATTGCACTGGGTCACCTCATTTTCGCGAATACTTTCAAAACCATACCCTTTTCCAAAATAAGTTTTACAAACACACCATTCTTAAAAAAAATCATGTGAAAATTATAATAGATAAAATTTGACTAAACTGCTAAATTAAAAAAAAATCCATTAACAAGGGTTTACTAGCTAATAAATAAATAGTCAAATTGAAACTATGACGCAAATACTTATATCTCATATTTGAAAAGGGTAACATATAAAAAATATCAGATAAAATTAATCGTAATGAGATATATGGCTAAGGACAAGAAAAAAAATTGAAATTTTGGTTAATCAAAATTGAATTGATTTTTTATTAATCAATCAAAAAATTTAGAATTAAAGTTTTTATTTTTAAAAATCAGCGATTAACAGGTAAAAAAATCAGCGGTTAACTGTTAACTAGTGGTTAACCGATCTATATATATTTTTTATATTATATTTTAATTTTTACACTTAAAATTTTTAATATTTTTGTAATTTATAAATATTATGATATATAACTTTTTAAAGCATTATTATAATACATATTTTTAATAAATAAATATTAAAATTATTTTTTATTACAATTATTTATTCATTATATATGTATAATTAGTAAACTGATAGAATAGTTAATCGAAATTAATGAATCGATTAATAAAATTATTAATAAATCAATTAATCAATCCGTATTCACCCCTATTTGTGTCCCAATAAACTCCTTTTAATAGCGTGAATCAAATTTAAAGAATCTATTTTAATGTGAAATTTTATATTTATGTGCGATTTTGTAAAAATTAATTTTTTTTTTTTGGGAAAACAATGCTTTCCGACGAAAGAGAATTAAAAATGAAAAGAAAAAGTTTTAATCTTTCAAGTAACTGGATGACAAGGTGATTCTGCCCAACAAGTCCAATGCTGCATTTATTTTAAAAGCCAACGAGGAGGGTTTAGTGGATGAAATTGAAATGAATAATAACAATTTTGGGCCAAAATGGAAAAGTGCCATTTGAAAGGATTAAGTATTAAAGTGGAGAGTGGTGGGGTCAATGGTCAAGTACTAAAGTAAAAGAAAAAAAACAAAAGGATAACGCGAATCCCAAACGTTGGTACCGGTACAGCCGGTTTCCGGTTAGAATAATTATATATTGGACGATCTCGATTTGAAACTATGGAGATCTAATGGTGCGCACGGTATCACTCCTACAAAATGGCATGCAGAGAGTTATTAATTTCTTGTAAAAAAACAATTAAAAAAAAAGATATAAAATAGTAAGAAGCCAAAACCCTAGTCGTTGCTCTCTGCTATTTGGTACAATTTCCTTCGCCGCTCTCCGTCTCTTCGCTCAGGTGGGATCAAATTTTCTTTAATATCCTTTTTGTGTCTTCTCCATGGTTATTTTGCATTTCCGCAGTCGATGAATCTCTATAATTAGTCCTAGAAATTGCATATTTGTTTGTTGCAGTGAATTCGTGAAAACTCTAGCTTTTATACTTAAAATTGTTTAATTAGCTTGTACCATTGCTTGCTTCTCGGGATAGTGGGGGAAATTGGGGGAAGAAAAATAATTTACCAAGATTTTCAGCTTCAATTTTGTTACCAGTTGCTTTTGGGAATAGGTTAAATTTCTTAGCTTGATTATGAAAGAAACATTGTGATTTGAATCGCTTTGTTTGAACATAAATAACGTATGTTTCAAATTTGATCTTGTACAGAAAAATTATCTTAATTCTGTTCTTGATCTTGATTTGCTGCAGAATGGATTCAACAATTAAGCATGCTGTTGTAGTGAAGGTGATGGGTCGTACAGGCTCTAGAGGTCAGGTGACTCAAGTGAGGGTCAAGTTTCTTGATGACCAAAATCGATTCATCATGAGGAACGTGAAGGGACCTGTTAGAGAAGGAGATATTCTGACCCTTCTGGAGTCTGAGAGAGAAGCTAGGAGGCTCCGTTGATGGCTCTACGTCTGCCATTGTTAATAGTACGAGAGTCTTTCGCTTACTCTTTCTTATGATGTCAAGAGTTAGGAAATTTAATTATGGATTTTCTTGTCATTGAAATTTTGAAGTTTGAAAAGATGGTTTTGCCGCTTGGATAATCTTGTTATCTTGTTGTTTTCCAAGTTAAATGGGATATTTTATTATAGTGTGTTTTATTGCATGTTCACGCTTTCTCATTCTCTTATAACTTCTCAATCAAATGTTAGCAAAAGCTGTTCATATTGGAACTTCTTGTATGTTAATGCTTACAGGATTTGTTTGGTATTTGGGCATACGAGTAAATAAAGGTCGGATCATTCCAATGCAAAATTCGCACCAATCTTATATTTGTTCATACTGCTATATTGGATTTGTTACAGGTTTGAAGCCGATTAAAGGCCTCTGTATGTGTACTTTTCGATTATATTGTTGGGCAGTTTAAGCATTAGCAGTCGGTTTTGATATTTTTGTATTCACGAACTTTTCTAGCGGGTAATGGGAACAAAACAATCAAGGGCTTGAGAAAAATGTTTTGTCTGAGATTTCACTAAGCTTCTCCAAAAGGTGTTAGAAGGCCAAAAACCATTAATTTTTTGGGATCTTGTACAACTGTTGTGGATTCTTATATGATTCTATGAGCTTACAAGAATGGAATAGTTGGTTTGTTGCATAACTTTGTGAAAATTAACAAAGGTGTGCCTAATTGTTGCTGTGCAGTCCCAATATATACTGCGAAGCACATCTTATGTCTGTGTTGCCTTTGTATCATTAGCACTTATGCTCTCTCGTCTGTAGGGAAACAACTTTAAATAAAAGGAGTTTTAAGTTAAAAACAATTATTTAGGTAGGTTTTGAGATTCGGAACTTGTATCGTTCGTGTTTTAGAACTGATAAAGCAAAAGATATGCACTTTCGCTAATGGGGCAGACATGGTACATAAGATCTTTTATCCTATGGCAATACAGCTAACAAACGAAATTCTGAAATTGTGTATGCATATAGTCACCCTGAATCCCTCTAGTGCATTTTTAAATTTTAACACACCGGAATAATAAAGTCATTATCATCTATCCAGCAACCAAACCAAAAGAAATGGAAGTATTGTTCTCTGTATTGCTGTGTGAAACTTTTTTCTTTTTGTTATTTTTGACAAGCCATACGCGACTATTTCAAATTTAAATTGTGGTGATATTGTATATTCGATTCAAGTTTCAACCATCAACAATGTTAATTACGTTGGCGTTGACTAAACTTTACATCCAATAACTAATTGATTAAAAAATATTTATAACAGAAAAATTATTTAACTATAATGTCATCTTAGACTTCAGAGAAATTATTTTGTCTGCTCAACTTAATGAGAAATTACTTTTTTTTTTTAAACCAAAAGAATTCATTAAGCAAAGTCAGTCAAAAGGACTGAGGCAATACAAAGAGGGAGGGATAAATCTCAAGAAACACATAGAAATAGCTGCTCTATCTAAATGATGAGCAGCCATATTCGCAGACCTCTTAACAAATCCAACACGGATGTTTGATAAAGAATTAATAATGGACTTACAATCACCAACTATAAGACCAAAAGCAGACAGATTACACAAATGAGAATTAAACGCATAATAGGCAAGTTGAGAATCTGTTTCAATAACTACAGAAGAGATTAAAAGCTTTGATTCAACTCAATGCTTCACGAATGGAAAGCACTTCAGCCACATCAGGATCGAAAACACCCGGTAAAGTTTTACAACAAGCAGAGACAAAAACACCATTATGATTTCGCACTACAAACGCCAACCCAGACTTATAAGAAGCAGAGAACAGGGCGGCATCAGTGTTGATTTTCAAGTAACCAACCGGAGGGGGGTTCCACTTAATCTGCAAAGCATTGTCCTCCGTGTGACTACTTATATCAGATCTGTGAGCAAGCTTCCACTCATCAAGAATAGCCTTTGCCATAGCCACCACAGTAGCAGCAGAGAAATTCACATTGTTCCAAACCCAATCATTTCTTGTCTTCCAGATAGCCCAACAGAGAACAATAGCAAATTCACATTTTTCCCGATCAATGCAAGAAATCAAAGAGACAAACCAAGATGAAAAATTATTAACAACACCCCACCAGCACCTTAAACCAGAAAGGCCCTAAACATTCATTGCAAATCTGCACTCAGCAGAAAGATGACAGATTGTTTCATTTTCAACTCCACACATAGGACAAAGAAGGCCAATATCAACACCTTTAATAGATAACAAAGCATGAACAAGAAGGCAAGCCTATAAAGCATGCCAAAAGAATTATTTCACTTTGTTTGGAATAGCAAAATGCCAAAGCCTCATCCAATCAACAGCAACCTGATCAGTAGACAAATCAGTGGCAGAGGAATGAAAATGCCTGTAGCCACTCTTAACTGAATAGATTCCCAATTTGTCCAAGTACCAAAACCATCGATCTTCTATATTACACAAACTGAGAGGGATCTTTAGAATTAACTCTCAGTCTCGAACATTAAAAAGAGAGGAAATCAGATTATAATTCCATCTACAGGTATCAGGCAACATAAGATCTTGAACCATTAAATTCTCCCTAGAACTATCCAAAGAAGTCGTGATAAACGGATGAAAAGGATCCGGCAACCAAGGATCAGAAAGGACATTAATAGAAGCACCATTCCCAACCCGCCAACAACAGCCCTGTTTCATCTTCTCCCTAGCAGCAAGAATACTATGCTAGGTGTAACTTGGGTTAGCAGCTAGAGTAGCTTCCCAAAAATGACAATTAGGGAAGTATCTTGCCTTCAAGACTCTGTCCATCAACGAAGAGGTATCTGACAGGAGTCTCCAGCACTGCTTGCCCAGAAGAGCTAAATTAAAATCTCTAAAAGACCTGAAACCTTGACCCCCGTTCACTTTAGGACTGCAAAGCTTATCCCAAGACATCCAATGCATGCCACCTTTAGACGTCTTTTTTGTACCCCACCAAAAGGAGTTGAGAATACGTTATAACCTCATGCAGAGAGTGATCAGAAGCATAAAAATACTCATGGTGTAAGTCGGCAAGGACTAAGCAACAGACTTCAGCAACACTTCTTTACCAGCCCAAGATAAGAGAGTTCGATTCCACCTGCTAACTCGTTTCCAAATCTTTTGTTCAAGATAGTGAAAAATCTCCTTCTTATCCCTTCCTATCATGGATGGCAGGCCAAGATAGGAGTCGTGAGAGGCTTGAGGGTCGATCGTCAAGCAAGAACACACCTTATTTCTATGAGTATCAACTGGATTACTACTAAACTTCGAGGAAGATTTGCTGAAGTTAATCAATTGTCCAGAGTCTGCTGCGCAAGTATCTAACACTGCCTTCACTGCATTTGCTTCTTGATAATTAGCTCTAAAGAAGATAAAACTGTCATCTGCAAAAAGTAGATAAGTGATAGGAGGTGCCCTATTTGCAACTTTACATCCATGTATCAGGCCTTGCTTTTCATAATGAGTAAGAAGAGAAGAAAGACCCTCTGCACATGTGATAAACAAGTATGGCGAAAGTGGATGCCCTGCCTCAAGCTGCGGCTCGAATTGATAGGCCCCAACAAACAGTCATTGCAAGAGATAACATATCGAACCGATCTCACACACAGCATGATAAGCCTAACCCACTGTATATTAAACCCCATTCTGATGAGAACCTCCTCTAAATAGTGCCATTCCATTCTGTCATAAGCCTTCCTTATATCTAACTTTAGAGTTGCAATGCCTTCTTTACCCTGAGATTTTCGTTTCAACAAGTGCATAACTTCATAAGCAACCAAGAAGTTATCCGAGATCAGTCTATTAGGAACAAATGCGCTCTAATTCGGGGAGATGATAGAAGGCAGAATCGTTTTGAGTCTCAAAGTCATCATCTTCGCAACAGCTTTGTAAAGAACGTTGCAAAGAGCAATAGGGCGCAGGTCTGCCATACTCTCCACCTTCTTTTCTTTTGGGATTAGAACTATAGCGGTCTCTTTGATGTGATCCGGAATACAGAAATTCTTCATCATCCCAATGCATTTTGCAGTAACATCTCGACCCACAATACTCCAGCATTTTTTATAAAATGCTGCATTTATCCCATCAAATCCAAGAGCTTTATCCGTATGCATACTGAAAATGGCTTCCTTAACTTCTTCCTCAGTAAAATCCTGCTGTAAGAAAGCATTTTGATCAGCAGTTACTCTGCGTATTCAAGCAGTAGTGCCAGTGTTAGTTTGAGTAGCACTAAAGATCCCACAAAAATAGTCAACAATTACATCTTCAAGACCATTATTCCAGGAGCGGACACGCCCAGTAGGATCTTTCAATTCTGAAAACTGATTTTTTCGCTTACGTTTCGATGCCATAGCATGAAAGTATTTCGAATTGGAGTCTCCATCCTTCAGCCAAAAGAGCTTAGCTCTCTGCCTCCAGAAAATTTCCTGTTGACAGAGGGTATCCAAATACTGCTTCTGAATGTCAAGAAAACGGCTAGTATCCTGACCCACACAAACTTTCTACATTTTACTACTCAACTCAGCCAGCTTTTTCACAAAATCACCTGTAATTTCTTTCCCCCATTTTATCAATGCCTCGCTACATTTAGAAATTTTTTGAGAAAAAGAGATATTCGTATCAGAGCACCACACCCCTCTAACAAACTCCACAAAAGAAGTTTCTCTAAGCCAAGCATTTTCAAAACGGAAACGCTTACGTTTTCTAGTATAATGAGAGGGAATAGGATTTAAAAGAATCAGATTGTGATCAGAGGAAGTTTGATTGAGATTACTTATCGAGAAGTAAAGAAATCTGGAGACCCAATCAGCAATAGCCATAGCCCTATCGAGCTTCTCTTCAATGAAGCCACTCTCTATACTACCTGGGATCCAGGTGAACTGATACCCTGACATTCCTAAATCCACTAATCTTGCATCTTCAATAGCATGTTTAAACCCATCAATTAACCTCATAGGCTGACAATTACCCCCACATTTTTCCCTTGGATCAAGAATATCATTAAAGTCCCCAAGCACACACCATGGCAACAAAGATTTATCAGCTAGCAGACGAAGCAAGTTCCATCCCAAGTGCCTTCTGTTCCTGTTAGCTTCACCATAAAAACCGGTGAGTCTCCAACTACTGGATCTACGGGCTTTGACTTCAACATCTATGTGGTTTTTAGAAAATCCAATAAGCCTCATGTCTATATCTCCAAAGAAAGGCCAAACCTCCACTCTGGCCCACATCATCTACACAAAAGCAACCTTCAAAATTCAATAACGCCCTAATCCTTTCCAGCTTCTCCCTAGTAGCCAAAGTTTGAATATTTTCAATTCTATACACTTTTTCTCTATCCATTTTTAAAAATATTATTTTTATTAAAGACAAAAAATTTTATCTATATCAAACTTTCTTTTTAATATGTATAATTCTTTTTTTTTTTATCATTCTTGCCTTCTAAGATCATTTCTAATTATAATTAATGTTGTTCTAATTTTTACAATTAATTTTTCTTTCCTTTGCATTTCCTGTAAAGATAATTGTTTAAAATTTTCTGATATATTTTCTTGAGATTGATATTCATTTTCATTAATATATAAAACTTCAAGTTGTTCATTCATTTCATTTATTATTTCATTAATATTTTCTATAGAATTTAAATTTAACAAACTTAAATATTCTCCAAAATTTTCTATTATGTTGGCCATTTATTTATTTAATAAAATTTATAAATTTTGTTTAGAAAATTTTAGATCATCTATTAATAATTTTATTACATTTTGGTTTGCATTTATCGTCTTTAAATAATTTATTCTTTTAATTATTTCCGTTATATATATTTCCTGTTCTATAATTTTATGTTCCGAATTCATTTATATTTCTTCTATATGTTGAATAGCTATATTTATATCGTTTTTTATTTTATCTAATTCTATTTCTATTTCATTTTTTACTGAAATTAATTCTTCTCTTATTTCTTGTAATCTGGGTATTATATAATCTCCCCTAGTATTATTTATTTTCATATATAAACATTCATTCTTTGTCTTTTTTAATTTTTTCTTTATAAAATCTTATTTTTCGTGAAATTTCATAAAATGATTTTAACATTTTATCTATTGTTTCTTTAATAGTAAAACTTACTATATATGACATTTAATTTATTTTATCTTTCGATAATTACTGCTATAAGGCTTTGATATCAATAAAGGGCGGAATTCGGCTCCTTGGGTTTTTCCTATAGGAAGGATAGAGCGGCACCCAGTGGTACCTATCAGAGGCACTGAGTATCTATGCGTTCTCCGCAGACAGATTACTCAATACTAATGAGCGGATAGCCTCACTTCGCCATGATCATCCTCATGAGTGAGAGTTCCCATTAGTGCCTTGCCATTTCCCGATCGATACGCTCTGATACCAATAAAGTTCAGAATTCGTTTCGGATCGTTTCATAGAAGTAATTTCAACTGATAAAATAAATATATTATTATTTTTAACTTTATTTCTTTAAAGGTACGTGACAGAAGACCATGATAACCAAGTTATCCTTTGAAAACCAGTAACCCGTAGGTCTATCTTGCAGTCAATATACCTTTTATTAATTTCTTCTTCTTCTTCTGAAATTATTATTATTTGTATTTCTATTTATTTCTTGACAAGTTTCTATTATTTCAGATATTATAGTATTTTTGACAAAATTATCTTTGTATAAATGATCTATAATTTGTGCTTTTGTATTATTTTCTAAATTTGTAACTCCTATTATATCTAGGTTTTGTTGAAAATTAAGATTTATATTATTTTTTACTATATTCATATCTTTAATAACTTGATTTATATCTCTTTCTTCACTTAAATCTTTTGAATTTAGATAATTAAATATATTCATCCTAAAGGTATTCTATTTACTGTATTTTTTTAACATACGAATTCTTGATTCATTTATTCTAATTATATATTTCAAATTTTCTATCCTTTCTTCTATATTATATGTAGGAATAAGATTTAATCTTACTATAAACCTATATAATTTTTCTTCTTGTTTCAATTATTCTTTTAATTGACGATTATATCTATAAATATCATTTATAGTTGTTTGTAAATTACTAACTTGTTTTAATAGTTCCATAAAAATCCAAAAAATAATTTCATGTTTTAAAAGTATTCTTTCTTTTCACCTTTTCCTTAGCATCCAAAATTCAGAATAAGAAATAGAATTGAAAATTATAACCATAACTAATAGAGATCAGGATTTCAGTATACCTTTACGTCTCCTTCAGTGGTCCACTATGCTTCCTTTAATGCTGCTAGACTTCTGTTATAAACGATTTCTGATAACAGTTCACTTTTAGACGGTTGACGTTCTGGGTTAAGCTGAGCTTCTCCAAACTTATACCCTTTTGCCCTTTTTCACCTGAATATGGGCTTGGTAACACAAGGAGAGACTACTGAAAAATATTCAGCTAACAACAAAGTAGTAGACATGTGAATTTTCTGATGAGAATTTTAAGGTAACTGAGTGATCTGACTCTCTTAGTGTATCGAAGATAATTTTCTATATTTCTTACTGAACTGCAAAATTGCTAAGTACTATGGTTACTCAGAAAGAATAATTTCTGAAATTAGAATTTCATTTCTAGAAAAAAGATTTTACAAAAGATAAGCAGGCTAAAAGCTTTTCAGAGAGATCTTAAGCTTATAGTTTTCAGTCGCGCCTATAATGGATACATGAATGGGTTTTTATAGAGGTTGCACCCTGCCTATATTACATTATTGAACTACATTATTACAATCGATTATTGCTCTATTACATCATTACTTACGTTTACATTTATGTCTTCTTTCTTTAATTATTTCTTGATTTTCTTCAAAGGGGGTCCAGCTTCACCAAACCTTGTCGCAAGCTTTTGCTTTCGGCTGGAGATTCCTTTTTTATCTGCTTTTTGAAAAGTTCTTTGGTTGTTTCTGTCATTGGTAAGCTGCCTTCAATTATTGTGTCGAGATATCCTTCAAGAAGATATTTCTGATACCATTCCGTAGATGGATTGGTGACAAGAATATTATCTTGAAAAATAGTATAATATTTTTTATTATCTGTTAGAATTTCTCTTAGTCCATGAACATTTGCTTTAATGGTCTTTATTCTCATTTTTGGGATATTTTTGAGAATTAATGGATGTAAATTGAAAGTTTTCTGTTCATCTGGAATAAGTTCCTGTCTGGTAGTGCCCATTCTGATAAAGGTTTCTGTAGGAATTTCAACATTCTTAACATCATCCCATTCAGGAATAATGCTAAAAATACGAACGTAAATTTTATTTAATTTAGTAATTCCATTAAAAATCTCAATTTGAGACTTAATGGTAGCTGGCAATTGTTGTATTTCTTCAAGATTTTCTCCTGGATAAATGGTGTGAATTAGTCCAAAACGATAAATTTTTTGGACTATTATTGAATCTGCTCCTTTTCTGATGATTGCTTTGTTGTAGGTGCCATTGATCGGAATAGTACTAATTCCGACTGTATTAGTAACCTTTGCTAAATATTGCAGAGCTTTAAAAAAGTCTACTTCCCATTGCTTTTAAATTTCTATATTATTTAATTGAGATCTCTCATCATCATTCCATTGCTGAGATGATAATGAAATATCTCTGGGAGTTATCAATCGATAATTAATATTCCCAATTGATGAAGTTTCCAAGTTTCTCGAATTTACTTCCTGTGATGATTTAGGATTGTCCAAATATTGAACAGAGCGTCTAATCATCATATTTCTCGAAATTTCTTGCTCTAGTTCTTTCTTAGCTGTAATGCCAAGAATAGTCTTTTTTTGAGAACTAGTGCTTTCTTCCTTAGATTCCTTTTGACGCAGAAGCGCTTGTGCATAATTCATTGAAATTTGACTAATCTCATTATCTATTTCTAGAATGCGAGATATAGCCTTTTTCATAGATTCCATTACTTTTTTTTCTCTGCAGTGAGTTTTGCAACTCTATCTGCATTTCTTTCCATTTTCTTTATTCTTGCAAGAAAAAGATTAGTCTTCTTCTTTAGTTATTGGTCTACTTAAGAGATCTGTCAATACATTGTCCTTTCCTGAAATATACTCAATATCAAAATTAAAGTTAGTAAAATATTCTTGCGATCCCATTTTCCTTCTTTGTGCTAACTTTCCATTATAATTTTTTTGTAATAAAAGATTTTACCTGAGTATTATCAGTTTTAACTGTAAATCTTTTTGGTAATAAAACTAATTTAAATTTTTTATGGCATATTTTACTGCTAACAATTCTTTTTCATTACTATGATAATTCTTTTATGAACTTTTAAATGTTCCTGAAGCATATCCATATATTTTCTTTCCATCTTTACTATTTAAAATTGCTCCCCAATAATCATATGAGGCATTTGCTTCTAATAATAATTCTTCGTTTTCTTCTGGTAAGGGTAATTTTGGTAATTACTTACAATATTTCTTTATTTCTTTTACTGTCTTTATGTCAATATCTGTCCAAATCCATGGCTTATCACCTTTTAATTTGTCTTGTAATACTTTTTTCTTTTTTGCGCATTCTTGTATAAAGTCACTAGCATATGTGACGTGTCCTAAAAATTATTGGACCATCTTTCTACTTTCTAATTGGTCTGAAAACTTTATTAAATATTATGTTATATGTGCTTGTAATTCAATTTCTCCTTTTGACATAGTAAATCCTAAAAATTCTATTTTTTATTTTGCTATATTTGATTTTTCTTTTGATAACATAAGTCCATTTTTAATACATCTTAATAAAAATTATTTTATATGCTTATAATATTCTTCTAATCTTTTGCTAAAAATAATTATATCATCAATATATACTAAACAAAAATATCTTAAATCTTTAAACATATCATCCATTTTTCTTTGGAATAATTAAGGGGCATTGCAAAGTCCAAATGGCATAACTAACCACTCGTAATGTCCTCTTGGTGTACTAAAAGTTGTATATTTAATACTTTTTGGATGCATTTTTATTTGTCAAAATCTTGATTTGCAATTAAATTTTGAATACCATGTTTTTCCTTTTATACTATTTATAAGAATTTATCTATTAGGTATTAAATATCAATCAAATTCTATTACTTTATTTAATTTTTTGTAGTTAATTACCATTCTAGGTTTATTGCGTTTTATTTCTGCATGATTTCTAACTATAAAGGCCGGACTACTATAAGGACTCTTACTTGGTCTAATAAGATTTTTATTTAATAATTCTTTTATTTGTATCTCAAATTCTTCTTCATCATCTTTATTATAAAACATTCTTTTGCTCCTTATTGGTATAGTATGTTTTAAATTTATCAAAGCATAAATACCATTTTTCTTTCATTTTTCTATAGGGTTTGTTCCTATATATTTTTCTAATAAAAAGATAATTTCTTGTGGATTTCTATTGTTTTGACTTTCTTCATTTTTTCTAATGGGTTCATTTTCGTTTTCTATAGTCTCACCACGGTTCGCTGTGTGAAGTATTAAGGGTGAAAATTTCCATTTAAAGGCTTGTTAAAATCTAGGATAAATAATTTTATGGTGACAAGGGGTTGTTAAGTGAATATATTGAGATCCAATACTTAAAGGATAATAATGGGTTAACTAGTCATTTTCTAATAAAATATCACATCCATGATTTATAAATTGAAATAATTTTGATATTTGAAGTATGTTGGACTGTACTTGAATTACTACCTTTTCTGTAACGAGATCATATTTGGTGGTATTACCAGTTATATCAAGGCCTAATTTATAATTATCAGTTTTCTTTCATAAGTTTTTTGGAAATACATAAGGTTGAGCTAATGTTATTGCAGATCCTGTATCTATAATCTTTATAGATAATTTCTATATTAATATAAATCCTATATGGACTAGTTTATATTCCTTGGAACTTGGTATTCATTTCCATCATATCTAAACATAAGATATTCATCCGTAAGATTATATGGTGATATATTTTCTAAAAAGTCTAATCCAATAAAATTGGAATTTATGTTTATGAAATTATATCTATATTTATTTCTATTGGTATAATTACGATTTTTTATCGAATATCTGTTAATACTAAATTTATTTTTACATAATTAGTAATTGTATGTTTTTGTCCTGAATAATCTAATAACTCATAATCTTCGTCTAATATATATTTTTTGAATGAAAAGACTAAACTTTCGTTAATATGACTTTTTGCTGCTCCAGTATCTATTAATGTTTTTAATGATTTCCATTCTCCTCCAATATCTAATTCAGCTTCAATATAATATTGTTTTGCTTTTAATGATGATCTTAAATCAATACTTCTTCGAGATTGAGTATGTATTTTGCCATGTTTATCTATTAGTAGAATCTTATTTCCTTTTGATTGTTGTTCTTCAAAACTTTCTCCAGATGCTATTAATAATTTTTCTCCTACATATTTTATTCTTGGTACAATTCCTATATTTCTATTTATTTGTCTTAGATCCATTGTTAACTTATCTAGAATTGTCATACTAGATGGTGTTAATTGTCTTGGTGGTATATATTCAACTAGATCTGAGAATGTATCATCAATATCAACTTGTAATCGTATATTATTTTTCTGTAATTTTTTATGATGACTAGTAGTAAATACATATATTGTTCTATATGTTACAGAAAATACCTTTAATCCACTTGTTATTTCTAATTTATGTAATTTATGATATAGAATAAGTGCTTGATCTATATTTTTATCTTGTAAACTTACTGAAAAGTCTTGTATTATTGTAAACTTTAATTTTTTATATACTAAATTTCCCGATACTGCTCCTAATAGGAAATTTATAGGGTCATTTAATATTCTATCATCCATGCAAAATAGTTGAATAGGACTATCTATTCCTTGTCTAAAATGTGCTTTAATAATTATTTGTATTTCTCCTAAATATAAATTTTTATATCTATTTTTATCTGGTAATTTTCCTAAAGCCTTATTTATTTCTTCTTTATTTATTAATGGTATTATTGTATTTTCTTTAGCTTGATATATATCTATTGCTGACTCATAATTTTTTGCAATATAAGTTGCTTTTATTAGTCTATTGAACCATCTTTTTTTAAATATATCTTCTTCTTTAATGTTTAATCTATGATTATTTAACTGACCAAATTTTTCTTCATCAAATATTTTATTATAACTAAAAATGTTATTATTATCTATAACTTCATGATCTTCATTATCTGAAGTCATTTTTATTCTTTATTTTCTTATTCGATTTCAGAATTTATTTCTGATTTACTATCGAATTTTGAATAATTATCTATATTATAATTATCAGTGCTATATTGAGAATCTATTTCATATATACTTTCATTTTCAGATATTTCACTATTTTCTATAGGATCATAATTTTGTTCTATCAGGTCTTCATATATTCTATATGCTTTATGATTTTCTTTATTTTTTCTTTTAGGACATTCATTTGCATAGTGTCCTTTCTCTTTACATATCCAACAAGTACATGTTTTAGGATTTGTTTTACTATATCTTCGATTTTTCCTAAAATATCTTCCTTGATTTAGTTTATTTCTTTTAAAAGGTTTAAACTTTCTTTTATAAAAGTTTTTATATTTGGGTTTATAATTTTTTCTTTTTGATATATTATACTTGTTATATTTTTTATATCTTTTATTTTTTGTATAGCATCCCCAATGTGTTGGTTCAGCTAAGATTGGACAACATAATTCTCGATTAATATCTTTTCTTATTTTTCTATTTTCATATGCTTGATTACACATTTTATTTATTCGTTTAAAGATATAAGTTTGATGGGATCCTAATGTTCCTTCTAGTATTTCATTATTATTTTGTATTTCGTTAAATAATTTTAATCCCCATGATTTTGGTAGTTTTGTCATATAAGATTGTTTTAATAAAATAATTTCTGATCTTTGTAAAATATATGTTTTTGCTATATTATAGTAATAGTTATTAAAATCGCATGTATATTGTTTTAGATAACACATATTACATATCGTTAAATTTTGTATTTTCCATAAATTTTCTTATCCAGATTTCTTCAATGATTCTGTAAGGTCTAACCAATGACCTCCTAAAAATTCTCCTTTTATTGCAAATTCAAATCTTTGTAAAAGATCTTTTATAGTATCCGTTACTGTAAAATTTTCATTATTTAATCCATATTTTATATTTCGTCTATCTTCTAATCTAATTGCATTCCACCATTTTTCTACATTTCCTGTTAATGTGCTAATTAAGAAATTACTTGCTCTTCGTAAATCATATCCATATAATATTATTGCTCAATTATTCATTTTTATCCATTTTTCAATTTCCTTTTGTATATCTTCTTTACAATCTATATCTAACAATATTCCATTTGGATAAACAGGTCCTGTCTCAGATATTTTTATTGAAAATCTTGAATTATTATACATAGGTCTTTATCTAGGAATTTTTCTTTTATTTCTTTCATATTCTCTTATTCCTATATTATCTGTCATTATATTTTCTTCAGTATCATTTATTGTTCCAGAATATTCTCCTATTTCTATTTTTGTTTGAGTAGATGTTGGATTTGTATTCATTTCTAAATTTTCTAAATTATAAGTTAAATTTAACATATCGTCTTCGGTTATTTTATTTTCTTCATATAGTTTTAATCCTTCTTCTATCGTTAACATATGTGTTTTTATTGTTACTTCTTTTTGCATATGTTCTTTTAGTTTTTCTTTTCCTTTTTCTATTTTTTCTATTCTAGTTTTTAAATCTGCAACTTCTTCTTTTATTCCTGTTAACATGTTAAATATTTTGTCCATTTTTGTAACACCCTTCTCGGAACAGTCTTTTCCGAAACGAAACTTAGCCGAAATCGGTAAGTTTCGTTTCGGAAAAGACTGTTCCGAGAAGGGTGTTACATTTAGTGGTATCAGAGCTGCACATCGGCTAAGTTTCGTTTCGGAAAAGACTGTTCCGAGAAGGGTGTTACAATTTTATCCTCGGTACTTTTTTGTTTAGGTTTTTTAAATATAATTGATGGTAAGCTTAAACTTCTTTTTCCATATTCTTCATCTCCATATAGTGTACTTGTAAAATTATATTGTTTCGTATTCATTTTTCTAATATTATGGTTTAAAATTTTTAAATTATTATTATTTCATAAAATTGTTCATCATATGTATATCCATTTATGTCTCTTATTTTTTCCATTTATTTTATTCATTATATCCCATTTTTCTAGCTACATATTTTAAATATTTTTCTATTTGACTTAATTTTTCTAATACTTGTTTTTCTAAATTTAACTCATTTAATATTCTATATTTAATTAATTCTAAGTCATCTATACTTTCTATTTTATTAAGTAAATTTTTTATTTTATCAGCTTTAGAGCTTAATTATATTCTAATATCTTGTATTAATTTTTTATTATTCATATTTATAGTATCTATATTATTTAATTATTTTAGTAATTTGATGTCCTCTTTGTTTAATTCATATAATATAGATTTATACATTGTTTTGGGGTTTTTATGTAATTATGTAATTTTTTATGTATGTATAATGTTACTTGCAAAGTTTAACTACAAAAATGGTGGTATTTTTGAAATTTGACTTTAAAAAGAGGTATATGGTATAATTATCTCAAGTTTCTATTAGAAAGATAAAATTGGGTTTCTTAGATCTTACCAGATCTTTAAGGACTCGAACTGCGTGTGGGTTGCTCAACCCACGACAATTCCAACTTAAGACACTCATGGCGACAGGAGAGCCTGACTCTAGGGCCTGCCCTTAACATGTTTTTTTGGTCTAAATGGATAATGAATATTATGCTTGAATCATGCCCATCTTCAATAGCCTTTCCTCTATCCTCCTTCCTACGTCGTTTTGTCTCAAAAACAATAACCCCTTCAGCGTGGACTTTTTTATTAGTCCTACTCTCTCCTTCCGTTACAGCCTATACGATCTCCTTTCCTTTTACACTAACCCCTAAATTTGCCACTTTCTTAGCCACACCACTGATCGGTGTCTAGCAAGTATACTAGATCGGCTAGTAATATAGAAAAATATAAATTAAGATCCCAAAATATCATACCCAAGGGAATATGGATTGCTAAGGATAATATCTATGTATGAATTAAATCAACCTGAGATTGTTTCCCAAATATTTTTGATTTAAAAGAAAAAATTAAACAAAATAAACAATGAAACAAAACAAAAGCTAAAATTAAATTAACATGAATTAAAAACAAAACAATAACTGAAATTCTCTTGCTAAAGGAACTATCCACCTTAACTTTCATTGTAATGACTTAAATTCAATATAAACACCAGTGATTATGGAAAAACTAGTAATAAAGCAAGATATCTTTATTTAAGTATATCATTCTTAGTATTAAACTCATAGATAAATCTAATGCTTAGCATGAAAATCTAGTTTTAACTTCCTAAATATTCATTGAAGCCTTTCTCAAGTAATTCAACTCCAATTTATTCTTAGTTCTTCCTCTCTTAGTATTAATCAATAAAATTAACACATAATTATCTCATATTTCGGATAATAATCATGCATAAATATTAAAGAGTTAACCCAAGAATATGCAAATCATTAACTATGTCAAAACCAATTTTTAGTTATTTACTTAATAAATCAATAATTAATCTTTACATAATCAAAGATAAGAATATGCTTAAAACCAAGAAATAATCAATCAATATTGAAATTAAGCTCAAAATAAAGTCATAACAATGAAAATATAAGTTTTCAAAAATTCATTAGCAAAAGAAGAAAAACTGCTTCCTAAACATAATTAAAAACTAAAATAAAATTAAAAAAATAAAAATAAAGTTGAAAAGAAAAATAAAAACAAAAAACTACTTAAAAACCTAAAACTAATGAACTCTACTAAGTCTTGATGATTCTTCTACTTGATTCCCTTCTTTGGTGTTTAAGTCTTCTATTTATAGGCAAAAATATATTGTAGGAGCTTTCCAAACTTTCCAAATTGGAGTAAAAAAAGAATCCTTTTTGAATTGGAAAAATAAAAAATCCTTTGCTTTATAGGTGACAAAACACGTGGCCATGTGTCTCCCTTTGTTAATTTTTACATGGCCATGTGTTGTTCTTTATTGTGTTTCACGTGGCCATGTGTTCCCTTTGGCTTTTCTTCACGTGGCCATGTCTTCTCTTGCTTCTTTCTTCACGTGGCCATTGGACTTACCTTGATAACATCACGTGGTCATGTCTCATTCTCCTTTGTACTTCACGTGGCCATGTATTGAACTTCTGGACCTTATGATTAATTATCTTGCATGAATTTTCCAATTTTATAATTTTGGCCCACAATTACTTGTCTTTTTGCAATTAAGTCCCTTTTCTTGCAAAATAATCCTGAAAAATACAAAAATTTATAATTAACTCTAAAAACATTAAATTAACCAATTAAACTCAAATTCAACCTAATTAACACAAAATTAACTCAATTAAACACCTAAAAACATACTAAAAACATCATATAATTCATCATTATCAAATACCCCACACTTAGACTTTGCTCGACTTCGAGCAAATTAGAACAATCCAACTTCTCAAAATAATCAAACTTAAATAAAGAATCATGCATTTTAAAACCAAGCTTAGAAATTAACAAGAGCACTTAATAAAATTTCAACTAGAATAAATTCAATCAAGACAATATAAGTTAGTTTCCTTGTGTGTGTGCAAAACCAAAATATTTTTAGCATTTTTAAAATCCAAAACACTAATGCAAATACATAGCTAAGTTTAGAATGATTGTACACCTAAGTGTATAAATGGTTTCGCACTTGAAACTCTAGAAACACCATAGACCTCTCCTTTAGCACCGGAACCCAAAGGTCATTTTCGCTAAACAACTCAAAAATAAAACTTAAAATCATTTAGGTCTTTTAAAGGTTGCAATGGGGCTAAGGTATTGGTTATCAAAGAATGGATAAAAGATCAACAACAAGAATAACCACTCTAAGATAAAATAGACTAATAATTCTCAAATTTCATCCCATTAACTTAATCAATAAAGAACTTAGCCAAACTTAATCAACCCTTCACAATTCAAAGCTCTTATGAAAGAGAAATAACAATTGAAACTCTCTTATATTCACAATTCATACCCTTTTAAGAAGTCATAATAATTTTTTTTTCTTGTAACTACCCCACATTTAAGATTTTGCCATACTTGCTAGCTTTATTTCAATATTTCTTTCTTCTTTTTTTTTTCTTTTTTATACTAGCTTTAATTTTGGCAATGCAATAATAACATGGGTAATCACAAAGTCACAAGTCACTATTTACTTGATTTCAACAATAACCCTTGATAATAAAATTCAAATTTATCTTACTACACTCATCAAGATACTCAATTCCTATTAATCCATCCTATCCTAGAGTGGCCAATTCGAGAAGGGAAGATAAAAGCTTTTTAGGTTATATGGTAAAATAAATAAGTATAACAAGAAAAATAAATATGGCATGCATTTAGCATACCTCATTAGACTCAAAATGGCTAACAAAGGATAAATATGCATATAGGGTAGGAAAACAAGGTAAGATATGGCTTAACAATAAAAACATTGCTTAGATCACTTTTCAAATTGTTTTGAGTTGCTTTTATGCTTTGAAGGGTGATGGGAAAGGTTCTAGTGTTCTAAAATTCCTTACTCAACTATTTCAATGGATTGTTTTTCTTTAAGTTAAAAAACTGGTCTTAAGTGCTCAAAAAGATAGAAACTAACAAATATAAGACAATTGAATACTTAAACTAGCTAAAAATTCATTAAACAACATACTTGTTCTAATGCTAAACAAGTATTTTAAAATATAGCACATTCTAAATTCAAGTTCAAAATGTTCAATTTTTGAGAAAAAAAACTAGGGCGAACTAAGTTAAATGTACAATATATGATAAATGAATTAACTAAATTATGCAAAATAAAAACTAATCATGCAAACTAAAAACCAAACTAAACAACTAAAACATAAACAAAATGACTAATAACACAATTCATGAGTAAGAATGATGGGGATTTATTTGAACCCTTAGTCTCACTAGACTGCGTATAGTATGAGTAGGGTATTGTTCCAAAGGGAACGGGGTAAATTTTATATTGAAATAACAATAAGTAAATGGATAGGTATCAAATAAAATAGGTATCATACATTTAATTTAAAGACTAAACTATTTTAAATATAGTGAGTTAATTTTGGATAATAGATAACTTAAAAGATGATTTGAACATGCATTATAACTAAGTGAAACAATTTCATCTATGAACCGGTTAATCAATTATATGAATAATATGATTGGAGAATTTAGCCAAGTTTCTTTAAAGCAATTCTCATTATCATTAAAGGTATTTTTACTTAGAGTCTATAAGTATTCTCAAGACATTATAGAGATAAATAAAAACTATGAAGTTCTATGCCAATTCTTTAATCCCTTAAAGTGAATTCCTTATCTCTAAGTGAATTCAATGCTTCAAGTAAATTTATTTGTCTTTCCATCAAAGAATTCCAATTCTCATTGTGAATTAAATGACTAACATGCTAATTATGGTGATCAAACATAATAAGCAAATCAAAGTACCCAAATAAATTTAAATCACACTTCATACATAAAAAAATAAACATTCATAAATCAAAGATAAGTAGATGAAAAACAAATTGAATTAAGTAGTCATAATGTACCAAAAGAACTAGTCAAATACACAATTGAATTAAAAATGAAATAAGAGAAAAGAACAACATCACTCCCCAGGGTTTACTTTCTATTTAGACCTTTTGATATATCTCTTATTCCTTTGACTTTGTTCTTTGGTCGTCGTCTAAAAACTAAGTAGAAAAAATGTCCAAAAGCAACTAAAAATGTTCTTGAGTAAACAATGAAATTTTTCTTTCGATCCCCTTTCTAGAGCTTTTCTCCCATATTTATAGAGTTTAACTCTATAGATATGTCCCTTCAGAAGAGTTGTTAATCATGGAAAGCTGCCCTAAAAAGTCTTGATGGTTGGCTGAAGGATCGGGTGCGAAAAGGTGGCAGCATTTGAAAACAGGCATTTTGTTCGACTCGTGAATGCCTTCACGAGTCGTGAATCCCATCAGGCCCTCTTTACTCATGCATCTTCCTCTGACTCGTGACATTTCTGCCGACTCGTGAGCAAGTCTTCTCTGCCTCACTCGTGAACTGCCCTCCGTCTCGTGCCATTTTGTTCGAGTCGTGAGCCACTTCACGACTCATGATCTTCATCCTCGAATTTTCACCATTTCTTCACTTTACTTCACACTTGCACCAACTTTAACCTAAAAACACACATAAAAACATAAACTAAGCATAAACACATAAAATACCCATAATATTACATACTTAAACTACTTAAACATAAGAAAATACATACTAAAAAGAAGACATTTTACATGGCATCAAATTCCCCCACACTTAAACCTTGCTTGTCCTCAAGCAAGAAAAGAATGAGAAAATTTAATTCCAAGTTAAACTAAGTAAGTTATGCTATAAAGCATTGCTCAATATTTACATTAAATAAGATTGAAATGAAGTCAAACACCTTAAACACTCAAAATATCGGTAAATCATAATGTAAAACATGTATTCTAAATTACCAAGTCACCTAAGTTTACTAAATCCAACATCAAGATAATAAAGTCTCACAACTAACCATGCTCAAGACAATATTGATCATAGAACTTAAGATTCTAAAACTATAGTTGCCTTCTAGGACAATATGTAAGCACTCATACCCTTAAACCAATCTCATGGCATTTTTAGACTACACATTTTTTTCTTTTTCTTTTTTCTTTTTCTTTTTTTTTGTGTAATTAGCATGGGTATACTTTTAAACTGTATCCCGTATAATTAAAGTAGCAAGAAAATGTAGTAATGGATGCGTTTTACGCTCCATCCATACTTTATTGAAATTTTTGGATATGCATCTTGCTTTTATTTTATTTTAGCATTTAGTTTCTTTCGCTAGTCCTCATCCATTATTGAAAGGTAAAGGTAAGTATTATGGCTATAGTTTCCATAAGGACCAAAATCCTAAAATCTTAAGCTAAATGATAAAACTCTAACCTTAAAGCATAGTTAGTAAAGAGACTAAATAACCTAAAATGTTGAAAGAAGTAAAAAGAGATAACTTGAAAACATAAAACACATGCCAAAAGCTTTGAAAAACTAATAAAGTGAGCATAAAAGGAAAATGACTCTTCATAACAACCTATATTATATACAATATGAGCAATACTTATAATAAAACTTACTAAAAAGTTTAGTCTAGATAAAGAAAGAAAAAAAACACACAACCAAACAAACATAAACAAAACACACAACATAGTTAATATGCTCCCCCACACTTAGAACACACATTGTCCTCAATGTGAAGGAACAAAACATAAACAACAACAATAAAAACAAAAAGAAACAACTAAACAAAATAGAGGAAAGAAAACTCCCCTAAAGATTATGGTGAAGGCGGAGGTGAAGACACCCCATAGCCCGATTGGGCAATGAAGGCATCCACCTTGTGCTCAAGGCGGCGTTGACGTCGAACCAATTGGGAGGTAACTTGCTCCAAGGAAGTGAGTTGATGTTGGATGGTGGACTGGTTGTGCAGTAATTGATTGAACATGGAATGGGTAATATTTGAAGAAGATCCAGCAGTAGGTGAAAAAGCAGCCTCATCACTAGGGACATCCTCCATAAGATTATCACTTTATCCCTGCTTTGATAGCCTTGACTCATCCGAAGTACTTTCCAAAGCAGCCACTTGTGGAGTAGAGGTTCCTACAAGATCCTTCCAACAAAATCGTGAAAGTGGTGGTATGAATTGAAAAGAATTATTAACCACTTCACCTCTAACAAACAAATGTTTGGAAAAATATAAGCAAGGAAGGGCAGGATCATAAGTGCGTAAATCAATGTCTAGACTCCTAGCAATAGCAGCGATTACATGTCCATGGGTAATAGGAGACTCTGGACGACCCACACAATTCAATAACTGATTGAAAATCCAAAAAGACCAACAAACAGACTTGCGATTATGCACACACCACATCAAAAATAGCTCATGACGAGAGACTCGATTAAATTAAGGTTTGTTAAAGACAACAGAGGCAAGGATCTTATGTAAAACCCAATATTTCAAATCTGAAATAAACATTGATTTAGCCTCTCTAGCCCTATATGGTGTAGTTAAGCCAGTGAGAAAATTCGAAAAAGCATTAGGCCTATAAGTCTTAGGAGGATCACATAATCCAGATGGTTTAAAGCCAAAAATGCGATGCATCATGAAATATGTTAGTGTATAATCAATTCCATTCAAATGAAAGTCCACTAGCCTAGGATTTTCAGCATTCTCTTTCAAATTGGTGTAAAATTCCAAGACCAAATCAGTATAAAATTGTTCATGCATATTAACAAAACACAATAAGCCACATTGAGATAGCATTTCATTTACTGCATCAAGCAAGCCCACTTGTTCAAGTAAGGAATCTGGAAAATACTTACATTGAGAAATTGCTCTATCCTTGAGAGCAAGGAATCTATTACCTTCATGCACGGATGAAAGTGGAAATGGAGCACCAAACTGTGTTGAGAGGCTTTCAGGCTCTGCTCCTTCTGCCCCTTGCTGGCCCCTTGAAACATTCTTGGTTCTCACCATAATGGGAAAAAAAGAAAGACAAAAAGAAAAGAAATGCAGGAATGGAAAAGTAAGAGAAGAAGAAGATGAAGAAGAAAGACACCAAAACTAAGTAATGAAGAGAAAAGAAGAAGAAGATGAAGGAAAAAAACACCAAGTAAATGACGTGAATGTATGTCGTAGTAAAGAGAAAAACAAGCAAAAAGGAATGTATGTCGTAGTGAAGAGAAAAACCAAAGGAAGTGCACGAGTGAAGGAAAAGAACTGTGAAAAGGAAGAAAAGTGTAACTGCAGTATTTAAAGAAAAATTAGGGAGAAAGTGAAAGGGTATGTTGTTTCACAAACCTTAGTTTGATTTATAACCGTTCCCCCCATTAGATTTAAAATAATTAAGGCAGTTAATCAAGATTAAAACCGCAAAGAATGAATTTTAAATCTCGACTTGGATTTAAGAAAGAAAGAAAAACGAATTAAGAAAGAAGAAGAGGTAAAAATATCGACTCGATAAAATTGAAAACAATACATCACGAGTTGGACATAACTTCACGACTCGTGAAGAATGAAATGAATTGGCACATATAAATATGTTCACGAGTCGGATATAAGTTCACGACTCGTGAAAACTGAATGTTGGCAAATGGATACAAATGTTCACGAGTCGGACAAAAGGTCACGACTTGTGAAGCATTCCTCTCTGTGTTACTCGTGAACTGCTTCACGACTCGATCCTGGGATGCACAACTCGGTAACCCTGCACGACTCGGTATGCTGCTGCCTCTGGATCACTCGTGAACAGCTTCACGAGTCGAACTGCACTCGTGAATATATAACAGTGCTACAATTTTGTCTTGCAAAACATACCAATCCTCGACCCAAAAGTAAAGATTACAAAAGAAAATAAATCAATAAAAATAAAAAACTATAAAATACTTAAAACTTAACCAAAAACAAACCATAGAAACTAAAAGAGCTAATCTTAAACAAAAATATTATTATGCAAGAGAGGAATTTAATAAAGAAACTTTTTGAGTAGGAACTACTGCATCACAAATGAAATAAGGCTTTAATCGATGTCCATTAACCTTAAAAACCTCCCTTTTTTCATTAGCAATATCAACAGCCTCATAAGGAAAAACTTGAACTACTTTGAAAGGTCCCGACCATCTTGACTTTAATTTTCCAGGAAATAGCTTCAATCTAGAGTTATACAACAAAACCATGTCACCAACTTTAAATTCTTTCTTTAATACATGCTTATCATGCCATGATTTAGTTCGTTCCTTATATAGCTTAGCATTTTCTTATGCATTCATACAAAGCTATTCTAACTCTTGCAATTGAAGCAATCTCCTCCTACCAACTTGTTGCATATCAAAATTCAACACCCTAGTTGCCCAATAAGCTTTATGTTCGATTTCAACAGGCAAATGACAAGACTTACCATAAACCAATTGATAAGGAGTAAGGCCTATAGGGAGTTTTAAAAGGTTTTCTATATGCCCAAAGAGCATCATCTAGCTTAAGTGCCCAATCTTTTCTTGATCTAGAGACAATTTTCTCCAAGATCCACTTAAGCTCTCTATTGATAATTTTAACTTGTCCACTTGTTTGGGGGTGATAAGGTGTAGCAATTTTATGAGTCACATTATATTTTTTCAATAATTGTTCTATAACTTTATTATAAAAATGAGACCCACCATCACTAATAATTGCCCTAGGTGTTCCAAATCGAGGAAATATAACTTTCTTAAGCATCTTCTTGACCACCTTAGCATCATTAGTAATGGTTGGAATTGCTTCCACCCATTTAGATACATAATCAATCATGACCAAAATATACCTATTTTCCAAAGAACTAGAAAATGGCCCCATAAAGTCCATACCCCAAACATCAAACAATTCAACTTCTAAAATGCCATGTAAAGGCATTTCATTCCTCCTAGACAAATTTCCCATTCTTTGGCACTTATCACAACTAAGTACAAAGTCTCTGACATCCTTAAACAATGTAGGCCACCAAAAACTAGCTTGCAAAACCTTGAAAGCTATCTTAGAAACCCCAAAGTGACCCCCTACAGTATAGGAATGACAATGAGCCAACACCTCACCAACTTCTTCATGAGGAATACACCTCCTAATCAACCCATCAGCACATCTCCTATATAACAAGGGCTCTTCCCAATAGTAGAACTTCACATCATAAAGGAATTTCTTCCTTTGCCCATAATCTAGACCATATGGAAGCATACCACTTACTAAATAGTTTGCTATATCAGTAAACCATGGAACTTCCTTGGAAACTACACTAAAAAGGTGTTCCCCATGAAAAGCTTCATCAATAGGCATCCCATCATCATTATCCTTCAAAACACATTGGGTTAACCTAGATAAATGGTCAGCAGCTAAGTTCTCCTTTCCTTTTTTATCCTTTATTTCCCAATCAAACTCTTGTAACATTAAAATCCATCTTAACAACCTAGGCTTAGCATCTTTTTTACTCAAGAGGTACTTAAGGGCAACATGATTAGAATAAATAAGGACTTTTTGCCCTACAAGATAAGCCCTAAATTTATCAAATGCATATACAATGGCCAAGAGTTCTTTTTCAGTTGTGGAGTAGTTAATTTGGGCATCATCCAGTAATTTGATATCATAATAAATAACAGAAGGCTTCCCATCTATTCTTTGTCCTAAAATAGCCCCAACCGCATAATTACTAGCATCACACATCAATTCAAATGGTTGCTCCCAATTTGGTGGTTGTAACACCGGTGAAGTAACAAGAGCATGTTTAAGAGTTTCAAAAGATTTAAGACATGCCTCATCAAAATGAAAATCAACATCTTTGCCTAGTAATGTGCACAAAGGTTTAGCTATCTTAGAAAAATCTTTTATGAACCTTCTATAAAATCCAACATGACCTAAAAAGCTTCTAACATCTCTAACATTTTTAGGAGGAGGCAAATTAGCAATAATTTCAATTTTAGCTCTATCAACCTCAATCCCCCTATTTGAGACTAAATGTCCTAAGACAATACCCTCTTGTACCATGAAATGACACTTTTTCCAATTTAAAATCAAACCATTCTCCATACATCTATCAAGCACCTTAGAAAGATTAGATAAATAATTCTCATATGTAGTGCCATACACACTAAAGTCATCCATGAAAACTTCTACACATTGATCAATGAGATCACTAAAAATAGAGAACATGCATCTTTGAAAGGTGGCTAGTGCATTACACAAACCAAAAGGCATTCGCCTAAATGCAAAAGTTCTAAATGGGCATGTAAAAGTTGTCTTAAATTGGTCATGTGGATGTATAGGTATTTGATAAAAACCACTTAGACCACATACATACACCAACCCGTGATAGTCCTTTCTTGTAGCCTTATTTAATTTCCTATAGTCCACATACATACACCAACCCGTGATAGTCCTAGTAGGAATTAAATCATTGTTATCATTATGAATTACAGTTAAGCACCCTTTTTAGGGACAACTTGTATAGGACTCACCCACTTACTATCACTTATAGAATAAATTATGCCATTATCAAGCAATTTAATTATTTCTTTCTTCACAACCTCCTTAAGAGTTGGATTAAGCCTTCTTTGACCTTCAATGGAGGGCTTAGAATCCTCCTCTCAAAAAATCCTATGCATGCAAACTTTAGGTACAATTCCTTTTAAATCACTAATAGAATATTTCATGGCATTTCGATGAGCAAGTAAAATATCACGTAAAGCACTCACATTATGCTTATCAATGGAAGAATTAACAATAAAAGGTAATTGAAATTTTGAATCCAAAAATTCATACCTTAAGCTTGTTGGTAATGGCTTGAATTCAAGTTTAACTTCCTCCTTAGATGTCTTTGATGGCATATCCTCATCCTTTCTCAAAAACTCAAACTTTGAGAATCTTCCATGGAAAGGATATGAGGCAACTTGAAAAACCTCATCACAACTTTCATTTAAACAATAAGGTGCAATAGGGTTTTGACTAACACAATTATTAACAATATTATCAACACACTCATCAAGAACATCATAAGCATCAATTCTATTCACCTCTTCCATTGGTGAAGACTTAACCATCCCAAAAACATTAAACTCAATTGTTTCACCATTAACTTCAAGAGATATTTTACCATTTTTCATATCAAAAACAGCCCCAGCAATAATTAAGAAAGGCCTACCAAACAAAATGGGAATTTCAGGATCTTCATCCATTTCTAGCACAACAAAATCAGCAAGAATCACAAATTTACCCACTTTGGTAGGAACATTTTCTAATATGCCTATAGGGTGTGAAATAGACTTATTTGCCATAGATAAGCACATATTGGTAGGCTTTAAGTCACCCATATCACATAAGGCTTTATCAAAATGTGTGCCACCTATAACACAAGGAACCGTAAAACAACCCGGATCCTTTAGCTTAGGTGGGTATTTAGAATACAGTCTTAGACTCTTCTATCAAAGAAATATACCTGTTGGATTTTAACGGTTACATGCATCACATACATGAGCGGAATTTTAAAATTTTTTTAACCATTAGATCTGATCTTGCCATGAATACACAATATAACTATATGAGAATAAGAAAAATCACCTTTGATTTTTGTTGAACAGTTGATTTTACTTCGCACCGGCTTGTCGCAAACCACAGTGTCCAAAATCGAACACCTCCAATGAGTGATCCACACTAGAGAGGGGTAAATTGAACCAACAAATTGGTGTTTAACTAGGGCTGGCCGAAATTCCCAAGAGCTAGCTTAGGAGTTGGCGCAAAAAGGAAGAGAGAATTAAGAGAAAAGACTTTCCTTTTGTTTTAATCACTTAACCCTAATTCTCATTAGTTGGCCTTTTATAGTTAGGTTAAAATTCCAACTCCTTAATGAGATTGGGCTCTTTAAAATTGCTGAAGAATTATTAATTGGGCCTCTGGAATTAATTATAATCATTTGGGCTTAATTAAATCCAAATTAAATCTTTTCATAAAAGACCATGCACAAAATCAACAAACTAGGCCCTTTGTGCATCTAATTGGATTTAAATACCCAAATGGATTCCAAATCCAATCAAATTAAATATGTGAGTTCCATAACACTTATGTAACATATATAAATTAATTTGGTCCAAGAAAAAGCCCTCTAAGCCCTTCTGTATGGAGTTGGCGTGTGGCCCTCTTCTGGAGGGCTTTCGCCAACTTTCTTCATTCCTCTGGCCCTTAATAATTCCTCCAATGGTCCTATTAATTATTATATCAGTCCTATAACACTTATAGTAGTCTTATAACACTTATAAGACAATAATAATTAATCATGAAATACATTATTTCATTTAGGTCCAATTTACAGAACATTTCTCAAAAGTTCCGCGAATAATTTTATTTGATCAGAATTAATTAAACTCTTTAATTAATTATTATCATATTCTCTTCTCTACCTTTATAATAATATCAAATATTATTATCCTTATCATTTTACCATTTTACCCTTTTCTCTATATGTGTGTGACCTATTGGGTTCCTGTCCATGTTGGCAGTATAATATGTAATTGTGAGTTCCATTCAAAACTCACATGATTTAAACTCCTTTAAATCATTTTATCAATCTCTATTGATATTTTGATACATCATTATACAAGTCATGATTGGCCTCTAGCTAGGCATCATGACTACCCAAATGTCAGGAAAGTCATGTGGTTTGACTGTACCCTTCCATAGAAACAGTTACCGTGCAATTACTCCTTTCACCACTCATATCTCAATTAGATTATGAGTATGGATTTCTGTCAACTCATATAAATCTAATTATGTATGTTCTATTAATTTAACCATTGTTCCTAAAATGCCCTTCATGGATCTCCATCCATCTCGGCATATTACTCTGGCCAGAGATTCTCTAAACAAGGCAATTATAGAATCATGCGAGATAACTTTCCTTGTTAAATCTGGGATGGTGAATCCTTTGTCAATCACTCAACTATCTTCAAGTAGGTCATGATATACCCAATCTCCTAACTATGTTCACTCCCAGTTGGAAGTAATCAGTTATGGAGTCAAAGTATACCACTTGCTACTTAAGATAACTTTGGTGATCTCAAGTCTAAGGATACTTGCACAACTACTATGAAGAGATTCCTCACTGACATAGATTTAATATCCATATGAGGATTCTCTTTGTAGGTCTCCAATGAACTTGTTCCTCTAACAAGCATTCATATGTTAGCTTTGATTATCATCCATAATCACAGTTATGAGAACCACTGCTTGAACCATTCAAGAAGCATAACATGTGCTAGTCTGTCCGAATTAACAATGTCCTATCTTGTTAATTCTATGACTAGGGATATTTAGATATTAACACATTTGCATGCGATAGACATCTCACATCATGAACACCTTCATGATTGCCTTTGCACTGTGTTTATAATATCTAGGACTTCATTTATTAATTTAAGATTTACAAACTCATGTATTCAAACATAGCATTAATAAATGAATGATGCCTTTTATTAAAAATATAAATTTCATACATATGAAAAACATCTCTATTACATGGGCTCTAGGGCATACTCTCTAACAATCTCCCACTTGCACTAGAGCCAATCATTCATATGTCTCAGACCCATGCTATTTATATGGTGATCATGCTTTATTTGGGAAAGTGCTTTAGTGAGGGGATCTGCCACATTGTCATCTGTGGGAACCCTTTCTATTTTCACATCATTTCTAGCTACTATTTCCCTTATGAGATGGTAGCGCCTGAGAACATGTTTGGATCGCTGATGAGACCGTGGTTCCTTTGCTTGCTCAATGGCTCCATTGTTGTCACAATATAAAGGAATCAGATCAACAATGCTAGGCACCACTCCTAGTTCGGTTATGAACTTTTTGATCCAGACTGCTTCTTTGGCTGCTTCTGAAGCAGCAATGTACTCAGCTTCCATCGTGAAATCAGCAGTTGTTTCTTGTTTGGAACTTTTCCAACTAATTGCTCCTCCTCCCATTATGAACACATAACCAGATTGTGATTTACAATCATCTTTGTCAGATTGGAAGCTGGCATCTGTATACCCATTTACTTCCAAAGTGCCCTCTCCATATACCAAGAATATATCCTTAGTCCTTCTCAAGTACTTAAGAATATTCTTGACAGCTGCCCAATGTTCCTCTCCAAAATTGGATTGGAATCTGCTTGTGACACTCAAAGCAAATGCTACATCTGGACGTGTACATAACATAGCATACATGATAGAACCAATTGTAGATGCATATGGTATTCTATTCATGCTCTCTCTATTCTCTAGTGTCTGCGGACACATAGACTTAGAAAGGTGTTTTCCATGCACCATGGGTATAAACCCTTTTTTAGAGAGATCCATATTGAACCTCTTCCATACTTTATCTATATATGTACTCTGAGAAAAAACCTAGCAACCTATTGGATCTATCTCTATAGATCCTTATTCCCAGAATATAGGATGCTTCTCCAAGGTCTTTCATGGAGAATTGCTTGGATAACCATATTTTAACAGATTGGAGAAGAGAAATGTCATTTCCCATGATCAATATGTCACCTACATATAGAACTAGGAAGACAATTGCACTCCCACTGACCCTTTTATACACACAAGGTTTATCTTCATTCTGTGAGAAACCAAACTCTTTGATTGTCTCATTGAATCGTATGTTCCAGCTCCTAGAGGCTTGCTTCAATCCATAAATGGATCTTTGAAGCTTGCATACCTTTTCGTCAATTCCTGATGTGAATCCTTCTGGTTGTGTCATATACACATCCTCAGAAAGATTTCCATTAAGGAAAGCTGTCTTCACATCCATTTGCCAAATCTCATAATCATAATGAGCTGCAATGGCTAAAAGTATTCTTATAGACTTAAGCATCGCTACAGGAGAAAAAGTTTCGTCATAGTCAATACCTTCTTTTTGACGATAACCTTTTGCTACTAAGCGAGCTTTATAGGTAACTATATTACCTTCCATGTCATTCTTCTTTTTGAAGACCCATTTGCACCCTATGGGTTTTATCCCTTCAGGTGGTTGAGTTAAAGTCCATACTTTATTCTCATACATGGAGTCCATTTCGGACTGCATAGCCTTAAGCCATAAATCACGTTCTGAACTGTTCAAAACTTCTTGATAGCTTGTAGGCTCATTGTCCTTTACTACAGTTATGCCTCTATCCGAATCAACGTGAAATCCATATCTCACAGGGTTAGAACGCATCCTAGTAGATCTTCTAGGATTTTGTGTATAATCAGGTTCAACTGTAATCTCATCATTATGAAATTCAGTTTCGGGTTCAATCGGTTGATCATCTTTTATTTGTAGGTCTTGAACTTCACCAAGCTCAATTTTACTCCCACTGTCCTCTCGTAGGAGAAATTTTCTTTCCAAGAAGACAGCATGCCTTGAAACAAACACCTTTTGTTCTAAGGGATGATAGAAATAATATCCGAACGTTTCTTTTGGATATCCCACAAATAAACATTTGTCAGACTTAACATCCAGTTTGTCTGACATTGTCCTCTTTACATAAGCAGGATAGCCCCATACTTTCATATGAGAAAGCGTGGGTTTCTTGTTATTCCACATCTCATATGGAGTAACATCAACCGATTTACTAGGAACTCTGTTTAACACATAAACAGCAGTTTCTAGTGCATATCCCCAAAAAGACTTAGGCAAGTCCGCTCGGCTCATCATTGATCGAACCATATCTAATAGTGTTCGATTTCTCCTTTTAGATACACCATTGTGTTGTGGTGTATATGGAGGAGTCCATTGAGATAAAATCCCATTATCTCTAAGATAATCCTGAAACTCTTGACTTAAGTATTATCCACCTCGATCTGATCTAAGTGTTTTAATACTTTTGCCAAGTTGTTTCTCTACTTCATTTCTGAACTCTTTGAACTTGTCAAATGCTTCAGACTTATATTTCATTAGATAGATGTATCCAAACCTGGAATAATCATCTATGAAAGTAATGAAGTAGGAGTAACCTCCTCTGGCATGTGTAGTCATTGGACCACATACATCTGAATGTATTAAGTCCAAAACCATTTTAGCTCGTTCTCCTTTACCAATAAAGGGAGCTTTTGTCATTTTTCCCAATAAACAAGATTCACATGTATCAAATGATTCATAATCAAATGATCCCAAATCACCTGACTTGTGTAACTTGGTCATGCGTTTTTCATTTATATGGCCTAAACGACAATGCCATAAGTATGAGGTATTCAGATTTTCATGTTTTATTCTCTTGGTATTCACATTATGTACTTCTTTAATTAAATCAAGAACAAATATACCATTCTCAATGATAGCTTTTGCATAAAACATATTGTTCTTAAAAATGTAACAACATTTGTCCTTCAAAAAAATATCATAATCGTTCATCAAACGACTGAAAGAAATAATACTTTTGGATAAGGCTGGAACATAATAACAATTATTTAATTCCAGTACTAATCCACTAGGAAGAGGCAAATAGTAAGTCCCCACAACTGTTGTAGAGATGTTCTATCCAGTAGCTGACTGCAAACATATCTCTGCCTTTCCAACTCTTCTAAAGCTTCTAAGCCCATGTAGATCATTACACAAATGTGATCCACATCCGGTATCTAATACCCAAGATTGTTTTGAAGCAATAGAATAAGTATTAATTTCAATCATATGAATACCTGAGCTAGAAGCAACAGCATGCTTCTTCTCCTTGAGAGAAAATAGATAGGCCTTGCAGTTACGCTTCCAATGACCATCTTTTCCACAATGGAAGCAAGTTCCTTTGGGATTCTCTTTCTTGGAAACCTTCTTCTTGGAAACCCCACCATCCATTATCTCATATTACTTATGAAGCTCTGAGGACATAGCACCCAGCATCAGACATGCTTGCTGCTTCACTATCCTCCTTGTATTTTCGATAAATACCTTTGATCTCATCAATGGAATCATCTGATGGAAGTGGTGGTGGATCTTTATACAAGACATAATGGATCTTTTCAGTTATGAGAACAATTCTCACTTGTTTGATCCAGTCAGAATAGTTGCTGCCAACCAGTTTGTTATCCAAGATTGATCGTATATTTGATGTGCTCATGATGATGACATAGATGTGAAAAAGAAAAGATATGAGAGTATGTTCATATATATGTATGCATTAATAAGGTCTTTAATTAATACATTTGCTCCCACTATTTTATTGCGAATTAATAGCCCTCACTATATAATCCGAGAAAACCCGATGGTTTTCTTAGTGGGCCAATATCCAATCCTTGATATGTAATTTGACCTTGACTGTGGTCAACAAGCCAAATTCCATACCCTTGAAAGGTAGGTATCCATATACCAATTGTGTCTCTATACAACTATTGGATCATTAGGTTATCAACTCTTGATGCATGCATATCATATATGCATTCCCTAATCTTGCCTCTAGAACCATTAGCCTTGACTGTGGTCAACAAACTAATGGGCTAGCTAAGATGACCCATTTAATTAGATTTGAACATATTCGATATAATGTGAGCTTGACTGTGGTCAACAACCCACACTATAAAGAACTCTGGTTCTCCTCAAATTAATAGAAGGCTTATATACCTTAGTATTTGTTTGAGGGTTTTAGTTAATTAAGTCTCATCATACATGGTTAGCATACATTGGTATGCATCCTATATCTATCACATAAATATAAGCATACAAATGTGGTATAGTTATTGTAACACCCTTACTGAACAGTTTGACTGAACATGATATAACCTGAAAATTTTTTTTTTCTTTTCTTTTTTCCAAGGACCATTGGTCAGATACTGGTCATTGACCCTTTGAGGAACAATGCACTGAGTGACAATTCCAAAATCAGCAAGATTTTTCTTTCGAAACTTAACTATCCCATCGACCCAGGCTGGACCAATAAGAAATACTTAATAAGTAAGTAAGCCGATAAAGCTATAATTGTCCAAGTGACTGAATACCAAATAAAAATTCGGCAATATAACGCCTTAAAACTTATCTAACCCACCTGCAACTCAAACAATTTCTCAGCCCTTCAAGGGCACCACAAAGCATAAATAATTTTCCACATACATCTCATACATTCATTCTCATTATTAATCATATTTCCTAAGACAAATCAATATTACATATTACATTCTAAAACCATTATAATACTCCAAAATAAAGAACAATTTACATTAAAAGTTCCTTGTTACATATATACACCCCAAAGGTGATCAGTCCACACTAGATCCCCGCTTCTGATGGAGAACCGAAGCAGCTGTCCAACTAAGAACACACCTATCCTGATACCTACACGGATAGTAAAACCCGTGCTAAGCTATAAAGCTTAGTGGGGAACAAAATAATCTAAAGATACTCGTTACAGCACAGTACATAACCTCAATTATAAAAATATAAAGTTTAATAATATTATCGTTAATACCTCTAATTACCTTGGATCCAAGCTTTTACATTTAGCAATAATCACAAACATAAAAGAACCTCATTAATTGTTACGACAGAAAAAGTTTAGTATAATTCTTACATATCTATATATATACATCAGTAAAATATAGTATGCAATATAATTTCATTTTCATGTAATCATTAAAACAATCTTAGTCAGGTTCATTATATATTACATGCCCACATCATATCACATATAATGCACTTGACCTATAACAGAATTGTATACATACTCATATATATATATAAACAAATATAACCAATTAAGAAATTAGCTTATGATTTTCAGAAGCTATATCATTGAAGACAAATTCCTCGTGTACTATACGTACTCATAATATCCAGATACATAATATAGATATATCGAATTATTGATTCACATGCTTATCAATATTATAACTTTGCAATTTAATATCCATTTGATGTACTTATACAAGAGCATAATTCTTATACATTTTAGTTCTGAACTATAACATTTCTTATATTTTATACTTTTTAACTTATTTTCATATTAATGCCCCTAGAACAGTACCGACAGAAATACTCAGACTAGATATACGGGATGTGGACCCCATGGGCCACAACAGAATGAGAAATGACCTCCAGAATCATTTCTCATATAACATATGAACATATGACAGTACGTATAATATATGTACTATGGAGATCAACGATCCAACCATAGTAAAGCAAGTCGCCATGACTTGCACCGCGGTATAGAATCCCTATGGCTAGCCAATTATATCCTGAGCTAGTTTTTACTGCCAGATTATTTCTAAGGGCGCAAAAGATCACTTACTTTCAGTATATTTATCAACTTTATCATCAGTTCAATTCATATAATACAGTTATTCAGAACATTCAATATTTTTGTACAATTTGTGAACCATCATTCACTTAAGTCAGAAATTATTTCACAATTAAAACATTTTTCAGTCATCAGAGAAGTCTATTTTATACATAATCTTTCACTTTACTTTAAACAATCTAATAATCATATGTGAACAATACTTGTACTAGTCATGATAGTTCATTTCTGACTATATTTGAACTATTGATGCGAAAATCAACTTATAAACACAATCACGATAAAAAAAACATACCTGTATAGTTCTTCAGAATCTTTTCCATTGTTCCACTGTACTTAATTTAATAATTAAACATTCATACTCTAATACGATATTTGCTACATGCATTCAATGCATCATTCTTAATAAAAATGTCTGTATATGTATCTACATTTCATAACAGACTTATAAATGGAACTATATGATCTTAAATAGTCATATACTAAAACAATCATAGTAATACACACATCATACAGTCATGCCCTTTCTAACAAGTAATATAGAATTATTCATATATTAAGATTGCATGCATACATATGTATAAGTATTGATCATTATATTTGTTCAAGTATAGGCCTTATACTAGACTATAAACCCATTCTTATACAAATATACTTATACTGTTCTTGTATGTTTAAATACTGGAATATAATGCTCACCGGTTTACGATCACCTCAACCAAATGTATTAATCTTCACTTAATTTATATTTTATTTCCTTAATCCACTGTTAACACCTATTAGATTAAAGAGAATCAATTATATGTTCTTTAACAACACCTAAGGAAATTCTTGGACAAACTAATAGGCTAGTATAAACGCTACTCCTTATAACTAAAGATACTAAGTTCTCTAAAACTATAATTGAGAGCACTTAACATATTCAAGTCAAGTTTACATAAGCTTTATGGCTCATTTTACATTTAACAATCTAATAAATTACATGTATGTTATTCATCATTTATAAAATTATCAATTCACTTCCATGCTACTTATTATAATGGTTTCACCTGTTAATCTCTGCCTATATATATATATATATATATATATATATATATATATTCTCTATGATCTATAAAGTCTTTGAAACTTCCAGATGATTCTGACATTACAAACAAATCATAAGTGGTTCATATAATATAACCGTACATCCATATATATAGACCAGTTCATTTCAACAATGAAGAGTTATATCAAAACTCCTGCTTTACAATGAACTTTCTTTCGCAATTACATTATAGTTAACAATGGTGTTCAATATCCAATTCGTGTAAATCTCAGAAAAGTATGTACTTATATCTATGATGAGAATTACCTTCAAATATATTTATTAGATGCCTATTTATCTTGTGAAATAGATACTTTAAACTTCCCTATAAGCATAATAAATCAATGATTATACATACTGTATCACGCAATTGTCAAAACTTATAGAAAGACCAAATAAAATCCTTACATAATTATAATACAACTTCACAGTTGATTACTCTTAACTCATTATATCTCCACATCATATTATACTCACCATTTCAATTAAACTTAGTTCCTGTATTCTATCAATTCATACACACAGAGACAACATTTATATCAAGTCATAGTCAATATTATCTATATGCCTTTAGCATAAACTCTCCAACAAACATCTATACATGTATTAAAAACTAAATTATGCATCATGCATAAAATTTAAGAGAATTCCTTGAGCAAGTTTAGTTCCCATACCGAAAAATCGAAGCCCAGAATGCCCTCTCCATTCTGCCTCGTCGGAGACTCACCGGAAAGCTACCGAAGCCATCCACCGGAAGATCCAACCACTGGCAACGTCCCGGCGACCCTCACGCGCCTCCATGCTGCCGTCGTTCATCGAAATCGAAGCTTGAAGCTTCCACTATCACCATCCCCGATCTCCCTGCTGCCGGCGAGTGGGGACGATCGGCGACCACCGAAAGAGCCGCCTCTACCTCACTATCCCACCGGTGTTGTCAAACTCCCCAACCACCATCGACAGCCATCGAAAAAAGAGGAAGAAGCTACGGTGGTGATGGGAGACCAAAAAAATCGAAAGAAGGAGAAAACCGCAACACCACCGGAGGGCAGGGACGGCGAGGAGGCGGTGGCAGCTGCGTCGATCGCCGACGCAGGTGCTGCTGATCGGCGGCAGTGCCTCCTCCTTCCTCTCCTTCTCTTCCCTTTTCCCCCCTCCCCCGATCCTCTCTTCCTTCTTTCTTTCTTTTTCTTTCTTTTTTTTATATAATAATAATAATAATAATAATAATAATAATAATAATAATAATAAGACTTATAATAACCCCCATTTATTTTCCTTTTTAATTATTGCCCCAAATCTTTAATCAACATCACAAAAATGTATACCTATATACACATATATACCTTAGTCTTACTCAAACATAAATTTACACATTTAATCAATTTAAATTAAATATTAATACAGTGAATCATGAGATGTCAAATAGGATCATTTTTGGGACACTACAGTTATGGACTTCACTACATTGATTTCCCCGAGCCAAGAGGGAAATCAAAAGGTCACACCTAGGTAGTATGCATGATTCAAACAAGAAAAATAATTACATTATCTTCAAGCTTGTTGGATCTCCATCCGGCCCATCTTGCTCCTTGAAAATGGTCTCCATCTCTATTTCTAATTCTAATCTAAGTAATCTAATTACATATTACAATTTGAAATGAAATACAAACCAAAAACAAGTAGTCGGGACATGAAAGTCCTTATTGGGCCAAAACATGCATAATGCTCAATCACATTGGGCTTTGTCCATAACTATCCATCATGCCAATCATACACCCTTATATGCCTTTCTAATGCATAAAGAAATGGATTACTAACTTTTTTTCAACCTTTGAAACTATATTTTGAGTTATTTTAATGATGTGATCAAATTAGGAAACTTTTTCCATTTTGGAAACTTTCATTTTAGGAAACCCTTTTGCATGAATGTGTTCTTGCTTTAATAATCAATCAAATTGATTATTAATTAATTATAAATTGATTATTTAATTAATTAATCATATTAAATAATTAAAAGAATCAATTTTGGGCTTAAAAACAAGTGTAGGCCGAAACCCACAGAAGAAAAACCCTAAGTGTGTTCACACACAAACTAGTTTTGTGTCATTTGGACCATTTAGGCCTTTTGGAATGAGCCAAGCCCACTCCAGCCCTTAAAACCCATTAATAAACTTAATTAATGTTTATAATAGTTAATTTAAATCAGCTCCTTGGGCCCACCAAGTCATTCACTAATTTAAACCAAGTTCGTAAACATAATTAAGCCCATTAAGTGGTTTTAATAAATTAAAATTAATCAAATTAATTTAAGGCCCAATTTAATTAATCCAATTAATTAAAAACACTTTAATATATCATATATATCAAATTTAGAAGATCAAAAGTCGTTCTAACTATGAACACATCAAGAACACATATAGAACACTAATTTATCAACTTTTCGACAAAACTAGTTTTCATGCAAAACTTGTTCGATTTTAATTCCGTTCGATCCTACGGCTTAATATCACATATTAAAAACATAAAATATCATCTAAATGATTTTTAAATGGATCCATAAGAAATCAAAATAGAACAGTCCCTTAATTTACTTGGACTTCACGCAAAAAACCCTAATTTTGTGAGGGTTTCACGCCAAACCCTAAACCACTTTTCTTCAAAAATTTCGGTTTTGTTTCTACAAAATTTATTTGATCACAAATACATCCAGAAATCAATATTTCTCATTCATGAACAAATAAATCTCATATTTTAAAGTTCATGAAATAAATAACTCAAAATAAAACAAAACTTATTCCGCAGAATAATATAGAATTGTATATCCATGGCAAAACCTGGCTCTGATACCAAGTTGGATTTTAACGGTTACATGCATCACATACATGAGCAGAATTTTAAATTTTTTTTAACCATTAGATCTGATCTAGCCATGAATACACAATATAACTATATGAGAATAAGAAAAATCACCTTTGATTTTTGTTGAACAGTTGATTTTACTTCGCACCTGGTTGTCGCAAACCACAGTGTCCAAAATCGAACACCTCCAATGAGTAATCCACACTAGAGAGGGGTAAATTGAACCAACAAATTGGTGTTTAACTAGGGCTGGCCGAAATTCCCAAGAGCTAGCTTAGGAGTTGGCACAAAAAGGAAGAGAGAATTAAGAGAAAAGACTTTCCTTTTGTTTTAATCACTTAACCCTAATTCTCATTAGTTGGCCTTTTATAGTTAGGTTAAAATTCCAACTCCTTAATGAGATTGGGATCTTTAAAATTGCTGGAGAATTATTAATTGGGCCTCTGGAATTAATTATAATCATTTGGGCTTAATTAAATCCAAATTAAATCTTTTCATAAAAGACCATGCACAAAATCCACAAACTACGCCCTTTGTGCATCTAATTGGATTTAAATACCCAAATGGATTCCAAATCCAACCAAATTAAATATGTGAGTTCCATAACACTTATGTAACATATATAAATTAATTTGGTCCAAGAAAAATCCCTCTAAGCCCTTCTGTATGGAGTTGGCGTGTGGCCCTCTTCTGGAGGGCTTTCGCCAACTTTCTTCATTCCTCTGGCCCTTAATAATTCCTCCAATGGTCCTATTAATTATTATATCAGTCCTATAACACTTATAGTAGTCATATAACACTTATAAGACAATAATAATTAATCATGAAATACATTATTTCATTAGGTCCAATTTACAGAACATTTCTCAAAAGTTCCGCGAATAATTTTATTTGATCAGAATTAATTAAACTCTTTAATTAATTATTATCATATTCTCTTCTCTACCTTCATAATAATATCAAATATTATTATCCTTGTCATTTTTACCATTTTACCCTTTTCTCTATATGTGTGTGACCTATTGGGTTCCTGTCCATGTTGGCAGTATAATATGTAATTGTGAGTTTTATTCAAAACTCACATGATTTAAACTCTTTTAAATCATTTTATCAAACTCTATTGATATTTTGATACATCATTATACAAGTCATGATTGGCCTCTATCTAGGCATCATGACTACCCAAATGTCAGGAAAGTCATGTGGTTTGACTGTACCCTTTCATAGAAATAGTTACTGTACAATTACTCCTTTCACCACTCTTATCTCAATTAGATTCTGAGTATGAATTTCTATCAACTCATATAAATCTAATTATGTATGTTCTATTAATTTAACCATTGTTCCTAAAATGCCCTTCATGGATCTCCATCCATCTCGGCATATTACTCTAGCCAGAGATTCTCTGAACAAGGCAATTATAGAATCATGCGAGATAACTTTCCTTGTTAAATCTGGGATGGCGAATCCTTTGTCAATCACTCAACTATCTTCAAGTAGGTCATGATATACCCAATCTCCTAACTATGTTCACTCCCAGTTGGAAGTAATCAGTTATGGAGTCAAAGTATACCACTTGCTACTTAAGATAACTTTGGTGATCTCGAGTCTAAGGATACTTGCACAACCGCTATGAAGAGATTCCTCACTGACATAGATTTAATATCCATATGAGGATTCTCTTTGCAGGTCTCCAATGAACTTGTTCCTCTAACAAGCATCCACATGTTAGCTTTGATTATCATCCATAATCACAGTTATGAGAACCATTGCTTGAACCATTCAAGAAGCATAACATGTGCTAGTCTGTCCGAATTAACAATGTCCTATCTTGTTAATTCTATGACTAGGGATATTTAGATATTAACACATTTGCATGCGATAGACATCTCATATCATGAACACCTTCATGATTGCCTTTGCACTGTGTTTATAATATCTAGGACTTCATTTATTAATTTAAGATTTACAAACTCATGTATTCAAACATAGCATTAATAAATGAATGATGCCTTTTATTAAGAATATAAATTTCATACATATGAAAAACATCCCTATTACATGGGCTCTAGGGCATACTCTCTAACAATACCCATGTTCTTCAAGTTTACCCTTGTGACTCACAATTTCTTTTAAAAATTTTGCCCATTAAGGCATATCCTTAATTGCAACCACAAAGGGTATAGTTATAGTAAGTTCCTTCAAATAATTCAAAAACTTGCCAAATTGCTTATCAAGATTTCTTCTAATGAGTCTTTGAGGGAATGGCAAAACATTCAAATTAACTTTAGGGTCATCTTCCTTAGATAAGGTTATCTTTTCCTTAGGTTCATTATGCTTATTTATCACTTCATCATTTTTACTTGCATCTAAAACATGATCATCATTCACAATAAGATCCTCATTACCTCTAATATTACTCTCAATCTTTTTTCCACTCCTTAACATAATGGATTGAACCGATTCATGAGGCAAAAATTCAGGTTGACTTGGGAGCTTGTCTAAAGGTTTAGTACTAGAAGTGGCTTGTTGAGCCAATTGGATTTCAAGCATCTTATTGTGGGTGACAAGTTGGTCAATTTTAGTATTTATTTGCTTAAATTATTCCTCATTTTTCTTGTTAGTGGTCATTTGATGGCTAACAAATTGCTCCATCAAACTCTCAAGATGGGATTTAAGTTGTTAGGGGTTAAAAGGTCGTTTATTTGGAAAAGCTAAAGGGTTAGGTAATTTGTTCATAAGGTTAGTATTTGAAGGGTTCAATTGGGCACTTTGGTTAGGCCAAGAAAAACCGAGATGGTTTCTCCATTGAGGGTTATAATAATTAGAATTTTGGCCCATCCTTTGATTATAATTTCCTTGAACAAAACTTACATCCTCACTAGACCCCTCACTACAATTAGCATACATATAGGGTCCACCACATTTCTCACAAACATGATTCATATTTTCAATATTAGAGTGAGAATTACTTACCATCTTAGTCAAAGCTTTAAATTTAGCCGTCAAGAGATTAATGGAATTCAATTCCAAAAATCCCTTAGCCTTCGCCATAGTGGGTTCTTCTCCCATGTAGCCTTGTGAGGCTAATTCTTCCAACAAATTTTCAGCTTCCTTAGCAGTTTTCTCTAACCATTTTCCACTTGAAGCAGCATTAACAATATTTTTATTTTCCTCCATTAACCCATTGTAAAAGATTTGAGGAATCATCCAATCCGACAAGCCATCGTGAGGACATTGCCGTTGGAGTTCCTTAAATCTTTCCCAAGAGGTATAAATGGTTTAATTAGGCATTTGTTTAAAAGTAGAGATTTGATTTCTAAATTTTGCTGTTTTATATGGTGGAAAATACTTATGAATAAAAGCTTGTTTTAATTGGTCCCAAGTAGTGATTGTCTCACTAGGTATACTAGCGAGCCAAATTTGGGCCTTTTCTTTTAAAGAAAATGGAAATAACCTAAGTCTAATGGCATCATTACTCACTCCATTAATTTTAAATGTAGCACACACATTAAGAAAAGCAAGGATATGAGCATAAGGGTCTTCCCCTTGCAAACCTCCAAATTGGTTATTTTGCACCATTTGAATGACCGCCGGTTTGATCTCAAAATTGTTATTGGCAATAGCCGGCGCCACTATCCCTCCAAAACTCTCCGAAATATTGGGCATGAAAAAATCACCAAGCGTTCTCCTTTCTTCTCCCGCCAGAATTGGAATATTATGACCTTCCTCTAACTTAGCACTTTTTTCTCCTTTTAATTGCAATCTAAGTTCCTCTTGTTGCTTCATTCTAAGTTCCCTGCACAAAAATCACAAATACTTTTAGTCTAAGATCAATACAAAAAACTCTAATACTATTATAAAGAATAAAACAAAACACCATATAAAAATTCATACATCTAAATAACTAATTTATAACATACAATCCTAAAGCATTTACTCTTTTGCATCAATCAATAAAAATTCATTTAAACCGTTCCCTCGCAACAGCGCCAAAATCTGATGGGAATTTATTTGAACCCTTAGTCTCACTAGACTGCGTATAGTATGAGTAGGGTATCGTTCCAAAGGGAACAGGGTAAATTTTGTATTGAAATAACAATAAGTAAATATCAAATAAAATAGGTATCATACATTTAATTTAAAGACTAAACTATTTTAAATATAATGAGTTAATTTTGGATAATAGATAACTTAAAAGATGATTTGAACATACATTATAACTAAGTGAAACAATTTCATCTATGAACTAGTTAATCAATTATATGAATAATATGATTGGAAAATTTAGCCAAGTTTCTTTAAAGCAATTCTCATTGTCATTAAAGGTATTTTTACTTAGAGTTTATAAGCATTCTCAAGACATTATAGAGATAAATAAAAACTATGAAGTTCTATGCCAATTCTTTAATCCCTTAAAGTGAATTCCTTATCTCTAAGTGAATTCAATGCTTTAAGTAAATTTATTTGTCTTTCCATCAAAGAATTCCAATTCTCATTATTAATTAAATGACTAACATGCTAATTATGGTGATCAAACATAATAAGCAAATCAAAGTACCCAAATAATTTTAAATCACACTTCATACATAAAGAAAATAAACATTCATAAAGCAAAGATAAGTAGATGAAAAATAAATTGAATTAAGTAGTCATAATGTACCAAAAGAACTAGTCAAATACACAATTGAAATAAAAATGAAATAAGAGAAAAGAACAACATCACTCCCCAGGGGGTTTACTTTCTATTTAGACCTTCTGATATATCTCTTATTCCTTTGACTTTGTTATTTGGTCATCGTATAAAAACTAAGTAGAGAAAATGTCCAAAAGCAACTAAAAATGTTCTTAAGTAAACAATGAAATTTTTCTTTCGATCCCCTTTCCAGAGCTTTTCTCCCATATTTATAGAGTTTAACTCTATAGATATGTCCCTTCAGAAGAGTTGTTAATCATGAAAAGCTGCCCTAAAAAGTCTTGATGGTTGGCTGAAGGATCGAGTGCGAAAAGGTGGCAGCATTTCGAAACATGCATTTTGTCCGACTCGTGAATCCTTCACTAGTCGTGAATCCCATCAGGCCCTCTTTACTCGTGCATCTTCCTCCGACTCATGACGTTTCTGTCGACTCGTGACATTTTTGCCGACTCGTGAGCAAGTCTTCTCTGCCTCACTCGTGAACTGCCCTCCGTCTTGTGCCATTTTGTCCGAGTCGTGAGCCACTTCACGACTCGTGATCTTCATCCTCGAATTTTCACCATTTCTCCACTTTACTTCACACTTGCACCAACTTTAACCTAAAAACACACATAAAAACATAAACTAAACATAAACACATAAAATACACATAATATTACATACTGGTGGGTGTCGAAACCAACAAAAATAAAATTCCTACTTAAAACTAACTTGTAATTAGTGATGAGCAGGGTCGAATCCACAGGGATTGGTCGAGTTTTAATTCTTTAAATAACTAGAAAATTAACAAACTAAAAATAAAAGATGGGGGGGATTTTGTAAACTAAAAATTAAATAAATAAAAAGCAAAATCAAAACAATAAAATAAAAATACAGAAAAAAAATAAATAAAGACAAAATTAATGGATGGAAAATTTCAGTTAAAGACATTCGTAGCACAGGATTCAATCAACTGATCATTGATGAAGAAATAATTCTTAAAATCAAACAATGGACCAGTTATAGTCGTCGGCATCGCGCTCCCGACCTAATCTTTCCGTATTAATGAATTAATCAAGTAAGACTGTAATTAATTCCTAATCAATAAACAACCCTTAACAAGCAAAAGAATTTAATCTATTGACAGCATTACGAATTAGAAAGACCCGACCTAAGCCAACCAATCTACAAGTGAGATCGATTTAGACCAAATCATGCATTTACTCAACATAACAACCCTTATGAGGGAGCTACACTGATTGCTACTTGTTATTGACTTCACTAAACAATTACAGATTTAGCAAATTCAATTAGCAATATATTACTTAATTAAATGCACAACGAGCTCAAATTGCACACCTAACAAATAATAATCGGGATATGGTTTACCTAATCCATAGTAAATAACATGAACACTATATGAAATTAAGAACAAAAATTAAGCACAACAATCTCGCAGTAAAAGAAATCCTGGCCTTGAATTAATCTTTAACTAAAATAAATATTTAGCCACTCATGGCTGTTACAAAACCACAAATAAAGAATGAGAGAGAAAAAACTTCAGTTCAGAATCGTTCCTCCCCCTTCGATCAGATCTTATCTCCCCCTTTTATTCTTAATAAAATTCCTAAAGAAGAAGTAGTTTACTCCTACCCAAATAAGAAAAAATAAAATTAAATACTAAATAGAATCCAAACTTCCTAAAACTACTACCTTTTACTTCCTAAATTAAGGTCTTAATATTCCTAAATATCAGCTAGGGTAGAAGCGGCGGCTAGGTCAAATTCGCATAAAATTATCTTGAAAAATCGCAGTCCACTGTCAATCTCCCTTGGGCAACTTGGGCAAGGGAACTGGGCAAGGCTTGGCTTTCTGCCTTGGGCAACTGGGCAATTCCCTTGGGCAAGGCAACTTCCAGAATTTTCAACTATCAGCTCTTTGCTCTAAATTTGCTCCAAAAATTCATTGCTTCTCCAGATCATCTCCAATTAGCCTAAAAAATACAACTTTCTTAAAATCCACTCCTACAGTCAGAAAAATAAACAAACCAATGAAAAACACCTAAAACTGACTTAAAAGAGCGCAAAATAATAAGCAAAATTCAATCAAATATGTGCTCATTTAACAGCTTAACAAATTCTCCCACACTTATCTCATGCTTGTCCTCAAGCATTAGTCAAACAACACAATCATTCCCATCAGAAACATTCTCATCCTCAACCAAATCCCATCCCAAAAGCTCCAACCATATTGAAGTGCAAGGCAAATCAGAGAATGACATTCAGAATAATTTCCTACTAATTCATATCATAACATGGGTTCCTCAACAATCTTTTTAAATCGGAAACAACAAGACTCAAAATATTTTAAGCATGCAAGAATTTTAAGGTCTTAGTTTAAAATTAAATCAATACACATAGATGGATTGCCAAATCAGAAGAGACAATATACACACAAATTTCAATAAGGGAATCAAACTACCAAAACTTTTATTTTTGGCATCATTTTTACTTTTGATACTTTTATTATTTTTTTTCCTTTTTTTTCATGGGGAAGACTAGGATTGCTTACAAGGAATGTAGAGGTCTTTTTTACGCGAGGGCACCCGGTTCTGACCCGCATACACCCGTTTACTCAGACAACACAAATCGAAGCGGCTACTAGCGCTACTCATATCCAAATTTTTAATGGATAGCAAAGTAAAATTTTATTTGCTAATCTCCCATTTTTTCTCTTTTTTTTTCTTTTTTTTGTTTTCAAATTCTGGCAACTAGATTCCCAAACCATAAGCACACAAATATTTATTTATTGTCTCAACTGGTTTTAACAATCACCTAATGTGCAAAGATTTCAAATTAAGTTCATGCAAAAATTTATTTCACTTATTAAATTTGAGCCTTGAATTTTCTAATTCAAAAGAATGTTGAGGCTACCATGAAATGTATGCAGTAGAGTAAATTATCAAGAAATTGACTCATTTCTGCCTAACATCCAATAGGTTAAAACTAAATGGTCAAGGAATTAATTTAAGATAAAAATTTTCTTCTGAAAAAGAGAGTGAAATTCAACAAAATGCTGATGATAAATGATCAAAAAGTAAATTTGAAAATAATAAAAAAAATATGGGATAAGCGTTATGCCAACATCACTTAAACCAAAATTCATTTATTAACCAAATTTAGCTTAACAAGATAAGCTCATCAAAAATGGATTTAAAATATTATCAACAAAATATAGTAGCAAATTTGGTCAACAAAAATCAATAGGAAAATTTTCAGAATATGCTTTCTAATATCAGCACAAAATCAGTATAGACAATCCAAAAATTTCAGCACAACACCACAAAAATCAACACAGCACTTCTATTTCAAATCCCTCCCCCACACTTTCTCCTCGCATTGTCCTCAATGCGGAACAACAAATCAATCGTGGAGCAAAGGACATCAAAATATATAAGCAAAAAGAAAGAAAAGGGTACTGTCCTGTTATGGAGATATGGTGCAAAGCTGTCAGTGATAGCAAAGATAGAGTGGTAGCATCCATCTTATCAATTCTTGAGTCTAGCCATTTGTCCTGCAATCTGCTTCGATTTTCTTGACTGTGATTGATAGCATGAAGGACTTGACGATGGAGCTTGATCGCTGATCGGCGGTGACAGAGAAGGCGGATTTGGCCGATGTGGTGATTGCGAGGGGAGAGCTGCTGCTTGTGATCTGCAATTAAAAAGATATGATGAGGTTTTTGATTTTGGGGAAGAAAGACCTACAATGAAAGTGAAATAAATTAACTAAGGTGAAAAAGAAATAATAATAGTGGGGTTAAAAAAATGAAATGGGTTAAAAATAAAAATTAAAAACCCATTGAATTGAAAAGCCCGTCAAATTAGAAGTAAGACCCAAATGATTTTAAACCCACTAAAATATTTTAAACCCACTAAAATAATTAATGGGTTTTCACCATTAAAGAACAAATAAAGCTTTGAAAAAGTTACAGCAAATCCAATCTTCAACTCTCAGTAAGTGTCAAAATTAAATTCACGTGCCCACATCTTTTCTTTTCTTCTTTTTTTTAAAGAATGAACTTTAAATAATGAGCTTCCCCCATTAATTGCAATCGAGGCTTTGAAAAAAAAATTCCAGCAAACCCATCATTCAAAAGAAATGCCCAAAAAATGTTAAAATTTCATGATTTTTTTAAGCAAAAATAATTGAAGCTTTATTTATTTATTTATTTATTTGTTATCTCTCCACCATAAAACCAACTAGCTACTCACTTCACCTGCAAAAATGAAAATAAAAAAATAGTTAAAGACTTATTAAATTAGGCAAAAGGCAGTAAAAAAATAAAATAAAATACTAAATAGAATCCAAACTTCCTAAAACTACTGCCTTTTACTTCCTAAATTAAGGTCTTAATATTCCTAAATATCAGCTAGGGTAGAAGCGGCGGCTAGGTCAAATTCGCATAAAATTATCATGAAAAATCGTAGTCCACTGTCAATCTCCCTTGGGCAACTCCCTTGGGCAACTTGGGCAAGGAGACTGGGCAAGGCTTGGCTTTCTGCCTTGGGCAACTGGGCAATTCCCTTGGGCAAGGCAACTTCCAGAATTTTTAACTATCAGCTCTTTGCTCTAAATTTGCTCCAAAAATTCATTGCTTCTCCAGATCATCTCCAATTAGCCTCAAAAATACAACTTTCTCAAAATCTACTCCTACAGTCAGAAAAATAAACAAACCAATGAAAAGCACCTAAAACTGACTTAAAAGAGCGCAAAATAATAAGCAAAATTCAATCAAATATATGCTCATTTAACAGCTTAACACATACTTAAACTACTTATACATAAGAAAATACATAGTAAAAAGCAGACATTTTACATGGTATCAAAGAAAATAGGCAAGGTAAGAAAAACTCCTTTAATTAGATCTTCAATTTCTAGCTCAGCTGAGCTCTATCCCCCTCTTTAAAATCTTATTGTCCTCAGCAAAGAATGAAAAATTTCAGCACACTTCATCACTTTTGAGAAATAAGTTAGTGCCCAAGAGAAATGTAAGCTCACCACACTTAGAACCATAATTAAGCCTAAAATAAAGCATGAGATCAATGAAATTAAGTTAACAAGCAAATATGCCTCTAAAACCAATATAGTGCAATAAACAAGACATAATAAGCATGGGGACTAAGTGAAAAACCACAACTAAGCCAATGTGCTTGAGTGCTCAATGCATAATATGTGTTACAAGGTGCATCATCTCAAGTGTAAAGTGAATTGGTGATGTTTTAGGCTTAAATAAAAGGTAGAGAAAGATTTTAATTGGTCATGGTAAGCACAAAATAAAATAAGCCAATTCAAATACAATTTCACCTATATTAAGCCAAAAATAAAATGCAATTCCAAACTATAGGTAGCTAAGAGTCATGGAATGTAAATGAACATAATTCAATTCAAAATGAAACTCTAAGCAAACTTATGTTTGAGAATAATAAGGTTACACTAATTCATGCATATTAATCTCAGCAAGCAAATTAAAGTTTTGAGCATATTCAAAATAAATAAAAATTGCCCTTAAAACTTCAAACTGAAAATTGAAAGTTTAAACATCATTTTTAGGACCCGAAATGAGCTATTATATAAGACAAAGCTTAGAAACAATTGTGCATCTCGAAATGAGCTTTCTGAAAACATATTATAATAGTCAATCGGACACCTGTAGAAAAAGTTATGATTAAAACAGTCACGACCGTAATAACAAATTCTGCACAAAGAAAATATGCAGGTGAGTGCAATGCTTAAATGTGTTAAAGTGAGTGGTTGATTGTGCTTATGAGCTTGAATGAGTGAGATGTGTGTGTTAGTGCATTGATTAAGTGAATGAGAGGGTGCAGTTGTGCAATGTGAGTGTGTGAAGGTACGGTGGTGCAAGGGCAACAAAAATGAAAGAAAAATAATGAAGAATCGTGGAATGTTAAATCGGGTAGGCAGCACCCTTGCCCATGGCCACGTATGGGCGCAGGGAGAGAAGACCCGTGGCCACGTATATGGATATTGGCAGCACATGGGCGCGTATAGGACTGGGTGAAAAATACGTGGGCATGCATGGCTTGAGCGAAGACTCCAAGCGGACATATGAAAGGCATGAGGCGAGGCAAAATGTTCACACGCTGGCGTGCATGGCTGGGAAAGGAAGCAACCCATGGCCATGCAATAGGAGGTGGATAGCTCGTGTGGGCACGCATAGAGAGGGAAGAAGGCATGCATGGGGGCGCACTACTCTTAGGCTCCGAAAATTTATTTTAGGCTTCCTCCTACACTCTAAATCTTCAATGTTTCCTGCATACCAAAACAACAGCAAAAACATAAGTCTCAACTTAATCTTGTCAAGAATTTAATCACTCCATCAATAATATTAAATCATAATTAAACTCGTACTCAAGATAAACTAATTTATGTTGAACTCCATCAAACTTGACTTTTTGAAACAGCACTTTTACTCACGTAATTATATATTTCCTTCTTTTCAAGCTCCAATTTAGTTATGCCAAACAATATATACTTAAATTTCAATTTAGGTCCATTTTTAATTCAGCATATGCAATTTTTTTTTTAATTCTCAGCACCAAGCAACAAAATGCAAATTCACATCTAAACCACTCAAGACACATAAAACCATACTTACCTCAAAAATTATCATCTCAAAAATCACTATTTTAGCTCATTAACTTACTAATCTTAATTAAGCACAAAGACCATTAAAAGCTGATGTTCTATCCAAATCTTAAACTCATAAATTAAAAGACACAAACTAATAACAAACATTTATTAAAGTTTAAACTAAAAAAAAATATAAAAACAATGGCAAAAAAAATTATTGAAAATAACATGCAAAACATAAATCATAAAAAAAATTGATGAAAATTTAAAGAGAAGAGTTAGAGAAGAAGTTCTGATTTATTGAGTCCTAGCTCGACTCATGTTACTCTCCGGACTTTGCTCCTCATTTTCTACCATTAGTAGAAGAAACTTGTCATAGTTTATCAAAGCTGAAAACTTCATATCTTCAATAAAATATGACTCCTCCTTTGGCTCATTTATAACGAACTCTACCAGCTCTTCTAGCCTAAATAAATCCTTCAAGCGGACTAAATTCAGTGTCTCAACTTGAGAATTTTTCCTTTCTTGCTCCTTTGGTGATAAATTCTCTCCAAGATATCCTACACTTTCTAAATAAACACATGACTTATCCTTAAATATGAATTTTTCCTTTTGTTCCTTATCCTCCATAAATGAATGATTTGGTTCCTTTTCCTTACCATCATCACCTTGAGTGCTCAAAAGTTCTAGCTTAGATTTCAACTTTTCAATTTCATGCTCTTTATCCTTTAATAAATTTTCTAGACTTTTAATTGTCTCCTCTTGAGCCCTTATTTTCTCTTCTTGAATTCTAAACTTTTTCTCTTGAGCCCTTAATGTAGCCTCCCACTTCTCTTTTTCAGCATAAAATTCTATTTCCTTTCTTATAAGTAAGTCACAAACATCTTCAGTTTCGGAGATAATAGCCTCTTGTGTCGCCCTCCATTTTTCTTTTGCAGCCCAAAATTGCTTGTCTTTACCTATAAGCAGGTTATGAAGACGTTGATTTTCAGAGCTACAGGCTTTTTTTTGAATATCGTAGTTCTTGATTCTCTCTTCTTAATTCTTCCAATTGTTCTCTCAAAGTCCAAAGAGAATAAGACTCTTCAGTAATGGATGGTGATAAATAAGGATTTTGTGATTGTGCATGCAATCGTTTTATCTCCTCTCTTTCTCTTACTAGATCATTCATTTGTTGTTTCAAAAGAAACAATTCATAATCTTGAACCTCATCTTGCATCATCGTAAAAAATGTCTAGAATTGTTCTTGCAAAGAATAATCACCAAATCAAAAATAAAATAAAAATAAAAATCTTAAACCAACTTTAATCAAAGATATTAAACAAACAACACCGCTGTTCCCCGACAACAGCGCCAAAAACTTGAACAGTGTCTAGCAAGTGTACTAGATCGGCTAGTAATATAGGAAAATATAAATTAAGACCCCAAAATATCGTACCCAAAGGAACATGGATTGCTAAGGATAATATCTATGTATGAATTAAATCAACCTGAGATTGTTTCCCAAATGTTTTTTATTTAAAAGCAAAAATTAAACAAAATAAACAATGAAACAAAACAAAAGCTAAAATTAAATTAACATGAATTAAAAACAAAACAATAACTGAAATTCTCTTGCTAAAGGAACTATCCACCCTAACTTTCATTGTAATAACTTAAATTCAATATAAACACCAGTGATTATGGAAAAACTAGGAATAAAGCAAGATATCTTTATTCAAGTATATCATTCTTAGTATTAAACTCATAGATAAATCTAATGCTTAGCATGAAAATCTAGTTTTAACTTCTTAAATATTCATTGAAGCCTTTCTCAAGTAATTCAACTCCAATTTATTCTTAGTTCTTCCTCTCTTAGTATTAATTAATAAAATTAACACATAATTATCTCATATTTCGGATAATAATCATGCATAAATATTAAAGAGTTAACCCAAGAACATGCAAATCATTAACTATGTCAAAACCAATTTTTATTTATTTACTCAATAAACCAATAATTAATCTTAACATAATCAAAGATAAGAATATGCTTAAAACCAAGAAATAATCAACCGATATTGAAATTAAGTTCAAAATAAAGTCATAACAATGAAAATATAAGTTTTCAAGAATCCATTAGCAAAAGAAGAAAAACTAATTCCTAAACATAATTAAAAACTACAATAAAATTAAAAAAATAAAAATAAAGTTGAAAAGAAAAATAAAAACAAAAAACTACTTAAAAATCTAAAGCTAATGAACTCTACTAAGTCTTGATGATTCTTTTACTTGATTCCCTTCTTTGGTGTTTAAGTCTTCTATTTATAGGCAAAAATATATTGTAGAAGCTTTCCAAACTTTCCAAATTGGAGTAGAAAAAGAATCTTTCTTGAATTGGAAAAATTGGAAATCCTTCGCTTAATGGGAGACAAAACACGTGGCCATGTGTCTCCCTTTGTTAATTTTCACATGGCCATGTGTTGTTCTTTATTGTGTTTCACGTGGCCATGTGTTCCCTTTGGCTTTTCTTCACGTGGCCATGTCTTCTCTTGCTTCTTTCTTCACGTGGCCATTGGACTTACCTTGATAACATCACATGGTCACGTCTCATTCTCCTTTGTACTTCACGTGGCCATGTATTGAACTTCTGGACCTCACGATCAATTATCTTGCATGAATTTTTCAATTTTACAATTTTGGCCCACAATTACCTGCCTTTTGCAATTAAGTCATTTTTCTTGCAAAATAACCCTAAAAAACACCAAAATTTATAATTAACTCCAAAAACATAAAATTAACCAATTAAACTCAAATTCAACCTAATTAATACAAAATTAACTCAATTAAACACCTAAAAATATACTAAAAACATCATATAATTCATCATTATCAACCACCATCACTGAGATTTCCTTCTCTATCTCCGGATTTCACTCCTTGATTATCATTATTACCAAAACTGTCATCATCCGCTACCATTGCATCCCTCTGTTGTTGTTGTTCTGAAAAAAAAAGTGCTGCTTCATAGGAGAAGCCTCCCTAAGCCACTAGTTTCCAAAGGATGTAGGTTTCCTACGGTTGGTTGCTCTAACAGATTCATCCAATCGTCTAACCAGCTGACTAGTCAAGCGATACAATTCAGGATAATGTCACTTATTATGCCCCAACAGGCACTTAATGCCGATATCTGGATTCTGATTCTGAATTTCTTTTCTTTTCTTTTTTCAAAGTGTGAACTGTTAGTGTAAGCCCTAGCCCCAATGCATTGTAATAAAACACTTTAATTAATAAAATGAGGTATTTGTTTTATCCATTTTATTCCTGTGCATATCAATTGATAGAACTATCCAAGAATGTTGTTTCAGTTTAAGTTATCATGTGTGAGGCACATGGTTGTAAGACCTTGAAACAAATGAGACATCATTCTAAATATCCCTAATCAGTCATTGTTATAGGAATAACAATGAATTAAGACTAGTTTGCTCTCTCTGATATTATGAGTTCTGTCTTACGGATCATTAGGACAAGAGTATCAATCAAAGATCATAGATACATGTTAAAGAACATGGTATCTGGATTCGATCCGCTCATGAGAATACTACATGGTACAAGTCATAAGTGTTTCTCATATGCAAGTTTTGTATTGGAGTTCTTAGACCTAAAATCTCTATGAAACTCTTTATGAATTAATGTGTGCTTTGACATACACCTAACGTGCTCGTAACAGAGTGACAAGTACGGGTATGCTTGGGTATGCATTGATTCATGTTAGAGAGCATGAGAGAAGTGAAGGGATTACCCCTCTCGATAAGAGAGAAAAATATCATCGGCCACTTGATCAGTGAACTGAGAAGTGTATGGCCATACCGAGATGAAATAATAAGTAATCATTATTTATCTGAGAGTTCAGTGTCACTGGAAGATCAAGAAAGGAATTAATATATATAAGGATGACTAGTTCCATGCCTTATATTAATTCTGATATTTATGGGTAAGGGACTATGCAAAATTGCATTAGGTCACTAAATGCCATATGCATTTTCATTTAATTTGAAATGCTATAATATCTTGCTAGAAAATATATATAGCCTTTGAATTAATTTATTAATTCAATGCAACATTAAATGGACCTATAGGATCGCACACAGAGCATTGGGCTTAAAATATTTAATTAAAGTATTGTGCATTAATTTGGACTTTTAATTAAAGTCAAATTAATGTGTGTGATGGGTTTTAGATTGCTATTGGACCTTGGCCCATGAGAGAGAAAAAATTCAGCCCATAAGGTTTAATTTCAATTAATTAAATGTCTTGTATTAATTTAATTAATTGAGTATTAAAGCCTAAAAGACTTATGATCAAATTAAATCTCTTAATTATGAATATTGGTGGCCGAAATTCCTAGAGAAAAATCAAAGGAATTTCGGCACATGCTTTTTATTTATTAAGTGATTTATTTGGTTAATATGTCTTATGTTTTAATCTTGGATTAATTCAAAAGAATTTAAATCAATATATATCTCTTATTTTAAAGAAGTGATAAAGGCTGAAATTAATTATCTTTAAGTATTTGATTTTAGATTTATCACTTAAAAAATAAAAGGATATATATTGAATGAGAGAGAAAACACAAAACCCTATTTTTTTTTGGTTTTTGCGTGAAACTCAGACTCTCTCTCAAGAATTTCTTTTAGCCAATTTTCACAAGGATAAAGGATAATTCCTCATTCTCTTGTGATCTTGGGTAGTAATAGCAACCTAAGAGAAATACAAAATCAAATTTTATAGCTTCAAACGATAGCCATTACACAATACATTAAAAGAGAGCTAGCAACCTCTATTTTAAGCCGTCGGTGCAATTGTGTGTGTGAGAATAGAGGGAGTGGCGTAAAAGGCTGTTCCTTGGCATTGGTGATCAAGATCTAAGGTGGATAAAGTCATCTCGGTTGCTGTTCATCACCAAACTCAAGTTTTAAAAGACATCAAAAGTTGTAAGATTTAAAACCCTAAAATTGCATGTTTCGATTCTTGTCATGGAATTGTTTGGCATGTATGATCGTTTTTGTTTTTTTTTCGCTGCGTGATTGCCATGTTCATACCATGTCATATTCCATCAGTGATATCAGAGCCTAAACATGCTTATTTTAGTGCTTTAGATGCTTGAAAAATTAATTAAAAATCGTCATTATGAAAACATGCAAATCTGAAATTTTCTGTTTTGAGTTTTTTGCATTATTTTGGTGTAAAAACGATTTTAATTGATTAGATAGGTATTATAATTAATATGACATGTTAATATACTGTCCTAAGATGTTCTAGGAGCTGTTAATGGTCGGATTTAATTAATAATACCTGATGGTACATGTTAATATTAAAACTAGGTGCTAGTTGGCATGTTAATTGTTAGTTTAACAACTAGTTTTCAATATTAAATGTAAAAACGATTTTGGAATGTTTGTAAGTGATATTTAAAGATTAATTATCAGGTCTGGACATATTTTAAATTTTGTTTTAATTCTGGTCCATGACAATTTAATTGATTAATTTTAAAATCACTTAAAACTATGACTAGTTTGTGTTTGTTACATGTTTAATCAACATTGTTTGTTTTGTTTTGATTAAAATGGTAAAAACACATTTAGATCAGATTGATACAGAATATTAAATCAATATTTATGGACTTATTTAAATTATTAAATGACTCATAAAATTGATTTAAATGTTTGTGCATTTTATGGCATTACATAAGCATTAAACAACTAGTTTTTGTTGTTTGTTTGTTTTTGCATGAATGTCGTGTACTATATATGTGTTCTTCATGATTTTATATTTTTAATTCATGTTAGCACATATTATATATATTTTTAATGTTTATGGGCTATATGACATAAAATTAAAAATGGCAAAAATTAGAAATTATACTAGAGTTGATTTATAGCACAAATCTAAATAGTTAGTGTTTTGGGCTTTTAAGAGAACTTATTAAATAAGAGGATTTAGTCCATTGGGCTTTGGCCCAGGCCCGTCATGAGGTCTTCTTTTAAAGGTTTAAGTACATAATTTCCATTAATGGGCTTTTCTAAATTAATTAAAATTAGACTTTGTTTGATCCATGAATGCTATGTATATTTATTTGCTTGTTTGGTGTGATGAATGGATATGCATGGTGCATTCATGGGCCCTGGGTTTTTGTAATTAAATATAGCCTGCGTGCCATTATATTTTATTGTAAAAGTTTCATTTATTTCTTAGAATAGAATTTATTTGAAGACTTTGTAAATCAAGACGAAGCCCACCGGAGTGGAGAAGCCCAACTCGAAGATTCTTATATAATAGTATAGAATCTTAGTTGTAGGTTTTTGGACCCATGTTTGTCACGCTTTACTTTATGCAATTATATATATGCATGCTATGTATGGATGACAAAGCGTATGCCATGTAAGCCGTAATAAAATGAATCCCTAAAAAATAGTAAGTCACAAAGTTGTCTTCCTAATTTGAAACATGTCAAGGCATCGATCATCGGTCACGTAGACTAGGAGTCCTAGATGCACCCGATTATCTTTGTGAGGCATGGATTGTGAATGTAGGTTGGACTTAACATGGAAAGGGATGCCCGGACCTAGGCAACTAATAAATGGGTTTGTGCTATAACATCTTAAGATGTTAGCCCATTTGATCCAAGAGTCATGTACGAGACATGATTGGAGTTTTCCTACCTAAGTAACTTAACTTATTAGGTGTACAAGCTCAGCTTGACTAATAAGTTGTTGTGAAAAGTGGATCTTGGCCCACATTAAAATCACTAACGCGAATTATTTAAGGGGATATTAATTCGGTTTGTGGGATTATGAATAAGACCTCATTTAATCTTGCTAAATTTTATTGTAGATTGAAAATGGCATCTTCAAACAACAATTTCTCATTGCGATCGGTCCTTGAAAAGGACAAATTGAATGGCTCCAATTTCATAGACTGGTCTCGAAACTTAAGAATAGTTCTTAAGCAAGAGAAAAAGTCGTATGTTTTGAATGCACCCTTGCCTGAAGAACCTGGCAGGAATGCCTCTGCGGTTCAAAAGGAAACTTTTGAGACCAAGAAGAGCGACTCCAATGATGTGACCTGTCTGATGCTGGCCACTATGGTGCCTGACTTGCAAAAGTAATTTATGGACCAAGAGGCTTATGCGATCATGGTGCACCTCAAGGAGATGTTCCAAGAGCAAGCTCGTCACGAGAGGTTCGTGACAATAAAGGCCTTAATTTCTTGTAAGATGGCTGCGGGTACTCCTGTTAGTACCCATGTACTCAAGATGAAAGGGTATCTTGATACTCTTGAGAAGCTTGAGGTACTAGTGCCAAAGGAATTGGTCACTGACTTGATCTTAGGATCATTGACTGATGATTATGATCCATTCGTGATGAATTATAACATGCATGCAATGAACAAGTCAGTCACTGAGCTTCATGGGATGCTTAAGAATGCTGAAGAGAACATTCAAAAAACCAATCCCGTATTGATGGTTTAAAGGGGCATTAAGAAGGGACCCGCTAAGGGAAAGGGAAAGGGAAAGGCAAAACCCAAGAATGACCTGGCTCAATTCAAGTCAAGTGGGAGTGCACCTCAGGCCCAATCCAAGCCCAAGGCGCAGAAACTCAAAGAGAGTGAGAGCACTTGCTTCCATTGCAACAAGATAGGGCATTGGAGGAAGAATTGCGCTCTCTTCAAGGAAGAACAAAAGAAGAATGGAGCCAAGGCATCCAGTTCTGGTATTTTTGTTGTTGAGATTAACCTTTCTATTTCTACCACTTGGGTATTGGATACCGATTGTGGTTCTCACATTTGTTCAAATGTGCAGGGGCTAAGAAATAGGCGGTTACTTGGGAAGAATGAAGTGGACCTCCGTGTGGGGAATGAAGCACGAGTTGCTGCCATGGAGATATGCGACTATCACCTCACTTTACCTTCCGGACTTTGTATTTTTTTGAATAATTGTTATTATGTGCCTGCTATGAGCAGAAACATTATTTCAGTTTCATGTTTGGATAATGATGAATTTGATTTTGTTATTAAAAATGGCAATGCTCATATTCGTCGCCAAGGAATTTCTTATGGAAATGCCATATTGCAAAATGGCCTTTATATCCTTGATCTACAAAACAAAAAGTCCATATACAACATTAATACGAAGAGGGTTAAGTCAAACGAATTGAACCCTACCTACTTCTGGCATTGTCGTTTAGGACATGCAAATGAAAAATGCATTTCAAGACTCCACAAAACTAGAGTGCTTGGGTCATTCGACTTAGAGTCTTATGACACATGCGAGCCATGTTTGCATGAAAAAATGACAAAGAGTCCTTTTAATAAGAAAGGTGAGAGGACTAATGGCTTATTGGAACTAATACATACCGATGTATGTGGACCTTTAAGTACACAAGCTAGAGGTGGTTTTAGCTACTTCGTGACATTCACAGATGACTTCAGTAGATATGGCTATGTCTATCTAATGAAGTACAAGTCTGAAACTTTTGAGAAATTCAAAGAGTTTAAGAACGAAGTAGAAAACCAACTTGGCAAAAGTATAAAAGCCATTCAATCAGATTGAGGTGGCGAATACTTAAGCCAAGAGTTTGACAGTCATCTAAAGGAGTGTGGTATTATTTCATAGCTCACTGCTCCTGGAACACCTCAATGGAATGGTGTGTCCGAAAGGAGAAATCGAACTCTGTTGGACATGGTTCGATCTATGATAAGTCAAGCAAATCTTCCTATCTCTTTTTGGGGTTATGCATTAGAAACTGCTACGTTTCTATTAAACCGTACTCCAACTAAAGCAGTTGAGAAGACACCATACGAGGTATGGACTGGGAAAGAACCCAATATGTCTTTTCTCAAGATTTGGGGCTGTGAAGCACATGTTAAGAAATTAACATCTGACAAACTAGAGTCCAAATCCAGTGTCTGCTTGTTTGTGGGTTATCCTAAAGAAACAAAGGGATACTACTTTTACTCACAAGCCGAGAATAAAGTATTTGTTGCTCGCAAGGCTGTTTTCTTGGAAAAGGAGTTCCTTCTCAAGAAAGACAGTGGGAGTAAAGTAGAACTTGGAGAAATTCAAGCGCCACAAACTCCTATAGAGGATGAGTTGGAAATGGGATCAAGTTCACAACCAGTTGTGGAACAAGAACCCATTACACAAGAACCTAGAAGGTCTGGTAGGGTACGTTAGAAGATTGAGAGATATGAATTTCTAATCACTGACAGTGACACTATTGAGTTAGTAGATCATGAGGATCTTACTACCTATCGAGAAGCTATTGAGAGCCCAGACTCAAAAAATTGGCTTGAAGCCATGAAATTTGAGATGCTATCAATGTACGATAACCAGGTTTGGACCTTGGTTGATCCACCGGAAGGTGCTAAGGTAATTGATTGCAAGTGGCTATTCAAACTCAAAGCTGATAAGACCTACAAAGGTAGACTAGTAGCAAAAGGTTTTCGACAAACTCATGGTGTAGACTATGATGAGACCTTTTCGCCTGTAGTCATGCTCAAGTCCATTAGGATCTTGCTTGCTATAGTTGCATATCATGATTATAAGATATGGCAAATGGATGTCAAAACTGCTTTCCTCAACGGAAATTTACTTGAGGATGTGTATATGACACAGCCTGAAGGTTTTGTCAATCCCAAGCATCCTAAGAAGGTTTGCAAGCTTCAAAAATCCATTTATGAATTAAAGCAAGCATCTCGAAGTTGGAATCTTCGTTTTGATGAGGCTGTCAAGGAATTTAACTTCATCAAGAATGAAGATGAGCCTTGTGTGTACAAGAAGGTTAGTGGAAGCATAGTAGTATTTCTGGTCCTATATGTGGACGACATCCTTCTCATTGGGAATGACATTCCAACATTGCTAAAGGTTAAGCAATGGTTGGGAAAATTTTTCTCAATGAAAGACTTAGGTGAAGCCGAGACAATACTTGGTATTCTAATCTATAGAGATAGATCGAATCGGCTTTTAGGACTAAGTCAAAAAAAGTACATAAACAAAGTACTAAAGCGATTTACTATGGGAGACTCAAAGGAAGGATACATACCTTTGGCTTTGGGAGTTCCTTTGACTAAAGAACAGTGCTCTAAAACCAAAGAGGAAAGGGACAACATGAGTAGAATCCCATATGCATCTGCTATTGGATCTATCATATACGCTATGTTATGTACTAGGTTGGATGTTGCTCATGCACTGAGTATAACCAGTAGGTTTTAGTAAGACCCTGGTGAAAAGCACTGGTCTGCTGTAAAGGGGATTCTGAAGTACCTGCGAAGGACGAAGAATCACTTCTTGGTGTATGGTGGTCAAGAAGAGCTCATCATACAAGGTTATGCCGATGCTGCTTTTCAGACCAGCACTCAGGATTCTAGATCGCAATCTGGATTCGTTTTTATTTTGAACGGTGGTGCTATCAGCTGGAGAAACTAGAAGCAAGAGACCGTTGCTGACTCAACTACAGAATCTGAGTATATTGCAGCGAATGAGGCTGTAAAAGAGGTTGTTTGGATTAAAAATTTCATTTATGGATTAGGAGTGGTCCCAAACATTCTAGATCCATTAGAAATTTTCTGTGACAACAACGGGGCCATCGCACAAGCAAAAGAGCCCCAATCACACCAGAAATCCAAACACATACTCAGGAGGTACCACCTGATCAGAGAAATCATTGATCATGGGGACATCAAGGTTAGCAAGATAGCAAGTGAAGACAATGTAGCAGATCCTTTGACGAAACAGTTGCGTTCAAATCTGCACGAAGCTCATTTGAGAGCGTTCAGTCTTAGGGCTATGCCCAATTGGGACTAGTGCTAGTGGGAGATTGTTAGTGTAAGCCCTAGCCCCAATGCATTGTAATAAAACACTTTAATTAATAAAATGAGGCATTTGTTTTATCCATTGTATTCCTGTGCATATCAATTGATAGAACTATCCAAGAATGTTGTTTCGGTTTAATTTATCATGTGTGAGGCCCATGGTTGTAAGACCTTGAAACAAATGAGACATCATTCTAAATATCCCTAGTCAGTCATTGTTATGGGAATAACAATGAATTAAGACTAGTTTACTCTCTCTGATATTATGAGTTCTGTCTTACGGATCATTAGGACAAGAGTGTCAATCAGAGATCATAGATACATGTTAAAGAACATGGTATCTGGATTCGATCCACTCATGAGAACACTACATGGTACAAGTCATAAGTGTTTCTCATATGCAAGTTTTGTATAGGAGTTCTTAGACCTAAAATCTCTATGAAACTCTTTATGAATTAATGTGTGCTTTGACATACACCTAACGTGCTCGTAACAGAGTGACAAGTACGGGTATGCATTGATTCATGTTAGAGAGCATGAGATAAGTGAAGGAATTACCCCTCTCGATAAGAGAGAAAAATATCATCGGCCACTTGATCAGTGAACTGAGAAGTGTATGGCCATACTGAGATGAAATAATGAGTAATCATTATTTATCTGAGAGTTCAGTGTCACTGGAAGATCAAGAAAGGAATTAATATATATAAGGATGACTAGTTCCATGCCTTATATTAATTTTGATATTTATGGATAAGGGACTATGCAAAATTACATTGGGTCACTAAATGCCATATGCATTTTCATTTAATTTGGAATGCTATAATATCTTGCTAGAGAATATATATAGCCTTTGAATTAATTTATTAATTCATTGCCAACATTAAATGCACCTATAGGATCGTACACAGAGCATTGGGCTTAAAATATTTAATTAAAGTATTAGGCATTAATTTGGGCTTTTAATTAAAGTCAAATTAATGTGTGTGATGGGTTTTAGATTGCTATTGGACCTTGGCCCATGAGAGAGAAAAAATTCAGCCCACAAGGTTTAATTTCAATTAATTAAATGTCTTGTATTAATTTAATTAATTGAGTATTAAAGCCTAAAAGACTTATGATCAAATTAAATCTCTTAATTATGAATATTGGTGGCCGAAATTCCTAGAGAAAAATCAAAGGAATTTCGGCACATGATTTTTATTTATTAAGTGATTTATTTGGTTAATATGTCTTATGTTTTAATCTTGGATTAATTCAAAAGAATTTAAATCAATATATATCTCTTATTTTAAAGAAGTGATAAAGGTTGAAATTAATTATCTTTAAGTATTTGATTTTAGATTTATCACTTAAAAAATAATAGGATATATATTGAATGAGAGAGAAAATACAAAACCCTAATTTTTTTTTGTTTTTGCGTGAAACTCTCTCTCTCTCAAGAATTTATTTTAGCCAATTTTCACAAGGAGAAAGGATAGTTCCTCATTTTCTTGTGATCTTGGGTAGTAATAGCAACCTAAGAGAAGTAAAAAATCAAAATTTGTAGCTTCAAATCATAGCCATTACACAATACATTAAAAGAGAGCTAGCAACCTCTATTTTAAGCCGTTGGTGCAATTGTGTGTGAGAGAATAGAGGGAGTGGCGTAAAAGGCTGTTCCTTGTCATTGGTGATCAAGATCTAAGGTGGATAAAGTCATCTCGGTTGCTAGTCATCACCAAACTCAAGTTTTAAAAGGCATCCAAAGTTGTAAGTTTTAAAACCCTAAAATTGCATGTTTCGATTCTTGTCATGGAATTGTTTGACATGTATGATCGTTTTTGTTGTTTTTCCGCTGAGTGATTGCCATGTTCATACCATGTCATATTCCATCATGAACATTGTCCCTCCACACTAAGTATTCTTTTAATGCTTGTGGTTATATTAAATTTGTTTTCAACTTTTTTTCTTTTCCATTTTTTCGAGTCATAATTGTTTCTCTCGAAGGAAACATTTTTTGCCTAATTTGTGAATATGATTTACTAAGAATTTGATAAGTTTATTTAATATAGATTAGAATATAGCACACGAGCCACTCTATTTTTTGATCATTTGCTTAGTGATAAAGGCTTTCTGATAAATATACCTTCTAATTTTACTGATGAGTGTTATGTCAAATCTCAATAATTTTATATCTTGTTGCATTAGTTAGATAAACACTATTGATAAGATGTCAAGTTCCAAAGAGATGTAGATTTCGCCTGGTTTCTCTAATTTTATGGATTATGTGAACATGTAAATGGAATTTCCATGAATTTGCTGGAATCATAACCCCATTTCAAGATGTAATCAACAGTTTTGCTGGATTCCATGATGACATTTTAGTGTGCTACTTTTTTCTTGTGTTCTGCTTGCAATGATAAATATGTTTTTGATTCTCAATCTTTAGAATTAATTATTCTTGACTGAATTTTATATGTGAATTTTGAAGGCACCTTGTTCTGGCAACACATGCTTCTTAGTGAGCAGTGTATTTGCATCCTTAAATGCAAAATCAAGTGCAATTGATACATGCAAGGTTCCATCTTTGGCAAGAAACAATAAGGATGTCCCTTCCACAATTGTTGATCCTACTTCATACACTATGGCTACCCTAGTAAATCATATGAAATTTCAATTTTCCCGGATGAAACAATATAGCACAATAAGATGAATAAATAACTTACCATGACTTTGAGTATTGCATTTTCATCTTACACATCTCTAGGTGATGCCTAAGTCAGACTAATTCCATCCTCCGACATTCTTGTGTTTGAAGATACTGTAACTTGGGAGGATCCCTAGGTGCAGCTATCAGAATTTAATTTTAATATAGAACAAACAGAGAGCATAGGGGTATTATGGGGTAGTGTTCACACTTAAAAAAAAAAGAGAAATGCAGGGTCAGAATCACATGTCTACAAGGCCAGATACCGGTATCAAGTTTCACTGGTTTATGACAACTCTCTGATGGAAACTGGAGGCATTTCATACCGGTTTCCAACACTCCAGCCAGTCAACCTGATGGGCCTCATGAAGTTAAATACCGGCACACTATCCTGCCAGTTTTCAACACCCCAAAATCGAAAATATGTTTACTGTAACTCCTATTTTCAAAATTTTTTAACAAAACACCCTATTTTCAAAAAAGAAAACCATCACAAACATAGAGAGATTTGAAGGGATAAAAAAGTGAACTTCTATTACAGCTCGCTTGTCATTGACATCAAGTTTTTTGTTTCTTGTTTCTGCAACAAATAAGAAAGGGATTTTTCATTTCTATCCAACTTTCCTTTTCATTTTTAAAAATACCACTTTCATTAAAAGACAAATGTAAATTGGTATGGAAAACTTTCTTTCTAGTACCTATAGTTTCTAAGGTTCTATTCTGAGATTATTTCTTATATTAATTAACGTACATCTTATATTTTTCATTAGTTTTTCTTTTGTTAACATTTCTTTATAAAATGCTTGTCTAAAATTTGTTGGAATGTCTTCTAGATCTTGATATTCATTTTCATTATTGTATAATGCTTTTATTTGAGTATTCATTTCTTCTATTATTTCATTAATGCTTTCTATAGTAGATAAATTTAATAAACTCGAATATTCTCCAAATTTTTCTGATATACTGCTCATTTTATTCTTTATTTTTAGTATTTATCAATCTTTGTAATTCTTCTTGGCTTTGTTTGAAATCATTTTCTAATATTTTAAAATATTTTTATTTATATTTATCATTTTTAAATATTTAATTCTTTCTTTCATATGACCAATATATCATTGTTTCTTTTCTATTTCTTTTTCAATATTTTCTCTTTCTTGTTTTATTTATTCTTCATTTAAGTTTGAACTTGCTCTATTTATTTCTTCTGTAATATTTTTTAGTGTAAGCCCTAGCCCCAATACATTGTAATAAAATACTTTAGTTAATAAATGAGGCATTTGTTTTATCTATTGTATTCCTGTGCATATCAATTGATAGAACTATCCAACAATGTTGTTTCAATTTAAGTTATCATGTGTGAGGTACATGGTTGTAAGACCTTGAAACAAATGAGACTTCAGTCTAAATATCCCTAATCAGTCATTGTTATGGGAATAACAAATGAATTAAGACTAGTATGCACTCTCTGATAAGTTGAGTTCTGTCTTACGGATCATAAGGACAAGAGTGTCAATCAGAGATCATAGATACATGTTTAGAACATGGTATCTGGATTCGATCCACTCATGAGAATACTACATGGTACAAGTCATAAGTGTTTCTCATATGCAAGTTTTGTATCGGAGTTCTTAGACCTAAAATCTCTATGAAACTCTTTATGAATTACTGTGTGATTTGACATACACCTAACGTGCTCGTAACAAAGTGACAAGTACGGGTATGCTTGGGTATGCATTGATTCATATTAGATAGCATGAGAGAAGTGAAGGGATTACCCCTCTCTATAAGAGAGAAAATATCATCGGCTGCTTGATCAGTGAACTGAGAAGTGTATGGCCATACCGAGATGAAATAATGAGTAATCATTATTTATCTGAGAATTCAATGTCACTGGAATATCAATAAAGGAATTAATATATATAAGGGTGATTAGTTCCATGCCTTATATTAATTCTGATATTTATGGGTAAGGGACTATGCAAAATTGCATTAGGTCACTAAATGTCATATGCATTTTCATTTAATTTGGAATGCTATAATATCTTGCTAGAGAATATATATAGCCTTTGAATTAATTCATTGACAACATTAAATGGACCTATAGGATCGCACACAAAGCATTGGGCTTAAAATATTTAAATAAAGTATTGGGCATTAATTTGGACTTTTAATTAAAGTCAAATTAATATATGTAATGGGCATTATAAATGCTATTGGACCTTGGTCTATGAGAGAGAAAAATTCAGTCCACATGGTTTAATTTCAATTAATTAATTATATTGTATTAAGTAAGTTAATTGAGTATTAAATCCTAATGATATTTAAATCAAATTAAAACACCTAATTAAGAGATGACATAGCCGAAATTCCAAGATTAAATACTAAGGGAATTTCGGCACATGTGAATTTCCAAATTAAGTGATTAACTTGATTATAATGTCTTATGGTTTATCTTGGATTAAATCAAAAGAGTTTGAATCAATATATATTACTTATTTTAAGGAAGTGATTAAGGCTAAAATAAATTATCTTGAGGTAGTGGATTTTAGATTAATCACTTACATAATTAGGTGATATATATTGATAGAGGAAAAAACGTGAAACCCTAGTTTTTCTAGGTTTTGGCGTGAATTGTTTCTCTCTCACTCACATTTCTCTCTTGGCCGAAACACACAAGGGGAAGAACTCTTTCTTGCTTTCTTGTGTTTTTGGGCATTAATAGCACCTAAAAGAAGTACAAGATCAAGTCTTGTAGCTTCAAACTATAGCCATTACACAATACTTAATTTGAGAGCTAGCAATCTCGATTTTAAGCTATCTTTGCAAGTTTGTGTGTGAGAATAGAGAGGAGCGGCGTAAAGGCTGTTCCTTGGCATTAGTGGTGAAGGTCTAAGGCTAAGATATCCTCCTTGGTTACTGGTCATCATCAAAATTAAGTTTTAAAGGCATCTAAAGTTGTATGTTTTAAAACCCTAAAATTGCATGTTTCGATTCTTGTCATGGAATTGTATGGCATGTATGATCAAATTTTATTATTTTTTGCTGCGTGATCTTTATGTGCATACCATGTCATATTCGACCAGTGATATCAGAGCCTAATCATGCTTATTTTAGTGCTTTAGATGCATGAAATAATTAATCAAAAATCGTTATTTTAAATACATGAAATGCTGAAATTTTCTGTTTTGAGTTTTTTCATTGTTTTAGTGTAAAAACGATTTTAAGTGATTAGATAGATATTATAATTAATATGACATGTTAATATACTGTCCTAAGATGTTCTAGGAACTGTTAATGATCGAATTTAATTGATAATACCTGATGGTACATGTTAATATTAAAACTAGGTGCTATTTGGCATGTTAATTGTTAGTTTAACAACTAGTTTTAAATATTAAATGTAAAAACGATTTTGGCATGTTTGTAAGTGATTTTTAAAGATTAAATATCAGGTCTGGACATATTTTAAATTTGATTTTATTTCTGGTCCATGACAATTTAATTGATTAATTTTAAAATCACTTAAAACTATGACTAGTTTGTGTTTATTATATGTTTAATCAACATTGTTTGTTTTGTTTTGATTAAAATGGTAAAAACACATTTAGATCAGATTGGTATAGAATATTAAATCAATATTTATGACTTTATTTAAATTATTAAATGACTCATAAAATTGATTTAAGTATTTGTGCATTTTGTGGCATCACATAAGCATTAAACAACTAGTTTTGTTGTTTGTTTGTTTTTATATGCATGCCGTGTATTATATATATGTTCTTCATGATTTTGTGTTTTAATTCATGTTGGAACATATTATATGTATTTTTAATTTTTATGGGCTATATGACATAAAATTAAAAATGGAAAAATTGGAAATTATACTAGAGTTGATTTATAGCACAAATCTAACTAGTTTGTGTTTTGGGCTTTTAAGAGAACTTATTCAATAAGAGGATTTAGTCCATTGGGCTTTGGCACAGGCCCATCACAGGGTCATCTCTTAAAGGTTCAAGTACATAATTTCCATTAATGGGCTTGGCTAAATTAATTAAAATTGGACTTTGTTTGATCCATGAATGTTATGTATATTTATTTGCTTGTTTGGTGTGATGAATGGATATACATGGTGTATTCATGGGCCCTGGGTTTTTGTAATTAAATATGGCCTGTGAGCCATTATGTATTATTGTAAAAGTTTCATTTATTTCTTAGAATAGAATTTACTTGAAAACTTTGTAAATCAAGACGAAGCCCACCAGAGTGGAGAAGCCCAACTCGAAGATTCTTATGTAATAGTATAGAATCTTAGTTATAGGTTTTTGGGCCCATGTTTGTCACACTTTACTTTATACAATTATTTATATATGCATGCTATGAATGGATGACAAAGCGTATGCCATGTAAGCCGTAATAAAATGAATCCCTAAAAATAATAAGTCACAAAGTTGCCTTCCTAATTCGAAACATGTCAAGGCATCGATCATCGGTCACGTAGACTAGGAGTCCTAGATACGCCCGATTATCTTTGTGAAGCATGGGTTGTGAATGTAGGTTGGACTTAACATGGAAAGGGATGCCCGGACCTAGGCAACTAATAAATGGGTTTGTGCTATAACATATTAAGATATTAGCCCATTTAATCCAAGAGTCATGTACGAGACATGATTGGAGTTTTTCCTACCTAAGTAACTTAACTTGTTAGGTGTACAAGCTCAACTTGACTAATAAGTTGTTGTGAAAAGTGGATCTTGGCCCACATTAAAATCACTATTATTTAAGGGGATATTAATTCGGTTTGTGGGATTATAATAAGACCTCATTTAATCTTGCTAAATTTTATTGTGGATTGAAAATGGCTTCTTCAAACAACAATTTCTTATTGCGATCGATCCTTGAAAAGGACAAATTGAATGGCACCAATTTCATAGACTGGTCTCAAAACTTAAGAATAGTTCTTAAGCAAGAGAAAAAGTCGTATGTTTTGGATGCACCCTTGCTTGAAGAACCTGCTAGGAATGCCTCTGCGGTTCAAAAGGAAACTTTTGAGACCAAGAAGAGCGACTCCAATGATGTGACCTGTTTGATGCTAGCCACTATGGTGTCTGACTTGCAAAAGCAATTTATGGACCAAGAGGCTTATGCGATCATGGTACACCTCAATGAGATGTTCCAAGAGGAAGCTCGTCACGAGAGGTTCGTGACAACAAAGGCCTTAATTTCCTGTAAGATGGCTGCGAGTACTCCTATTAGTACCCATGTACTCAAGATGAAAGGGTATCTTGATATTCTCTAGAAGCTTGAGGTACAAGTGCCAAAGGAATTGGCCACTGACTTGATCTTAGGATCATTGACTGATGATTATGATCCATTTATGATGAATTATAACATGCATGCAATGAACAAGTCAGTCACTGAGCTCCATGGGATGCTTAAGAATGCTGAAGAGAACATTCGAAAGATCAATCCCGTATTGATGGTTCAAGGGGGCATTAAAAAGGGACCCGCTAAGGGAAAGGGAAAGGGAAAGGCAAAACCCAATAATGACCTAGCTCAGTTCAAGTCAAGTGGGAGTATACCTCAGGCCCAATCCAAGCCCAAGGCGCAGAAGCTCAAAGAGAGTGAGAGCACTTGCTTCCATTGCAACAAGATAGGGCATTAGAGGAAGAATTGCACTCTCTTCAAGGAAGAATAAAAAAAGAATGGAGCCAAGGCATCCAATTTTGGTATTTTTGTTGTTGAGATTAACCTTTCTATTTCTACCACTTGGATATTAGATACCGGTTGTGGTTCTCACATTTTTTCAAATGTGCAGGGGCTAAGAAATAGGCGGTTACTTGAAAAAATGAAGTGGACCTCCGTATGGAGAATGGAGCACGAGTTGCTGCCATGGAGATAGGCGACTATAAACTCACTTTACCTTTCAGACTTTGTTTAATTTTGAAAAATTGTTATTATGTGCCTGCTATGAGCAGAAACATTATTTCAGTTTCATGTATGGATTTGGATGAATTTAATTTTGTTATTAAAAATGGCAATGCTCATATTCATCGCCAAGGCATTTCTTATGGCAATGCCATGTTGCAAAATGGCCTTTATATCCTTGATCTACAAAATAAAGAGTCCATATACAACATTAATACAAAGAGGGTTAAATCAAACGAATTGAACCCTACTTACTTCTGGCATTGTCGTTTAGGGCATGCAAATGATAAATGCTTTTCAAGACTCCACAAAACTAGAGTGCTTGGGTCATTCGACTTAGAGTCTTATGATACATGCGAGCCATGTTTGCATGAAAAAATGACAAAGAGTCCTTTTAACAAGAAAGGTGAAAGGACTAATGGCTTATTGGAACTAATACATACCGATGTATGTGGACCATTAAGTACACAAGCTAGAAGTAGTTTTAGCTACTTCGTGACGTTCGCAGATGACTTCAGTAGATATGGTTATGTCTATCTAATGAAGTACAAATCTGAAACTTTTGAGAAATTCAAAGAGTTTAAGAACGAAGTAGAAAAATAACTTGGCAAAAGTATAAAAGCCATTCGATCAAATCGAGGTGGTGAATACTTAAGCCAAGAGTTTGATAGTCATATAAAAGAGTGTGGTATTATTTCACAGCTCACTCCTCCTGGAACACCACAATAAAATGGTGTGTTCGAAAGGAGAAATTGAACTCTGTTGGACATGGTTCGATCTATGATGAGTCAAGCAAATCTTACTGTCTCTTTTTGGGGTTATGCATTAGAAACTGCTGCATTTCTACTAAATCGGACTCCAACTAAAGCAGTTGAGAAGACACCATACGAGGTATGGACTGGGAAAGAATCCAATATTTCGTTTCTCAGCATTTGGGGCTGTGAAGCACATGTTAAGAAATTAACATCTGACAAACTAGAGTCCAAATCCATTATCTGCTTATTTGTGGGTTATCCCAAAGAAATAAAGGGATACTACTTTTTCTCACAAGCCGAGAACAAAGCATTTGTTGCTCACAAAGCTATTTTCTTAGAAAAGGAGTTCCTTCTCAAGAAAGAAAGTGGGAGTAAAGTAGAACTTGGAGAAATTCAAGCGCCACAAACTCCTATAGAGGATGAGATGGAAATGAGATCAAGTTCACAACCAGTTGTGGAACTAGAACCCATTACACAAGAACCTAGAAGGTCTGGTAGAATACGTCAGGAGATTGAGAGATATGGATTTCTTATCACTAACAGTGACACTATTGAGTTAGTAGATCGTGAGGATCCTACTACCTACCGAAAAGCTATTGAGAGCCAAGACTCAAAAAATTGGCTTGAAGCCATGAAATTCGAGATGCAATTAATGTACGATAACCAAGTTTGGACCTTGGTTGATCCACCGGAAGGTGCTAAGGTAATTGAATGCAAGTGGCTATTTAAACTTAAAGCTGATAAGACCTACAAAGGTAGACTAGTAGCAAAAGATTTTCGACAAACTCATGGTGTAGACTATGACGAGACCTTTTCCCCTGTAGTCATACTCAATTCCATTAGGATCTTGCTTGCCATAGCTGCATATCATGATTATGAGATATGGCAAATGGATGTCAAAATTGCTTTCCTCAACGAAAATTTACTTGAGGAAGTGTATATGACACAGCCTGAGGGTTTTGTCAAACCCAAGCATCCTAAGAAGGTTTGCAAGCTTCAAAAATCCATTTATGGATTAAAGCAAGCATCCCAAAGTTGGAATCTTCGTTTTTATGAGGCAGTCAAAGAATTTGACTTCATCAAGAACGAAGATGAGCCTTATGTGTACAAGAAGGTTAATGGGAGCATAGTAGTATTTCTGGTCCTATATGTGGACGACATCCTTCTCATTGGGAATGACATTCCAACATTGCAAAAGGTTAAGCAATGGTTGGGAAAATGTTTCTCAATGAAAGACTCGGGTGAAGCTGAGACAATTCTTGGTATTCGAATCTATAGAGATAGATCGAATTGACTTTTGGGATTAAGTCAAGAAAAGTACATAGACAAAGTATTAAAGCATTTTAGTATAGGAGACTCAAAGAAAGGGTACATACCTTTGGCTTTGGGAGTTCCTTTGACTAAAGAATAGTGCCCTAAAACCAAAGAGGAAAGGGATAACATGAGTAGAATCCCATATGCATCTGTTATTGGATCTATCATGTACGCTATGTTATGTACTAGGTTGGATGTTGCTCATGCACTGAGTATAACCAGTAGGTTTTAGCAAGACCCTGATGAGAAGCACTGGTCTGCTGTAAAAGGGATTCTGAAGTACCTGTGAAGGACTAAGGATCACTTCTTGGTGTATGGTGGTCAAGAAGAGCTCGACATACAAGGTTATGCCGATGCTACTTTTCAGACCAGCACTCAGGATTCTAGATCACAATCTGGGTTTATTTTGGTTTTGAACGGTGGTGCATTCAGCTGGAGAAGCTCGAAGTAAGAGACCGTTGCCGACTCAACTACAGAATCTGAGTATATTACAGTGAGTGAGGCTGCAAAAGAGGTTGTTTGGATTAAAAATTTCATTTCTGGATTAGGAGTGGTCCCAAACATCCTAGATCCATTAGAAATTTTTTGTGACAACAACGGGGCCATCGCACAGGCCAAGAAGCCCCGGTCACACTAGAAATCCAAACACATACTTAGGAGGTACCACCTGATCAGAGAAATCATTGATCGTGGGGACGTCAAGGTTAGCAAGATAGCAAGTGAAGATAATGTAGCAGATCCTTTGATGAAACAGTTGCATCCAAATCTGCACGAAGCTCATTTGAGAGCATTCGATCTTAGGGCTATGGCCAATTGGGACTAGTGCTAGTGGGAGATTGTTAGTGTAAGCCCTAGCCCCAATACATTGTAATAAAACATTTTAGTTAATAAATGAGGCATTTGTTTTATCTATTGTATTCCTGTGCATATCAATTGATAGAACTATCCAAGAATGTTGTTTCAGTTTAAGTTATCATGTGTGAGGCACATGGTTGTAAGACCTTGAAACAAATGAGACTTCATTCTAAATATCCCTAGTCAGTCATTGTTATGGAAATAACAAATGAATTAAGACTAGTATGCTCTCTCTGATAAGTTGAGTTCTGTCTTACGGATCATAAGGACAAGAGTGTCAATCAGAGATCATAGATACATGTTTAGAACATGGTATCTGGATTTGATCCACTCATGAGAACACTACATGGTACAAGTCATAAGTGTTTCTCATATGCAAGTTTTGTATTGGAGTTCTTAGACCTAAAATCTCTATGAAACTCTTTATGAATTACTGTGTGCTTTGACATACACCTAACGTGCTCGTAACAGAGTGACAAGTACGGGTATGCTTGGGTATGCATTGATTCATGTTAGAGAGCATGAGAGAAGTGAAGGGATTACCCCTCTCTATAAGAGAGAAAAATATCATCGGCCACTTGATCAGTGAACTGAGAAGTGTATGGCCATACCGAGATGAAATAATGAGTAATCATTATTTATCTGAGAATTCAATGTCACTGGAATATCAATAAAGGAATTAATATATATAAGGGTGACTAGTTCCATGCCTTATATTAATTCTGATATTTATGGGTAAGGGACTATGCAAAATTGCATTAGGTCACTAAATGCCATATGCATTTTCATTTAATTTGGAATGCTATAATATCTTGCTAGAGAATATATATAGCCTTTGAATTAATTCATTGCCAACATTAAATGGACCTATAGAATCGCACACAAAGCATTGGGCTTAAAATATTTAAATAAAGTATTGGACATTAATTTGAGCTTTTAATTAAAGTCAAATTAATATATGTAATGGGCATTATAAATGCTATTGGACCTTGGTCTATGAGAGAGAAAAATTCAGCCCACATGGTTTAATTTCAATTAATTAATTATATTGTATTAAGTAAGTTAATTGAGTATTAAATCCTAATGATATTTAAATCAAATTAAAACACCTAATTAAGAGATGACATAGCTGAAATTCCAAGATTAAATACTAAGGGAATTTCGGCACATGTGAATTTCCAAATTAAGTGATTAATTTGATTATAATGTCTTATGGTTTATCTTGGATTAAATCAAAAGAGTTTGAATCAATATATATTACTTATTTTTAAGGAAGAGATTAAGGCTAAAATAAATTATCTTGAGGTAGTGGATTTTATATTAATCACTTACATAATTAGGTGATATATATTGATAGAGGAAAAAACATGAAACCCTAGTTTTTCTAGGTTTTGGTGTGAATTGTTTCTCTCTCACTCACATTTCTCTCTTGGCCGAAACACACAAGGGGAAGAACTCTTTCTTGCTTTCTTGTGTTTTTGGGCATTAATAGCACCTAAAAGAAGTACAAGATCAAGTCTTGTAGCTTCAAAACATAGCCATTACACAATACTTAATTTGAGAGCTAGCAATCTCGATTTTAAGTTATCTTTGCAAGTGTGTGTGTGAGAATAGAGAGGAGTGGCGTAAAGGATGTTCCTTGGCATTGGTGGTGAAGGTCTAAGGCTAAGATATCCTCCTTGGTTGCTAATCATCATCAAAATCAAGTTTTAAAGGCATCTAAAGTTGTAAGTTTTAAAACCCTAAAATTGCATGTTTCGATTCTTGTCATAGAATTGTATGACATGTATGATCAAATTTTATTGTGTTTCCGCTGCGTGATCTTTATGTGCATACCATGTCATATTCCATCAATATTTTCTAAATCTTTATGTAATGGCCTCAACACCGGGTTAGCCGTGAATAGTACTTTCCGACAGTGAATAGGGTTTTTCGGGCCCGAAAGGACACCCGAAATCCGAAAATATTTTATTTGACCATTGGGAAGTATTGGTCACGGTGACTTCGGGGTTGAAATTTGAAGTGAAATTAAGGTTATTTGGGCCTCGAAAAGTTAAAAATACGAAAAAGGTACCGGGTCGGTTTTGGTTTGACCGAACTTTGACCTAATTTTAAAATTAGTAAATGGACTTCAAAAATTGTTAAATTTTAAAGTTATTCATGAAATTTCATGAAGAATATTTTGGTAAAAATAAATAAGTGTTTCGGTGATTTTGACAGTTTTTGAATCGGACCGATCGGTTTGAATCGGACCGGACACGGACTCTGATTGAGCCGAAAATTTATGTACAAGCTATTTTTGATGAAATAAAGCTAATGGTACTATTTTCGGAGTGATATGATGTCTGAAAGGGAGAAAACCGATTTGGGCCATTTGCCTATATATATATGGGATTTGGGCCAAAAGTGTAATAAGGGAAAAAAAAGAGGCAGAATCGGGAGCGGGAGGGGCGAAAGGAGAAAGAGGAAGGTGGAGACGCCGCCGCCGGCCAGCGGCCTTGCGCCGGCGACCGGTGCGGCTGCCACCCCCTCCCCGTTCTCTTCTTTCCCTCCGGCGACCGATGAAACGGCGAGAAATAGGTGGATTTCTTTCCGTCTGCCGGATGTTTCTTCTCCTATTTCCGGCGACATACGGCGGCTGACGGTGACACGGTGACCACCGGGCGACTCCTCTCGGCGAGACGCATAGATCGGTGGCAACCGATCGTCCCCAATCGCCGGCATTGAGCAGATCGGGAACGGTGGTTTCCGGAGGTTCCTGTGGTTTTTTCGGCCAAACGAAGCTGCATTGGGGCGCGTGAAGGCCACCAATGAACTTCTCGTGATGCCGGCTACAAGTGAGGAGTGTCGGTGCAGTCTCCGGTGAGGCTCCGGCGAGGCTCCGGCCACGCGCTAGCGAGGCTCCGGCGAGACTCCGATGATCAGAATAATGAAATTTTCGACACCGACGGGTATGTGACTATAAAATCCTTAAATTTTCCTTAATCTTACTGAATTTTGCCTTTAATTGTAATTAGAGAAAAATATTGAATTTAATATGAATTATTTGAGTTAATGTGTAATTGTTTAATTATATGTTAATTAAGCTTAAATTTGACATGTAATCTAAGTTAAGAAAATTATTGGTATTATTTGAATATTTGTGAAATATGTATTGTATGTTAATAATTAATAAAATTAAGGAATTTTATTAATTATGCCTTAAATTGATAATAAGTATATAAATTGAAATTGTCCATAATTTTGAAGTAAAATTATGGAAACTATTGGAAAATTATAAGTCAAACATTGAACTATATGTTATAAGAAAAATAATGAATTATTGTTAAATAATTCATAAGACATACATGATTAAGTGATATAATTAATTAATGTAATAAGTGAAAAAGGCTAATAAAAGTAAAATAAATAATATGTTAAATTCATGAGATTTAAATGAATAATAATAAGAATAATTCTGAAATAATTATTGAATTATTGACAAATAATTCAATAAATAAGCCAAAATAGTAGAGTAAGATAATTTAATTTATGTTCCTTACAATAAAATGAAGGAAGATGACAGGTCAAATGATGAACTAAGAAAGTAAAAAGTATAGTACATGAAATGATAAAATGTTACTAAAATGTTCTTAAATTCAAATAAATGAGTGAATTATTACTAAATAATTCACCACCCGTATAAATATTACAAATTCCGAATAAAAGTTAAAAAGTTATAAATTAAAGGTTTGACTAATTTATCACATAAATTAGTCATAAAAAGGTTAATTACTGAATTATTGCAAATAAGTTACAATAGTCACCCGATCGATTTTTCGAAATAATTATTAGGTTGCGAAATTAATACGAATAATGAATTATTGAAAAATAATTCATAAATAAATAGAAATGATGGAAATAAATTAATATGTGAATAAAAGAAAGATAAAATAAATGATTAATAGAAAAAGGACTTAAATGAAAGTTTTGGGATAAAATGGTAATTTTGCCAAAGGAGGTGATTAATGTATAAAAGTAAGTAAGAAATACTTACCAAGGTTAAAATGGTAATTTTAGAGAATTAACTGTATTAAAAGACAAGATTTACATGGCACGATAAATAAAATGAAATTTTATCCGAAAATAGTAAAAGAAATAATAATATTACGATGAATAATGGAAGAAATGATATATTAAAAATAGAAAGAAATGAATGGCAGAATCGAAATTATGCCTATAAATGAATAAATCGATGGAAAAAGGTTAAATGATGCACGTTCGAGACTTAAAATAATATACGATATTAATAAAGTTTTTAATTGTTTAAAAGCAGAAAAAAATAAAAACGTGACTAATTTAGTGCAGTAAATTAGTCAACAAAAAAGTATTAGAAAGAATATAAAGAAAATTGTGAATTATATTGTTATAATTCATAATTTCTAATCTGTACAAAAGATTGAAAAGTTTAAGTATCTGAGTGAATTATCGAAGAATAATTCACAAAAGTGTCTGGAAAAGAGAAAGTGAATAAAATGATAAAAAGCTATTGAACAGTCAAAGGCACAAAAGAGTGCATTTGATTCGAATAAAGTATAGTAACAAATAAAAGAAAGAAATTAAAGAGTTTTAAATGTTCAAAAACGTTTACAAAAATGACTGATTATGTTTGCCCTTAGCGATAGACAGGTAGTATGATTCTTATTTTGGATATAATTGGCTAGCTATAGGGACACCTCTGTACCGCGGTGCAAGTCATGGCGACTTGCTTAGCTATGGTTGGGATCTTTGATCTCCATAGCTTCTGTGAAAGTGTATCTGTATCTGTATTTGTATCTGTTATGGGAGATTTGATCTTTCGAGATCATTTCTCTATCTGCTACGTGGGACCTTTGGGTCCAGTCCCGTGTATCCGTTATGGGAAACCTGTTATATTGCATTAGGGGCACATTGAAATGAATAAATAAGTATTGCTTAATTGAATTGAATATATGAAAAGTTATAACGAAAACGATTTGTTTGAAAGAAAATGCAAAATTAAGATAAATCTGTAAAGATTTCTGTAAAGTGTAATTAGTAAGAAAAAAAAAAGGAATGTTTATAAGAATTCCGAATGTATTATGTTTTTCGTGAAAAAGATAAATTTGATTAATTGGTATTTCTCGTACCAAACACTATTGTGAAAAATGATAAATTTGAACAACAATATTAATTTCATGGTTAAAGTTAAAAGTAATGATTGTGACATGAAGTGAATTTAATGCTTATGAAATGTCTTTCTGAGAGAAAGGTTATTTAAAAAGTAAAACAATAGAAAGACATATGATTGATCGATGAGAAAGATGTAAAAGACTTACGTCTTAATTAATATTTGAACGAAAGTAATATGTATAAGAATGAAGGAAAGAAAATACTGCAAAGTGTCCCGAAATACTTATATCACTTTGTAATAAAGCTCAAAAGCTATTAATTAGTAATGTATTTATTTGTTAAGAGTCGAAACAAAAATAAAAGAATAAATAGCAAGAAGTACAATGAGAGTTCAAACTGAATAATTGAACATTAAAACAGGAATGTAAATAATTTATTTTGGTACTAGTAAAGACACGAGTACCAATACATATCGCTAAATGAAATGATAACTTAATTGCTACGGCTAAAGGATAAAATGGAAGTATTGATAAAAAGTAAAGGTTATAGTAAAGATTAACGTAAAGCTAAATGATAAATCTGATATTGATCTACCTAAAAAGATAAGTACAGTAAAAAGTTTTGAAACAAAAGAACAATGGATATCAAAATACAGATTAAAAATATGAATACTGATAACTGAAATAAAATGAAATGCCTAATGAAGTAAAGATAATAGAAGCTTAAATTACGAAAGTATGTTTATTCTGGGGAAATTCTTGAATTAGTAGTCATCACTGAGCATATCTAGTGCTCAGCACGTAGTGTTTACTGCGTGCAGGTTACAAGATGTTCAGGGAGCATAGAGCAGTGAAGCTTATTACACGAAGAATCAGGGCAAGAAGATGAAGTTCTTGTATCTTTGTTTTTGTAAGCGTGGCATGTATATACTTAGTTAGTGATAATATAGAAATGATATGTAATTGAGACAAGTTTTTAATATGTTAAAAACTGTTCATATGAGAATTGTCAGATGTGAATTGTAAATGATGAGTATGGATTGAATGGATTGTTCTATTGTTATATGATTATTGTTTATATGAATTGTGATGCCTTTGAGAGGCTGTACTTGTTTGGATTTTTCAGGAGGCTAGAAAGTACTAGCCGTTATGCTGCTGGAATTTCGAAAAAAATTAATAATGGTACGAAATTGGATTCAGTAAAAGGTTGTGATTAATAAGTAGAAAAAAAATTTTCACTGTTACGGTTAAGTCAACATCGGAAAAGACCGTTCATAGAAAGGGTGTGACACTTTATCTAATTTATTTTTATAATTATTAATTCTTCCCTTATTTCTTGTAATCTAGGTATTTTATATTCTTCAACTGTACTATTTAATTCTATAAATGTATATTCATTTTTCATATTTCTTATTCAATCTCTATAATATTCTATTTTTAATGTTATTTTCCAAAATGCTTTTACTATAATATCACAAGTTTCTTTTATTAAAATACTTAATATTTTAGTTTTACTTAGTGTACTGCCTTACTTTAGAAAGGACTATAGGCTCTGATATCATTAAATTATGAAATTTGTTATGGATTTTAATCTCTTCTTCTTATTCTATTAATTTCACTATAAGTATCTATTATTTATGCTACTATTGTATTCTTAGCATGATTATCGCTATATAAACTATCTGTAATTTAATTTTTTAATTCTTCACTAAAGGGAGAGGTTGCAATTATGTTTAAATTTTGATGAAAAGTTAAATTTATATTTTCTTTTAGCCTATTCATATCTCTCATTACTTCCCTAATATATCTTTCTTTACTTAGATCTTTAGAATTAAAATAGCTTATTATATCGTTTATACTCATTTTGTGACACCAATGATTTATCCTAATGGTATATATTTTATTATATTCCTTAGATTCTTGATTCTTTGGTTATTAAGCTGTATTATATATTCCAAATTTTCTATCCTTTCATATAAATTATAGGCTTGTGTTAATTCAAATTTTTCTATTAATCTTTTATTTCTTAATTAAATTTTTAATTCTAAATTATATTCTTTTATAGATCTAATTCTATTTTGTATTTCTATTATTTTTTTTATTCTATCCATTTTAGATTAAGAAATTTAACAATTTCATTTTTTAAAAGCATTCTTTCTTTTCACCTTTTCCTTAGCGTGCAAATCCTTCTAAGAAATAAAATTGAGAACTAATGCCATAAACAAACCAAGATCAAATTTTTGATATACCTTTAAAATATCCTTTTAGGTCCACTATGCTTCCTTTGATGCTGTTAGAATCCTGTATCAACAATGTTTTATAACAATTCACCCTTGGACCGAAGATGTTCGGGGATTAATCTATGCTTCTCCAATCTCTATACATTTTGCCCTTTCTTCACACAAGCATGGGCTTGGTACCTCCAGGAGATGCTACTAAAAAGATTTTAGCTAGTAGAAGCAAATTCTTCATGATAGATTTTGAAGAGAAATTTTGGTATACGAGCGGTCTGATTTTTTAAGTTTATCATAACTAGCTTCCTATATTTCTTAGTGGATGCAAAAACTAATTACTAAGGTTACTTAGAAAAAATATATAATGAATTTAGAATTCCATATCTTTTTAAACGAAGTTTACGAATTTTTCAAAACTAGTGGCAAGTAAAAGATTGATTGAATTTTTAAGCCGTGGCTTATGCCATTACATGATGGGTTTTTATAGAGGTTGCACCTGGCCTCTATTTCATTATTGCTCTTACATTATTGTTTCTATTGTTGCTTCTTATGTCATTCATTACATAAGAATTTATGTCCTTACATCTTCAATTATTTCTTCTTTTCTTTATAGGGGGATCCAGCTTCACTAAGCCTTGTCCCTTTCTTTTATCTTTCACTATTGATTCCTTTTTTATTGTATTTTTGAAAAGTTCTTTTGTTGCTTCTGTCATTGGTAAACTTCCTTCCAGATAGGTGTCCAGATAGCCTTCAAAAAGATATTTCTAATACCAATCTGTAACTGGATTGGTAATTAAAATATCATTTTGATAACTAATATAATATTTTTTATTATCAGATAAAATTTCCCATAATACCTGTATGTTTGTCTCGATGTTTTTGAGTCTCATTTTTGGAATATTTTTTTATTATCAATGGATATAGATTAAATATTTTTTGATCTTCAGGAATAATTTTCTGCCCTATAGTTCCCATTTTAATGAACGTTTTTGCCTTGATTTTCATATTTCTATCATCATCCCATTCAGGAATAATGCTAAAAACACGAACATCTATCTTGTTTATTTTTGTTATTCCATTAAAAATCTCAATTTGAGACTTAATTGCTTTCTATAAATGTTTAATTTCTTCCAAGTTTTCTCCAGCGTAAATGGTGTGGATGAGTCCAAAACGATAAAGTTTTTGTACCATTTTGGATTCTACTCCTTTCTGAATTATTACCTTGTTGTATGTTCCATTTATTGGGATAGTACTAATTTTAATTGTATTAGTGACATTTGTTGGATATTGTAGAGCTTTGATAAAGTCTGCTTCCCATTGTTTTTTCTATTCAATGGAATTTAGTCTGGATCTCTCATCATCATTCCATTGCTGAGATGATAGTGAAAGATCTCTCGGAGTTATCAATCGAGAATTAAGATTCTCCATTGATGTAGATACCATATTTCTTTAGATTGTTGCCTGTAATGATTCCAAATTATTTAAAAATTGAACATACTATTTCATCATTAAATTTCTGGATATTTTTTCCTCTAGCTCTCTCTTGAAAGTAGTACCGAGAATTGTCATTTTTTGAAGGCTAGTGTTTTTCTTCCTTAGATTCCTCATGGCATATAAATGTCTGAACATAATTCGTAGATATCTAAGTAATCTCATTATCCAATTCTAGAGAACGAGATACATATTTTTGTAAATTTTAAAATTGTTGTTTTGTCTCATTTTCTAGAATTTGAATACAAAATATAACTTTTTTCATAGATTTCATTACTTCCTTTTTCTCCAATGTAAGCTTGGAGATTTTTTCTGTACTTTTCTCAATTCTATTCTTACAATGTAAACGTTAGTATATTTTTCAAGATTTTGGTCTATTGAGTAGATCTGCCAAGATATTATCTTTTTCTGGAACATATTCAACATTAAAATTAAAATTAGCAAAGTATTCCTAACATCCCATTTTTTCTCTTTGAGCTAATTTTCCATTATAATTCTTTGTAATAAATGATTTTACTAGGATATTATAGGTTTTTACTGTAAATTTTTTTGGTAACAAGACTAATTTAAATTTTTATATTGCATATTTTACTGCCAATAACTTTTTTTTATTACTATGGTAATTATTTTCTATACTTTTAAATGTTCCTGATGCATATCCATAGATTTTCTTTCCATCTTTGGTTTTTAGAATAACCCTCCAATAATCATCTGAAGTATCTATTTCTAATCTTAGTTCTTTATTTTCTTCTGATAGGGGTAATTTTGATAAATTCTTACAATATTCTTTTATTTCCTTTACTACTTTAGTGTTGATATCTATCCATTTCCAAGGTTTGTCTCCTTTTAATTTGTCTTGTAATACTTTTCTCTTTTTAGCATACTCTTATATAAAGTTACTTGCATATATGACATGTTCTAAGAATTGTTGACCATTTTTCTAATTTCTAATTGATTAGAAAACTTTAATAAAGATTCTGTTATATATGGTTGTAGTCAATTTCTCCTTTAGATATTGTAAATTCTAAAAATTCTATCTTTCTTTTTGCTATATCTACCTTTTCTTTAGATAACAAGATTCCATGCTTAATACATCTTAATAGGAATTGCTTAACATGCTTAAAATGTTCATCCAATTTTTCCCTAAAAATTATTATATCATCAATATAAACTAGACAAAAATGTCTTAAATTTTTAAATATATTATCCATCTTTCTTTAAAATATCTGAGGAGCATTACATAGATCAAATGGTATAACTCTCCATTCGTAATATCCTTTTGGTGTATTAAATGTTGTATATTTTCTATTTTTTGGATACATTTTAATTTGTCAAAATTCAGATTTACAATCAAACTTTGAATACCAAGTCTTTCCGTTAATGCTATTTATAAGAATTTCTTTATAAGATATTAAATATCTGTCAAATTCTATTACTGCATTTAATTTCTTATAATTTATAACCATTCTAGGTTTATTTCTCTTTATTTTGGCATGATTTCTAACCATAAAAGCCGAACTACTATATGGACTTTTACTGTAATACCTTACTAACATATTGGCTTTTCATACATGATGAATATAAATCATGATGATGTTGGAGACTGCTATTATATTAGACCATTCAATCTTATAACTAACTTATTAAGTTTATACTCTCGGTTCCAACTTATGTTTAATGTTTCTAAATTACAATTCATTTGGTCAAAATTTCGGCAACGTAATGGCTTAAAAACCATGCTATTCAAACCTGCAAATTTATGATTTAGCACTCCTAATAATCAACCTCTGCCTCCAATACTCCATTTACATACCCTAGCACTTCTATATTTATCCAACAGCCATCAACACAACATAATCATACCCACGCAAGTTCACATATACATATATGTGTTTCATGTACATTCATCCTTGACTAGCATTCTTAATAAACGTAATAAGTTACATGCCATAATGCCTAACATAGGCTAAAACAAAAGTAAACCAAAATCAATCCTAAAAATTTTGTCACATGTACATGCCTTTGGACTTCACTTGCTCCGGATCCTTTATGTACCTTTCCCTATGCGCAGTCACAAAACCATACTCTAAGCAACCATGTTGCCTAGTGGTGGATACAACTATATAAAATTTTATTTAAGGATATTATTTTTTATTTAATTACCATTGTGCCCTTTTATGTTACCTTTATTAAATTAGCTCTTTTAATTTGTTTTAATTCCTAATTTAATACCCAAGCCTTATTATACTTAATTTTCTTGTTAATTACTATAATATTCTTACTTGAATGTAAAATTACGATGAGGTTCCTAAACTTTTTATTTACCTTATTTGATTTTGTTTGACTTTTATTTTGACTCCTTTAACTTTCTTCGACTTGTAATTTGTTCTAGATGGAAAATTACCTTTTTGATCCTTATGTTTGTCTATAAAGTGAAAAATTATATTTTAGTTCCTGAACTTTTTATTCATTACGGTTTTGCTCTTTTTGCTTTATTTAACGATTTTAATCCTTTTAACCATCTTTTTTATGCCAAATTACTATTTTACCCCTCCTTTATCGCGCAATTACTCTTTTACCATTTTTAAACATATTAATTTCATTTTTCACATTATTTTCTATTTACTTACATTTATGATTTCTTTTATGCAAGATTTACTATTTAGTCCTTATTTTCTTGCATAATTATCATTTTGCCCTAGTAGTCACCAGTGAAAATCTTCAAACTGGATATATAAGAAGAGAATTATATGACTGTATGAGAATACTGTGTGACTGTATGCGTGAGGTGACTACTTAATTATAGTCATTCCTCTATAATGAATTACTGGATGATTTTACAGTGGTATATGGGTTCTTATGGCTAGCCATTATATTCTAGGGTCTTGGATCACCTATTGTATACTAAGGGCAATGACATTTTGTACTTTATGTTGTGTTTCCAATATGTTCATCAAAGTACACCCATTATTTAACATCTCATACATTATTAGTTTTGTTGCAATCATGCATAATATACATGAAATCGTAATGTATGTAAGAATTAACAACTAAATATGATGAAATCATCTCATTATCATTAGGTAACCCATTCGGCCTCTTATAGTTATCCATCATACCATGTGTTTTCTTACTCCATTTCATGATATTTATGTTTCTAAGGTTAAATCATACATGGACATATTAGCTAACACATATCTTACCTTAGTATCATTATGTTACTTGTGTAAATACTATTATGTATACATTACAACTACTATGTGCATACATTAACTCAAACTTAAATAATTCCTAACATGTTTAGCCACCAATAAATTAGTCAAATTATGCTTAATACCTCAATTAACATCAAAATATTTCATTACATCCTTTAGGGTTCCATTCTGCCTTAATTGGTTCACTACCTTTATACTCGTTTTCTTTATAATTTCCTACTTATTCTATGTTAATCCATCATTTTACAAGGTGCTCTGAAATTATTTTCCATTATTTCTTAATTTTCATTAGTTACATAATGTAATTTTTGTGAGAAATTCCAAAATTAAATGAAATTAGGTGTAGAGAATGTATCCACTAACCTTTATGAAGCTTGAAATCACCCAATCTTGCTTCCTTTGGTCTTACTCCTCTTTGTTCCTTTCTTCCTCTTGTGTTCCACTTTTGGGATGAATTTTAGGAAGGAAAAATAATGAGTTTATGCTTTAAATTACAGCATCTAAATACCACTACATGATCATGTTAAAGATTCTCTACAATCCTATATAAAAATTCCCAATTAAAATCCACTAAAACACCATGACTTACCTAGTTAAATTTTCTTTCTCTCAATTAAATTCTTTCTATTCCAAGTTTATTTTTGATCCAATCAAGCTTCTAAGATGAAGAAAATGTCTTGTAGATGAAGAAAATATCTTGTAGTATGTTTGAGTGGAAAATTCCCCCAAATCAAGCTTCTAAGATGAAAACAATGTCTTGTAGTATGTTTGAGTGGACAAAGAGAATTATAGACTTCTCTATGCAGCTCTAAAGTCCACCAAATCAATAGGTCAAATTTCCCCAAATACTATTTCATCTAATGGATTGTTTTTAAGCCAGTTGTCATATTTTCATAGGCTCTTACCTCTCTTTTCACCATGATGATGCATGTAGGTGATCAAAGCTCTTTTTATAATGACCATTATGCCTTTATATGAATTAAATATGGCCTTCAAGTCCTCTAACTAATTTAACTTCAATTTTTTGTCGTTATTCTAAAATCGATGTTTTGCTTGTCAAAATACCATGAAATTTTGCCCCGCGTGCACTTACATATGAAGAAGCACATGGTTAAAATTTTAAGTCATTTCGACATCTTTTCGGTATATTTCTAGCTCCGGAAGTAAAATCAGCTAGTCCAAAATTTAAAATTCTGAAACTATCGAAAAAATTATTTTTCACTTTCAATAATTAATTTAAGTCATTGATAACATGTCTATATAATTGGAATAATTTTTGGATATTTTTAGAGTATTTTATTATTCGATCAAACTTTTGATCAACCGAGTTTATGGTATTTAGTAAAAACATCTTTATTTGATTTGAGAGCCTATTTAAACTCAATTTCTTCTCAAATTGTACCACTGGACTCCATTTAATATCTATTTTTATATTCCAGTATTAGGTCACATTGCTTGCCAGGTCACCTATCCTTAGATTTTTCTGGCCTGAAAATGTTTAACCTTTATACACTTCCACTTTATGCTGTCTTATTCTACCCTGATGACCCCAAAAACTATCCTAGGTTACTATTAATACTCTAGAACATGTCATGCATGTCAGATGCAAAATTTGGGGTGTTATATTTACTTGGTTTAATCAATTTGTTCTCTAATAATTATTTTATCTGTATGTCAAATTCTTCTTCATTTTTTTACTATACCATATTCTTTTACTTCTTATAGGTATTTTATGTTTTAAATCTAGTTTAGCATATATTTTATTTTTCTTCCACTTTTTTATTGGATTAATTCCTATACATTTATCTAATAAAAAGATAATTTCTTTTGAAATTGCTGGATTTTCATTTTTATTTTTTGTGTTACATACTCTTATTGGTTCTTTTTGTATATTATTCTTAGCACGATTCGCTACGCGAGGAACTAATGGAGAAGTTTTTCATTTATAGGCCTGTAATAATCTAGGACAAATAATCTTATGCTTACATAAAGTTGTTAATCGTAAATATTGAGTTCCAATACTTAAAAGATAATAATTTGTTAACCAATCAGTTTCTAATAAAATATTACATCTATAATTTTTAGATTGATATATTTTAGATATTTGAAGTAAATATGATTGTACTTGTATTTTTATATTTTTTGCCACTGAATCATATTTAGTAGTATTTTCTGTTATATCAATGCCTAATTTATATCCATTAGTTCTTTTCCATAATTCGTTTGGGAATACATAGGGCTGTGTTAAAGTTATAGCTGATCCTGTAGCTATAAATGCATTATATGCAACTGTATGATAATCTCTATAAATGATTTCTATATTTATATTGATAGAAAATTAGCCATAAAAATATCACGAGATGTAATCATAAATACCTCTCGTAGCACTGAATCACAATCGCCGAGATCGTCCTTCTTTTACGTCACCGGTATCGTTTTCACCCACGCCTCGCTATGCCTCGGGATGAGAACTTGAATTCACGAACTAAAAGAAAAAATGTGTGAAAGAATTTTGACAGAGTTTTGATATAGAATTATTTTGTTGCTTACCAAGAATAAAATTCATAGCCTTATATATATGGCTCTCATTAAGGTAATTAAATTTTCCTTAATAAGAGAGAATTAAATTTGACAGTTACAATATTTAGTATAGGAAATAATATCAATAATTAATATGTTAGTTACCTAAATTAAATTAGGTAACTGCCCATATTAATATCCTTCTAATTATGACAAATTTCTAATTAAGAGGAATCCAAATAAGAAACTAATTTCATATTAATATTATTTCCTGTTCCGATATTATTACGTATATATCGGGGCCAATTTCTCATCTCGTGAGTCATGGGCGTATCCCTAACTCCTTCATCTCCCACTAGCACATGACGAAATAATTTTCAATATAAATATTTATTATGGACTTTTAATAATTATTTAATTTCGATATCCAAAATAAAATTTCAGACCAGAATTAAAAAAATAAACACATACAGAACATATTTGAAGAGCATATTAATTAGCATATCAACATGTTTGAATTTTCACAAAAATACGGATCTACATATAAATCGTGCAGGAACACAAAAATATTGCTCTGATACCAATGATAGAAAATTAGCCATAAAAATATCACGAGATGTAATCATAAATACCTCTCGTAGCTCTGAATCACAGTCACCGAGATCGTCCTTCTTTTGCGTCATCGGTATCTTTTTCACCCAAGTCTCGCTATGCCTCGGGATGAGAACTTAAATTCATGAACTAAAAACCCTAGCGAATAGAGAGAAAATGTGTGAAAGAATTTTGACAGAGTTTTGGTATATAATTCTTTTCTTGCTTACCAAGAATAAAATTCGTAGCCCTATATATAGGGCTCTTATTAAGGTAATTAAATTTTTTTTAATAAGAGAATTAAATTTGGCAGTTTCAATATTTAGTATAAGAAATAATATCAATAATTAATATATCAGTTACCTAAATTAAATTAGGTAACTTTCAATATTAATATCCTTCTAATTATGACAAATTCCTAATTAAGAGGAATTCAAATAAGGAACTAATTTTATATTAATATTATTTCTTATTCCGATATTATCATGTATATATCGGGGCCAATTTCTTATCTCATGAGTCATACGCGTATCCCTAACTCCTTCATATATAAATATTGAAAGGACTAGTCTTTAAACCTTGTAATTTTGTATTGATTTCCATTATATGTAAAAGTTATGTGTTCATTAGTTATATTATATGGATTTATATTTTCTAAAAGTCTAATCCTAATAGAATTGGTATTTGGGTAGATGATATAGTATCCATGTTTATTTCGATAGGTATAATTGCTATCTTTCCACTTGTATCTATTAATGCTAAATTGATCTTTACATATTTATTAATTGTATGTTTATTTCCTGAATAATCTAATAATTCATATATTTCATCTAAGTAATATTTAGTAAATGTAGATACTAAACTTTTATTTATATGAATTTTTGCTGCTCCAGTATCTCTTAAGGTTTTTAACATTTTCCATTCTCCTCCTATCTCTAATTTTGTTTTTATGTAATATTGTTTTGCTTTTAAAGATGATCTTAGATCTATACTTCTTCTAGATTGAGAATATATTTTTCCTTGTTCATCCATTATTATTGTTTTATTTCTAAATTGAGATACATTATTTTCATTGGAAGATTCTACTGATGATATTAATAATCTTTCTCCTATATGTTTGCATTCTAGAGGTAATTTCTATATTTTTATTTCTTTGTCTAAGGTCTATTGTTAATTCATTTAGAATAGTCATACTAGTTAGATTTAATTGTCTTGGTGGTATATACTTGACTAAATCAGAGAATGTATCATCTATATCTACTTGTAATTTTATTATCTTTTTGTAACTTTTTATGATGATTAGTAGTAAAAGCGTATACTATTTTATATGTTACTGAAAATACTTTGATCCTCCTGTCATTTCTATTCTATATAACTTATAATATAAATTTAATGTTTGATCTATATTTTTATCTTATAAACTCATCGAAAAATCTAGTATTATTGTAAGTTTTAATTTCTTATAAACTAGATTTCCTAATATTGCTTCTAGTAGAGTGTCTACTGGGTCATTTAATATCCTATCGTCCATGCAAAATAATTGTATAGGGCTTTTTATTCCTTGTCTAAAATATGCCTTTATTATTATTTGTATTACTCCTAAATATAAATTTTTATATCTATTTTTATCTGGTAATTTTGATAATGTTTTTTTTATTTTGTCTTTATTAATTAATGGTATTACTTTATTTCCTTTAGTATGATAGATATCAATTTCTGATTCATAATGTTTAACTATACATGTTGCCTTACAAAATCTTTTAAACCATTGTCTTTTAGATATATCTTTTATTTTAATATTTAATCTATGATTATTTAATTGACTTAATTTCTCTTCATCAAATGTTTTATTATAGCTAAATATATTATTTTAATCTATTATTTCTTGGTCTTCGTTATCGAAGCTCATTCTTCTTCTTTAATCTCTTTATCTGCCTCAGACTCAGTTTCTATTTCAGATTCAATGCCTATATTTTCATTATTATTTTCTATTTCTAGTTCAAAATTTTGATCTTCAAAATTGTATTGGGAATCTATTTCATATATACTTTCATTTTCAAATATGTCACTATATATTCTATAGGTTCATAATTTTGTTATATTAAATTTTTATATACTCTATATGCTTTATGATTTTCTCTATTTCTTTTTTTAGGACATTCGTTTGCATAGTATCATTTTTATTTACATATCCAATATGTACATTTTTTAGGATTTTTCTTACTAAATTTTTTTATTTTTTCTAAAGAATCTTCATTTATTAAACTAAGCTTTCTTAAATGGTTTAAATTTTCTTTTATAAAATTCTTTAAATCTTGGTTTATAATATTTTTTGCTAGTTTTTTCTATATCTTTTATATTTTCTATTTTTATCATAACATCCTCAATGAGTTGGTTTAGCTAATATCGAACAACATAATCTTCCTTTAATTACTTTTTTAACTTTCCTATTTTCATAAGTCTGATTATACATCTCATTTATTATTTTCTTTATATATCTTTGATAAGCTTCTAATGTTCCTTCTGATATATCATTATTATTTTGAATTTTATTAAACAATTTTAATTCCCATTGTTTTGATAATTTGGTTACATAAGATTGTTTTAATAATTTTATCTCTGGTCCAGTTAATATTCTTATTTTCGTTATATTATAATAATATTTATTAAATTTACAGGTATATTGTTTTAAATAACACATACTACGTATTATTAAATTTTGTTTTTTTTCCATAGATATTCTAGTCCTAATTTTCTTGTTAAATTTGCAAGGTCAATCCAACTTCCTCCTAGAAATTCAAATTTTATAGCTAATTCAAATCTTTGTAATAAATCTTTTGGTGTGTCCGTTGCTGAAAAAGTTTCATTATTTAATCCATATTTTACATTTTGTCTAACTTCTAAACTAAGAGCATTCCACCAATTTTCTATATTTCCTCTTAATGTACTCGTTAAAATATTACTTACTCTTTGTAGGTCATATCCATATAATATTATTGATAGATTTTTCATTTTTATCCATTTATCTATTTCTTCTTCTATATCTTCTACACAATCTAAATCTAATCATATTCCATTTGGGTATATTGGTTCTGTATCAGATTTTATTATAAATTTGAAATTATTATTTATTGGTCTTTGTCTAGGTGTTTTTCTTTTATATTTTTCGTATTCTCTTATACATATATTTCCTTTTATCATCTCTTCTTATGTTTCATTTATTACTCCAGAATATTCTTCTGTTTCCATTTTTACTTGAGTAGTTGTTGAATTAATATTAATTTTTAAATTTCCTACTTCATTAGTTAAATTTAAAATATCTTTTTCATTTTTTTCATATAATTTTAATCTTTCTTCTAATGTTAGTATATGTGTTTTTATAGTTACTCCTTCATGTACAAGTTCTTTCATTTTTTCTTTTCCTTTTTCTATTTTTTCTACTCTTGTTCTTAATTCTCCTACTTTCTCTTTAATTTCTTTTAACATATCAAATATTTTATCCATTTTATCTTTCGCATTTTCCTTTTTAGGTTTTTTGAATGTGGTAGCAGGTATACTTAAACTTCCACCACCATAATTTTCTTCTCCATATAAAGTACTTGTAAAGTTAATATGATTTATTACTCATATTTTTTATATTTTGATTTATAATTTTTAAGTTATTATTTATTTGATAAAATTGTTCGTCGTAGGTATATCCATCTATATTTTTTATTTTCTTCATTAAAATTACTCATTATATCCCATTTTAATAGCCATATATTCTAGTAATTTTTCTATTTGGATTAATTTATTTTATAATCTAATTTTTATATTTAATTCACTTAATATTTGATATTTTATTAATTCTAATTTTTCTATATTTTCTATTTGATTTAATAGATTTTTTATTACTTGTGCATTTGGATTCAATTGATTTATAATATCTTGTATTACCTTTTTACTGGCCATATTTGTATTATCTATTTTTCTAATCGCTTAATTAATTATATATCCTCGTTGTTTAAACTATCTAGTATAGATTTTTTTCATTATATATCAAGTTTTAATAGTTTTAGACTGTATATGTAATTTTACAAGGTCGTATATATTAAAGGTTATTTATAATAGATGACTTTTTAAGAAGAGGGTATTTTTAAAAATTGATTGGAAAAAGGGATATATAATGCTATTTACTCAAAAAAACAAAAAAAAATGCTTCGTTATTTTGATGGGTATGTCAACTGGGCCCATTTGGTCCAATTCTGGTTTCAAATAGATTTCCATTATTTTAGGCGTAACCGTTTGCCATTAAAAAAATAATTGAGAGCGCAACGGCATCGTATTCACCAAATTACCTTTAGATCATTAGTTTACATTCCAATTTCTTCTTGGACGGTTAGACCCGAGAACTGAAAACTGAGAAGCTCGACGCGCAAGCTCAGAAGGGGATCCCTCACCTTAAGGTATGTCTATCGTATCTCCTAACTTCATAAAGGCTGGGCGTTGAGTGGTCGAGAAGAAAATGCATCGAAATTAAAAAAAAATTGTAACTTTTGGATTTTAATTTTGATCTGAATGTTCTAATTTCGATTAGCTTTTATGGTATATTGCTTGTTTGATCTATTGACAATATGCTTGATTTGCACATTAGGGGATCCAATTATGGATCAAAAATCTCTACAATTCTATTATGCGACTAATTATAATGCTGTCTTTTGATTTTTGTATTATAGATTCATCGCATCCTTTATGTCAATTACCGTTTTAGTGCCTTACCAGCTTCTTTATAATTATTCTGGTCATTGGACCTTTTGTCTGATACATTTCTTTTTTTTTTTTTTAATGTAATTATGCTGTATGAAGATCATGGCTGGCCCGGGAAGTTCGATGCTATATTCTGGTCTTCTATTCACCGTTATTCTTTCTCTTCAAGAGATGTATCGGGCAAAGTTAGCATCGACGGAATTGTTTACCATACTTGGAGGCTTCATCAGTTCTTTCCTTTTCCTTGTGCTTTTAACAGTGAGTTCAGACCTCTTTATACTTATTCCTTCCCAGCTTTTCAAAAACCTTTTTATGTTGGTATATGAATAATTAGCTTCAAATCAATGCTAATTTTTAATTATGATTAAAATTCTCATGGATAGTCATGATTATTTTGCTTATACTATTTGTTATCTAATTCTTTCATGATTATTTTGTTTCTGATATTCCTTCTCTTAATTTTTCCCTTTTTCTTCTTTTTGCAATAATAGCTATGCATCCATCTTCTTCAACTGGTATATGTGTATTAAGCTGTCTTTTGGTCAGGATGTACCCTTCTCTATGCTTCCTATTAGTTCACTGGATCTTTTTGGTACAGTAATGTTCTCTCACAAAGTAATGATAAATTAATATCTGCCGCTCATAATATATATTGGGTTTGGTTTTTCCACCTCTTGTTATCATTCAGCACTGTAACTCTCTATTATGAAGGGACTGCTAATTTTTTTTGGGTATTATGGGACTTCCATAGTTAAATTGCACATGATATCGAGCCTTTACTTGGTGCTATTTTGCAGTTCATTGGGAATTTCCAGGATACGTGTGGCATGAAGACTGGGTGGGGTGCAGGTAAGTTCTACCGATTTTTTTTGTTCACTGAATAATTATTTTTTGGGGGTTAATTAAGCTGTTATTGATCAAGTGTGATGGACTAAGTTTAATTGGGGCTTCTTGTACAATATCCAAATGCTTTCTCAAATTTTGTGCAATCAATAGCATTTCTCTGGCATTTATTAGGTAACATTATTCTTGTGCTTGTGTGCTAAACGGGAGGATGTGGTTGTCTGCAGTACCTGGAATTAAATACTGTTAGGAAGTCCTCCATTTGATCCAATACTATATGTGAACTGTGGATGTTTTGAACCATGGTCTGCAAACATATATGCATCTCCTATGTGTGCTTGCATCTGACTTAATCTTTATCACCATGTGATGAGAAAACAACAATACCACAGAGCAAAAATAAAGGAATGACCATGCAATTGATTGAAAGTGAACTTGTATTGATTGTGAGTTTATGATTACAGTATGAGTTCAATGCTACTCTACTGTATAAGCTTTACAACCAAGGAAAGGAAAATAACAGAAAGAAAAATAAGATGAAAATCCTCCAAGAGGAGAGGCAACAAACAGCAGCTCCGCTCTCCTCTGCCCAGCCTAAAGCCGAAATACCAGACTTCTTTTCATGCCTTCTACCCTCAGCTGCTGCCTTTTTATATCTCTTCCTTCTCTCTCTCCTCCCACGCTTAACTACCATCTGGCAGCTCATCCACAGCATCTGCATTTTTCTTTTGTCTTCTCGTATATACCCTCCATACGTTGGGCCTTGGGTCATCCTTCACTGCTTCAGGGTTCAGCTCTCTATCATTGCCGGCTAGGGGAAAAGAAGTCTTGTCCTCAAGACTCAAGTCGGGAATCTGATTTTGGATGACGAAAACTTCCTCCCAAGTAGCATCCTCCAGACCCCCTTCTTTCCACTGTATAAGCCATCGAGGAGCAGAGTCCCCATGTCGATTGATAGTGCGGTGAGCCAAAATACGAGAAGGGATAAGAGAAGGTATATCATTAGGTTTCAACCTTGTTGGAAAGGAGGGCAAAACCTGCGCTGTTCCCACAGTTTTCTTCAAAAGAGAAACATGGAACACTGGATGGATCTTGGCACTGGATGGGAGTTCAAGCTGATATGCAATCGGTCCAATCCATTTGATAACAGGAAAAGGCCCATAAAATTGTGGGGCTGGTTTGGGGTTGATGCGGGAAGTTACCGAAAGCTAACGATGTGGCCTCAATTTGAGGAAGACCATATCACCACCAACAAACTCTACATGGCGTTGATGCTTATCCGCTGCTGATTTCATTTTAGATTGGGCGCGAGCAAGTTGCTGTTTCAATTGTCTCAAAGCCTTATCTTTGTCCAACAACACTCTCTGCTCCCTGGCTCAACCTGTATTTCCTCTGGTACATATTGGAAAATAGTAGGAGCCTTGCAACCATACACAATCTCAAATGGAGTAGTATTGGTAGAGATATAGAAGGTCAAATTATACCAGAACTCAACCCAAGATAACCGGTAGTACCAATTTCCGAGTTGATTCATTGCAAAGCAGCGTAAATATGTTTCAACGCACCTGTTAACCATCTCAGTTTGACCGTCAGATTCCAGATGATAAGCGGAATTAAGATTCATTTCAGTCCCTTGGAGCTTAAAAATCTCCTACCAAAATCGACTAATAAACAAGGGATCTCAGTCACTCAAGATGGACTGGGGCTAGCCATGGAGTCGGATGATCTCCTACAAGAAAATTTTAGCTAATGATCTTGCCGTCTAAGGATGCTTGAGAGGAATGAATGCCTATACTTGGACAATCTATCCACAACAACCCAAATAGCGTCATAGCCTTTAGATCGGGGCCAACTTGTGATAAAATCCATCGATATCTCCTCCCACGCCTGCTTAGGAACAAGTAGAGCAACCCCATAGGTACCAATATTGAAGCTTTATAGCTTTTACACACATCACATGCTTGGACAAATTGTTGGACAGCCTTGGACATGCCAAACCAATAGAGGAAATAAGCCAACCTTTTATAGGTTCCGTAATAACCGAAATGCCCCCCAGTTGCACTAGCATGAAACTCCTCGAGCAATTTGGGAATCCAAGGGGAATTCGTTGGGATTACTAGCCTGTTTTTTAAGAACAATTTGCCATGGCACTCAACAAAATCCGATTTGCCCTTAGGATTGTTCTGCAAATCATGGACCTGTTGGATTTGAGGATCAACTTCAACCCCCTGTAGTAATTCTTGTCCACCCAGCCATTGGGGATTAAAGACCATGGCTTGCGATTCACTTGTGCTATTGGAAAGCCGCGACAAAGCAGCAGCCGCCCTATTTTCCTTGCCCTGTTTGTAGTAGATTTCAAATTTATGCCCCATTAACTTAGCTAACCAGTTTTGTTGGTCCATGGTGGTAATATGCTAGTGGAGTAATTGTCGGATGCTGTAGACAATAAAAGATTGACCCAACAGATAAGTTCGCCAATGTAGTATAGCCAAAACTACGACCATCACTTCCTTCTCATAAGCAGATTTACGTAAATTCCTGTTTGACAAAGCTTTATTAAAATAAGCTATGGGTCACCGATTTTTCATAAGCACGGCCCCAACCCACAACCTGAAGCGTCGCATTCAATCTCAAAAGGTTGGGAAAAATCAAGTAATGCCAGCAGAAAGGCTGAAGTAAGTTTAAGTTTAAGGAGGTCAGAGGCTTGTTGTGCTTCTTGGTTTCACTTGAAATTATTCTTCTTGGTGAGTTAAGTCAATGGTTTAGCCCATTTGCTATACCCTTCAATAAATTTCGGGTAATATCCAGTGAGGTCTAGAAAACCTCTCACACATTTAACTATTGTTGGCGTCAGCCATTTCGTGACTATCTTGGTTTTACTTGGATCTATCATCACACCGCTCCCATTAATCACATGACCTAAGTATTCAATAGATTGCTAGTTGAAAGTGCAGTTTTTGCAATTGACCGCATACTGGTGTTCAACTGGTACCCAAAGGATTGATTCAACATGGCTCACATGCTCACTCCATGATTTGCTATAAATTAAAATATCATAAAAAAAAAGCTAATACATACCGGTCCAACATGGGGTGGAAAATGTCATTCATCGCTGATTGGAAGGTGGCTAGAGCATTCGTTAACTCGAAGGGCATCACCAAGTATTCGTAGTGACCATCGTGAGTCCGAAAAGCGATTTTTTCTATATCCGAATCACGGACGCGAATCTGATGGTAGCCCGATTTGAGGTCTAGCTTGGTAAAGAATTTTGCTCCATTTAACTCATCAAAAAGCTCTTCAATCATTGGAATGGGATCTTTATCGGGGACAACAGCATTATTCGATGCCTGATAATCAACGCACATTCTCCATGTATCATTTTTCTTTTTGATAAGAAGAACGGGGCTGGAATAAGAACTTTGACTAGGCTTGATAATCCCCTTAGCCAACATCTCCTCCACTTGCTGCTGAATCTCAGCTTTGTGGTGATGGGGGTATCGATAGGGACGGACACAAACTAGCCCCTGTCTGGGATAAAGAGTAATCGCATGCTCCATTGTCCGTTTTGTGGGAAGACCTTCAATTTCAAAAAATGCTGCCTTGTATTTAGCAAACAGATGAGCCAGCTGCTTTTGTTGTAGATGATTCAAATGGTTTAATTCGTCCCACTGAATGGTGACAGTGTCATCTCCTTCAGCAACTAGTTGTTGTAGTTGTCCCTAAATCCAAAATTGCAAGGAGTGAAGAGACCCTTGTTCAGGTATCACACCTCTCAATTCCACCTATTTACTCAGCACACAAAACTTCAAACGTCCCAATGCCCAATTCAACTTAACATCGCCCAAGGTATGTAACCATTCTACCCCCAGAATCAAGTCCAATCCCCCTAATTCGGTGACCAAGGCGTCTATGGTGCACTGATAATTGCCTAACTAGATGTGTATACCTGTACATTTCTTGTCTATGCCAAGCAAATTCCCATCTTTGAGTCAGATGTCGAGTTTATTAATTCGTACCACTTGCAAACCCACAATCCATGCCGGTTGTTGAGATATGAAATTATGAGTAGCCCCACTGTTGACAAGCATCAACGCTGGAACTTCATTCATAGTACCCAACAATTTGATTGTGTGCATGCCCAATCCGTCTACCGTTGGTGAACTGCAATTGTTGCCAACCACACCCAGTTTAAGTACCTGAACTTACCATCCACGAGCGCCTCCACATCACCCATCTCGGTTTTGAAGAATTCTCCTTCTTCCTCCACCTCATCTCCCTCCCCTAACAACATCACCTTCAGTTGTGCCTGTGAACACCTGTGTTGCGAAGAATAGGTTTGGCCTTACTGGAAGCATAAACCCTTACGGTGCTGTTCTTCCCACTGAGTCTTTGACAATTGGCGGATTCTAGTTCTCTTCGTGCTCATTCGATTCGCGTCATGCCGGTGGTTACTATTATGCGATTGGGTAGTGATGGAACCTTGGGAATTTCTAGGTAGATTTGCCCCAAAGGCATGTGTGGGTAATTGAGATGGTAGATCAATTCGACTTGACCCGCTCCATATTGCCTGTGTCACGTGATCTTTAATGGGGTTTTCTTTTTCTTTTGCTAAATGGCGCAAAATTTTGGAATACTCAGTCCCTGCTTTCCCAATCTGTAAAGAAGCTTCAAGGGAATGCGCCAATCGCATGGCTTCGACGCGATTCTCTAGGTTATGCACCTTTATCCATCTCTTAATCTTCTCCTCTAAGCTACTGATGAAATACCCGATGTATTGCTGCTCGGGTAATCCAAGTGTTGCTGCAGCCACCATTTCGAAGAGCTCAATGTATTCATCTACACTTTCTCCTTTTTGCAAGTCAGCCAACTATTCGAAAGGACTCGATAATTGAATCCCACTATATCTCCTCATAACTTCCTCCTTAAATTGTTCCTAGGTTAAATCTGTATGTATTCCTAGAATCATAGAAAACTAGTTGATTGGAGGGCCCTCCATGCAAATTTCAGCTAAACTGAGTTTCATTGAAGAGGAAATTTGATTAATTTGAAAGTAGGTCTCTGCTCTCGCAATCCATCCACTAGGATTTGATCCATTAAAAACTGGAAGTTTAACTTTCCTTAAGTAAGAATATGGGTCTGCAAAATAATTTGGTTTCATTTGATAGTCCATCCTCTGTACAGAGTTTTGACCTTGTTGATACTCATTTCCATCCATAATGGTTTCTCCTTGAGAGCTATATTCTTCTTGATTGGTGGGTTGTTTTTCCGACAGCTTAATCCAATTGAGAACCAGTCCCCTAAAATTATCTTCTTTCTTCTTATCTGATTGCTAGCCTTGTTGAGATGCAGCCAAACAAGTCTGTATTTCTGTCACTGATTTGGTTAACTCCCTTACACAATCTGCTAGTTCCCTTGCTCAATTCTCAGTTTCATCCAACTGAGTTATCAATGCCTGTTGTTGATTCTCCATTTGCTCCGGTCACTTCAAATCCGGCAAATCAGACCAATGATGAAACACAACAATAACACAGAGCAAAAATAAAGAAATGACCAGGCAATTGATTGAAAATGAAATTAGATTGATTGTGAGTTTCTGATTACAGTATGAGTTCAATGCTACTCTACTGTATAAGCTTTACAACCAAGGAAAGGAAAATAACAGTAAGAAAAATAAGATATAAATCCTCCAAGAGGAGAGGCACCAAACAGCAGCTCTCCTTTCCTCTGCCCAGCCTAAAGCCGAAATACCAGACTTCTTTTCATGCCTTCTACCTTCAACTGCTGCCTTTTTATACCTCTTCTGATAGAGAAGGGCAACATCAGGCTCATAAGTGTGAAGGCCCCTTGTTCCACCAAAAGGAATTCCTAGTAGTGGTGGGTGCCCATCACACTTATAAGCCACTAACTACCCATATAGCTAGCCGATGTGGGATCGTAACATTACCCCTTCCTTCAACAGCCGACGTCCTTGCGGCTTGTCATCCACCGGCGGCTTCTCCCCAAGGGTTCCTCTCCTGGGTCACACCCACTTGGCGGCTTCTCCCTTCTGGGTTCCTCTCTTGGGCCACACCCACTTGGCGGCTTCTCCCCTGAGGTTCCTCTCCTAGGCCGCGGATCCGGCAGGTCGGACCGCTGATAGAGAAGGGCAATATCAGGCCCATAAGTGTGAAGGCTCCTTATTCCACCAAAAGGAATTCCTAGTAGTGGTGGGTGTCCATCACACTTATAAGCTACTAATTACCTATATAGCTAGCCGATGTAAGATCGTAACGTTACCCCCTCCTTCAACAGTCGACGTCCCTGCGGCTTGTCACCCACTGACGGCTTCTCCCCAAGGGTTCCTCTCCTGGGTCACACCCACTTGGCAATTCCTTTTGGTGGATAAGGGGCCTTCACACTTATGGGCCTAATCTTGCCGTTCTCTATCATCTTCCTTCTCTATCTCCTCCCACGCTTAACTAACATCTGCCAGCTCATCCACAGCATCTGCATTTTTTCTTTGTCTTCTGGAATATACGCTCCATACTTCGGGCCTTGGGTCATCCTTCACTGCTTCGGGGTCCAGCTCTCTACCACCATGTTGGCTCTTTTGATAATTTTTGACAAGTCCAAGCCTGTCATCACCTTCCTGTAGCACAAAAAGGTTATATTATCATTTGCTAGAACGCAGATTTCTTCACCTTTTCCCATTTCGAAGGATTAGAAAAAGATGGCAATTTATTCAATATTTTACCTGTTTTTGGACGTATCCAAGTTTTTCGTAATTCATGCTGCTATGCACAAGCACCATTGGGATATACATTTCTTGAGTTGCATCTTCTGTTTAAGCACGCTATGTCTGGCTACTTTTTAAGTTTTTCCGTTTGTACTTTTCTTTTTGCAGTTGTACTAGCAGAAGCTGTTGCACTAATTGCAGCTAGCACTGTCCATCGAGTTTGCATCACAACATGGTAATATTAGAATAAAACAAACCTTTGTTTATCATTACATGATTTTGTTATTGCAAAATTGATAGATGATACACATATTGGTCGTGTTTGGTGCTCTAACTACCTCTGCAGTCCTAGGGTGGTAGACATCTGCCTTCAAGGAGGTTTCTTGGATTCAAACCTTCAATATTAGAAGCTACTTTAGAAAATGTTTCTACATGTTCATCATTAAATATATGTGGGAATAACCTATTTCAATAACCAGAAAATTTGTGTTATTGTTGCTTATTGATTGCAGTGCAGTGGAAAATTGAGCCAGTTAACTTGAAAACTTTTCAGTTTTAGTTGGAAAAAGTTTGAAATATTGAAAGAAGCGTAGCATGCATCACTAACTGTTTTGACCAGGTTATTCTTTACTAATATATCATTATGCAAGTAGACTAGGGGGGGTCACTTACTAGTTTGACCATGGGAACTAACGAAAAGTCCGTCTGATATGCCTCTTGGAGAATTATATGCGGAAAGTTAGCTATTGAGATTGGAGAGCCTAATCCCCTATAAAAGCCACATTGGAATCCCATACTTCGATTGTGAGACTTGAATTCATTTAGATTGGACTGCAACATATCAATGTCGTGATAATTTTTTTACACATATTAAAATCAGCGTATTTGGGAAAATTGAGAAGAATATTGTAAGCTAATGACCATGTTCTCGGTTTTTGGGTGCAGTTTCTTGTTCTCGGTTGGATTGCTCTACGAAATCAACAAGATTTTAGGGGCGACTCTTTCAAAAAGTGATTCTAAGACGAGAAGGCATTAATTGGATAGCATGATTGCCTCTTAACATAATGTCATTAACTGCCAATGTTAAGTTCTATCATGGTATCATGCTTTGTCAAGTGATGTATGGGATTTTGCTAGACATTCATTGCTGATGTCAACTGTGGAATTAGTTCACTTGTAGGCTATCAGTTGAAACTGATATAGTCAAGAGAGAGAGAGTAAAATTTTGTTATAATATTTTTGCATTTGAGCCAGTTCCTGCTTCTTGCTAAGTTGTGAGTCTATTCTTCAACGCACTAAATTAACGCATTATATTAAGCAGCCGTTATGTTACAGAGATTCTTCGAAGTTCTATACATTTGAGATTGCAAACAAATTTGTTCGTATTCTTTGGACTAAGAGCGCATTTGCATAATGAATGTCTCTATAATATAAAATGTTCCAAAACTGCACATGGTTGATGAAACCATCAGCGGCGTTATTCGAGCAAGTGTGGAAGTATGCCTTTTCGTTGATGGAAGAACAGAAGAAGCATGTCCAGATTCTGAGAAGCGTGTAATTCTAAGCAATTAGGAGTAGCATTATCGCCTAAGATCTTGAAGCCATAAGAAGCGAATGGGTTCTATTGTACCAGAGAGTATCACCATGATCTACCCATAACAGCTTGCATTAAAATAAATCATAAACTCTAGAACAACTAAACATAAGAAACAAATGGAGATGGTCCAAACTTGATGAAAAGTTGTAGCAATCGACACTATTTAAAGTACAGCGACTGACAATGGCATTCTAAGCACAGTTATAATTTTATAGGCGAGTTCATCCCAATATTCAGGCCAAGTTGTAGGAAAATGGGATAACCAATGTATATAATAATTTGCTTCTCTGCCTGCCTGATGCTTTTCATTTGCTATAGATTCATAAATGTGGATACCCCATTACAATACATGAGGTGAAAAGAAATCTAATTGAATATCCTCTCTCTATTTAACTCTATCAAAGAAACCTAAATTTCACTTGATCTTATCATCGAGACAATGCCAGAGTTTATAATACAATAATTCATCATAAACCAGAGTTGAATAGTTAAACAAGAATGGAGGCAAAAAAAGGTTATAAATCGGAGAATGAATCATTATGAAAATTGGTAACAACAAAAAGCATCTAGATATAGGAATAAAAATTAAGGACAATGGGGAGGAGCCTGACCTCCAAAAACTGATGTTTGCAATTAAACACAATGCAAAATCCATGCAATAATCTTCTCCTTGCTATATTAATACAAGGAGCAGCCTTTGGTTAGAAGTTTATCTATCCCATAGAGGCTCCTTGACCAAGACATTTATTTTCTCATGAAGAAATTTCAACACGTCTTCTCTCCCTTCTTTCACAAGCAAATGTCTTAACCGTCCAAATGTCACGCCTGGAGGCCGAATTCCCTTTTCTATCATATCTTCCAACAGGCTGCAAGCTTGAGGAGTATTGCCCTCATCACATAGTCCACTTATAAGAACTGAATAGGTGTGCATGCTGGGAACAAATTCTTTTTTCTTCATGTACCTCCATACCTTAAGAGCCATCTTCATCTCCTTCCTTTCACAAAACATCTTTATCATCATGGTATATGTGTCAGCATCTGGTTCGCATACCTTAATCATCCTGCGGAACACACTAAAAGCCTCATCAGTCTCTCCACGGCCAATTAAACTGTTCAGAATAATATTGAAGGTTCTTGAGTTGGGTTTCACATCCTTGCTATCCATCTCATTCAAGACCCTGTACGTGTTCTTAAACTTGTGTACTTTACAAAAAGCACCGATCAAAGCATTATATGCAGCCACATCAGCTTTGATTCCATTCCTTTCCATCTGTAGGAATGTATCAACTGCATCTTCAATCTGATTTTCTACGCCATATGTATGAATTAGAATACTATAAATAAAAGTTGTTGGCCTACAGTAAGTGGAATCCATTTCCCTGACAATGCCAAGGGCTTCATCAACCCTTCCAGCCTTGCAAAGAATGTCCACCATGATGCCATAAGTCACAATATCAGGGCTGCAACCCATTTCAACCATTTCTCTGAAAATCTCCCTTGCCTTGGGTAGATTAGGAGCCTTTCCCCATCCCTCTATCAAGATACTATAAGTCTTTGAGTCAGGAACAAATCGGTCCTTCATACTGTCAAAAATCTCTTGAGCTTTCCTCACATTCTTGGACTTGCATAAAGCACTAAGCAAGCCATTGAATGCTGCTAAATTGGGAGGCACGTTGTATTTCTCCATGACATTAAATGTGTATACAGCTTCCTGCAACTTTTGAGCCCTAGAGTACTTTCTCATAATGATGCAAAATGTCTCAATGTTTAGCATTCTCTTTCTCTTCATGGAATTCACAAGATCCCACATGATCTGGTACTGCCTAATCTTGGCCAGAGATTCTATCATGGTATGATAAGCCCTAATGCTGTGTGTATAATGCCGTTGCTTCTCTGCCCATTCGAAGAACCGATATGCCACCATACCCGCATTCTCAAATCTCTTGAGGACATCTTCAACTATTTCTGGTGAAACCCTGATACCATTTTGGTCAAGAGCAGTATCAAGAGTCACTGCTGGGGTGGACATCATGATTTTATATATCCTTTTTGTAGCATCTGATGTTTCACATGCGATTTCACTTGAACTGTACCTTCTAACCAATACACACCAACCTGAAGATAGTTTACGTGAACAATTACTAATTCTACTCATTCCGATGAAACAAATTGAGAATCAGCAATCTACACCCGAAGCACCACAAAATCAAAACAAGTTTGTTAAAAAGAAAAAAAAAATATCAATGGGTTCGCCTTAAATTAGTTGCAAAAATTATCTGGCACACGCTGTATAATTTTCTCTAAACAGTTTTTAGTTAAACAGCAAGTCAGTGAAAATTGAAAAAGCCTAGAGAACGTCCATTTCTAATTCATAAAATTTGATTCGGGTCTTTCATCAAACGGGTTTCAGGCAATCTAGAAAAGTTCAACCTTTAATGACAACCACATCCATAAGTAAAGTTTGTACAGTTTTCCTTCTTTTCCTCCGCTTTCCTTCATGATTCTTTGCAACCAAAATATCCCAAGAGCTGCTGTTTCTCGTGGATAAAGTGAAGGCCGTTGTGTGTGGGGGTGGGGGGTTTTGCAAAGAAGAGATCGGCGAAATGCGAGAAGAAAACACGCAGGTGAGGGGCAATGAAGCCGCTGGTAACGCAGCAAAACTAAAAAAACATAAAGGGCCGAAGAGGAAACGCTGCCGTTTTAGGCAGAATCAATGGGCCGCTCCTTCCAAAATCTCGCTTTAGTCCCTCCTATAATTTATTTTTAAGATTTAGGTTGTGATAACACCCAAAAGTATAAAAGGGTATAGGCCAATAAACCCCAACGAACTCAAGATAAAGGCCCATGAAAATTTTATCAATTAAGGAAGCCGGACACAAGAATCGTAGATATCCAATCAGACTCGGTATTTCTCTGACAGACAAAAGTCATCTAACACACGTCTCCATTCTGCTATTGCCTATAAGAATAAGCCATATATATCACAGAGTAGTGCAACTGTTGGACGCATTACTCAAAGCTTCCCAACTCTATAAATAACAGGTTTCTTTCTAAAAAATACATCTTTTTTTCTCTCTAAATAACTCCAATTCTCTTTACAAAGAGTTCTCAATCCTGCACTAATTTAAGTATAGGAGTGTTGAAGCCTGAAACAACCGAGCTAAACACCCTTTTTGTAGGATTCTATCAGTGACTTTCCGATCGGATCATCCCTACTTTCCAAGCCAGCCCATTCACTTACCCAAATATAGAGATACCTCATCTCTATAAAATTTTACGATTTATTGGGTTGAATTGGGTATTATTTCATCAAAGGCTAGATTAATTTCCGATGAAATTATTTTACCCTTTTAATTCTCCATAATATTCTCAGTTTTCCAAAATATTGTTATTAAATTTATTTATTAATTTCAACCTCAAAACTACTTAATTATATCACTAATTTATTTATATCATCATTTTCGCGTTGAATTTTACCTTTGACTACCTGGGGTCAAAGTTGAACATCAGTCAATCCCTTGGTCAACCTAGTAATTGCCCTTCTCCAATCGCACTTTAACTTGTATGTTTGGCTTTTGAAACCTTCATAATTCATATGCTCTCAAAATAATTTCAAATTTTAAATAGTACGTTTTGTTACTAAGCACCTTTTTTTTTTTAATCTCGGTGGCACTATTCGACGTCTGGAGAGTACTATTCAGGCAGTAACATGCTCATTTCTTCATTTGTTACAGAGTCCGCGAGTGTAATATAAACTGGAAAATATGAGCGTGGATTTGCAGTTTGCAGAGAATGAAGCGATCTGCTGTTTGCAGAGAATGAAGCCAAAAAGATTAAAAAGTTTTCTCCTTTGATTTGCATCCTATGAAACCATGCTGCATTGTTGCATCTGATGAAGAGGTAAGAAATTGAACCTTTCTTTACTTCTTAATATTGCACAGTAAGATACATTACATAACAAAAAAGCTAAAATGCGCCACATTGGCTTTAGTTTATAAAAGCAAAGTCGCAGTTCTCTGCAACTTTGTGAAAAAGAAAAGGAGCTTGCTAAACAAAAATATTTTCAATGCTGTCATCTTTAAAGCTTTGATCACATTCTAGTGCTCTCACTCGTTTCTGTGTCATAACATGAAGATCTGAATGATTCGTCAACAACCGATGATGGCCTATCTGGTATTTGAGGGACTTTAATATCGCCTTCTAGCATATTTAGAACCTCAACAAAGGTAGGTCTGTATGCCGCTGTCACATGGGCACAGAGGATGCCCACTAAAACAAACCTTTCCATGATTCCTTTAGCTTCCTCTTCTCTTAATGTCTCATCAAAATCTTCTTCCACATTACCTGTTTTTATTTGCATCCATGCCCAATCTGATATGAGTAGAAAGGGCGAATTGGATGACCCGAGCACCTTTCTTCCACTAATTACTTCAAGAATTAGAATTCCAAAACTATAAACATCAGATTTTTCACTTAGTTGTCCATAGAGAGCATATTCAGGTGCCAGATAACCATGTTTTCCAGCTACTTTTGTTATGACAATAGACTCTCCTTCTCTGCTTTGTGTGGCTAAACTGAAATCTGATACTTTAGCTTTCATATCAAAGTCCAGAAGTTTGTTATTTGCCTTAATATCGCAATGATAGATGGCAGGTTTTACGCCATAATGCAAGTAAGCAAGCCCTTTTGCCACATCCAGAATTATACTTCTTCGTACAGGCCAAGTTAATTGCTTTCTGGTATGCTCTCCTGACAAATGATTGTGAATACTACCGTTTGACATGAATTCATAAACGAGATATCTTTTTCTTCCTTGAATGTCATCACTCGTCACAGAGTAACCTCGAAGAGAAAGAAGATTCTTGTGCCTTATCTTGCTTACAATCTCAATCTCATTGAAAAATTCTTCATCTCCTAGGAAATCAACGTTTAGAACTTCTTTTACAGCAACTAAAGTGCCATCTGAAAGCAATCCTCTGTAAACAACGCCAAATGCACCTTGCCCAACAAAGTTCTCCCGAGAAAACCCATTTGTGGCTTGCTGAAGCTCCTTGTCATCAAACCACTTTGCACCTAGGCTAGGTGTCATTTTAGCCTTGATTTTCCTCACTATTTCTTGGTGCAGGGCGTGTTTTGCCTTCTTGTGAGACCGTTTCCGAGAAAAAATGCTTACTCCTAAAAGCATTAAAAGACAAACAATACCTCCTGCTAACCCAAAAACCAATAACTTCGATGGCCTTTTAGACGCTGATGAGTTTATAGTTTCAATTCCTAGCACACAAGGAACCGTCCTGGCATCCAAGGGACCAGAATCGCTGGCGATACCAGCAACATATAAGGCGACAATAAACATACAATTGGCGGCATTGGTGGTATTTTTGCTCAAGAGCATCAACTCAGCAGTCACCGTAGCAGCAGCAGTAGCGCATGAGGCGCAGCGGCTTATGTTGGTTAAATCTCCCTTGCAGGAGGATTCCAGTTGTGGGGTGAAAGCATCCATGTTCTTGTTCCAGTCTTGAATGGTTCTAATCCCAGAACAACGTGGAGGATCAGCTGCAAATTGGCTTTGGTCATGGAAGCAATGGGTTACTAGAGAGGGCTGCAAGGACAACGCAGCGAGCTTGGTGTGCAATGTTAATAGACAAGCAAAAGAGGAGTCTTGATCAGGTAGAAGGAAATTAGAAGATACTGAGCAAGTCCCATAAGAATGACAACATGAAGGATTTGGCAGCAGCTTCCTGAATAAGGATTTTGGCAAGGAGAAATGCGCCACGGGTAGGTTTCAATGTAGCTGAAGTTTACAGGACAAGTATGAGCAGCACAAATGGTGAAGGAAAAAAGAAAAAGAACGGCAAGACAGCAAGGTTGGCTGTTCATGTTCACTGGCTACATTCCACAATACAACCCTTGAGCGCAATTTTTACAAATACTAGGAATACGAGTCAATTGTAGCGGGCTGAAAAGTTATAATGTTGGTGTTTTTAGAATTTTCATATGAAACTGACCTCCTCTAGAAACGAACCATACAATAATTTCCTCGACTTCAAAGACGTAATTAGAGATTCCTTTGTCTCATATTGACGTTTGTTGCACAGAAGCATATATTTGGTACGTTTAAGCATGGGAAAAAGCTTCTCTCGTCAATTATTTCATACTGCTAATTATTGTATTTGCCATGCCGTGTGGTATATGTGAGGAAATATTCATATTCATTTAGCATGAAATTGCTTATTTTAGTTTGTAACGTGATATATCATACATAATTTGTTACCAAATGAGCCTTCTAGGCAATTAATTTCCGACCTTTGTGACAGAGTCAACAACCTTGACCACTAGGTGAATAATAAATTAAAACGCAATATTTAACTAATTGAGCCCGTGACGTTAAATTCAAGATTAAGCCAATGGCATTAGTAAACAAGTAAACCTGATTAGGGCTTCTATCATTGCAAATTTCTCTGCAAGAAAGGCATGAATTGTTAATTTGCAGGGCATTTGGAATCTAAGAACTCATAAGCATTGCTAACTCAAATAAAAATTAATATCTTTCTCTAAATTGTACAGTCCTAATGTTAAATCACAGAAAGGAACTAGTCTTTGTTGGAATGAGAAAAAGAAAAATACAATAAATTTTGAATGAGAAAACCAATTTAACTGGTACGCTAATTATCTTTAAAATTATAACTTTGAATTTTCAACTACAACCCTATAAAGAGATTTAAAAAAATGAAAAAATTCATCGAAACAATATTTAATTTAAAATTCGCTTAAAACTAATTAACAAAACGAATTTGAATTCATTTAATTGATTTGACATTTATTTCCTTTATAAATTTCGGATTTGAGTTACTTAATTAAAAAAAAAAATTAATGTTGAGATACTTTTATCCTATAATAGTCCGATCATGTTCAAATTGAATTAATGAAACTTTGTGGACTTCGACAAACCAATAATCATACAAAACAAACCAACACACAAAGACGATCTGAATTGTGACGATTCTTAAGCTCATTCATCATCTTTCATTTATACACACACTCACACACATCGGAGCAAACATATCTACTCTCTTTCCCACCATTACGTTCCATCTAAAGCATAGTATTATTTACAGTATGAACACAAACTAAAAATTAAAAAAAAATGAACAAATGTTTGATATTGAATATTGAAAATTGAAACTTGAAAAGTTTGGGCGTAACTAGACCATGCTAATATTGGAACTGCTTGTTCTTGATCTTTCACTTGCTGTTGAACTAGTATACATCAAAGAAGACCTAAATGATTCATGGTTAAGTGGAATTGGCCTGTCAGGCAATTTAGGAATATCAATATCACCCTCTAGCATTTTAAGTGCTTCAGCAATGGTAGGCCTAAATGCCACCATCACATGAGCACAAAGCATCCCAACAAGTACAAACCTCTCCATTACTCCTTTAGGTCCTTCTCCTCTTATTGACTCAGCAAAAATCTCTTCTACTTTTCCTGATTTTGCTAGCATCCATGCCCAATCTGTGATCAGAAGCACCGATTCATTCGATGTATCCAGCACTTTCCTTCCGCTCATAATCTCAAGAATCACGATTCCAAAGCTATACACGTCGCTCTTCTCTGTTAGCTGGCCATATAAAGCATACTCTGGTGCTAAATAACCATGTGTGCCTGCTACTCTTGTGGTTAGATGAGACTGTCCTTCTAAATTCTGCTTAGCCAACCCGAAATCTGCAACTTTCACTTTCATTTCGAGGTCTAATAGTATGTTAGTAGTCTTGATATCGCGGTGATAAATTGCTGGTTTGAGGCCATAATGCAAGTAAGCAAGTCCTTTAGCCACATCAAGAACAATGTTCTTTCTTTGAGGCCAAGTTAATTGCTTTCTGGTATGGTCATTACATAAATGATCATAAAGGCTGCCATTAGGCATGAAATCGTAAACAAGAAATCTCCTTTTACCGTGCAAATCATCACTTGTAACGCAGCATCCTCGAAGAGAAAGAAGATTTCTATGCCGGATTTTGCTTATAATTTCAACCTCATTGGAGAATTCTTCATCCCCTTGTGAATCAGAATCCTGCACTATTATCTGTTTCACTGCAACCACAGTTCCATCTGCTAAACTCCCTTTATAGACAAGCCCATAAGTACCTTGACCGATAAAATTCCTCTGCGAAAATCCATTAGTAGCTTTTTCAAGCTCTGATAACTCAAACCATTTTGCACCAGAATTAGGCAGCACACTGGCCCTGAAACTGTTTTCATATTCTCTATGTGAAGCCTCAATTTTCCTTCCCCTATACCATTTCCTGTACCAAAGAATGAAACCAAAAGCAAGCACAGCACCAATAAGAGCACCCAAAAATGCAAAAACAAACTTAAGTAGCTTATCTTTATTCGAACTTTTCGAGTTCTTGGTAATATTAGCCAATGGCAAGCCTAATATACAACTAGCTGTTCTTGGATCAGTCGGACCGAACTCATTGACAATAGCAGCAGCATATAAGCAAGTAAAATGAAAACATTTTGCAGTGGAATTCGGATCTAAATTAGTTAACTGAGAAGTAACCTTTTGGCCAGCATCAACACAAGAACTGCACTGGGTTAAACCCGCAACATCTCCTTTGCAAGCTGTGTGCAAGGGAGTAATTAGGCCAACTTTTTTGGTCCAATCTCGGGTAGTGATTATGCCTGCACAACTTGAAGTGTTGGCAACAAACTGGCTGGGGCTGTCAAAGCAAGTAGGGACTAGTGATGAGTTTAAGGCCATAGAAGTGAGCTTGGCTTGAAAATCAGACAAACAAGAAGATGAAGTGTTTATATTAGCCAATTGAAACATTGAAGTTTCTCTCAGATGCTGCGCTAATCCCATACCAAATAGGCTTAGAAGAGTTACACAGCAGTGTCCAGCAGCTATATGGCACCCTGATTTGTCCCATGGAGTGGTTTCTACGTAGCTAAAATCTATAGGACACGAAGAAGAAGAAGAAATTGGGAAATTAATGGTGAAGAAGAAGAGAAAGAAAAAGAAAGAGAACTGGGGAGTACCCATTTTGTGGAATTGTTCAAATTGATGGATGGGGAAGTTTTTAGGATTAAAAATTTTGGAAAGGTAAGATATTGAAAATTGATCAACAATGGCTGCCTCTGTGCGGTCAAAGAAAATTGCACGTTTTTGATTTGAGAAATTAAAAAAGTTGTAATAGTTGTTGGTGGTGATGACTGGTCAACGGACAAGCTCACCCTGCCTCAATATAAAATTAGAACTCAGTTTAAGAAAATGAAGGCAGTTGGATTAGGAATCAAAAGTTGGAAACTTTCATGACTTTTCCTCGGTTCTGCTCAATGTTATTAAAATCAGATCGAATAGAAAACCGATAAGACTGGAGATTCGTGGTTTGACGGGTTCAACCGAATTCAACCGAGTTTTTTTCTATTTTTAAAATATTATAATTATTATAATTTTTTGAATACTATTGTATAAAAATTAAAAAAATATTTATCAAATTTTAAATATATGTCACAAATATTTTAATAATAAGTTACAAAAATAATTTTAATTTTATTATTATAAGTGATTAATTATGAATTATTAAATATCATATGCTAGAAACAAAAAAATACAATCATATCATGAAAATAATTTCATATTTAGATGGAGTACTAATAAAGTGAACACAAAAATTATTAACCTTGCATATATGAGTATAATTATATTTAATTACAATAAATTTAAATAGATAATAAGTATATTAAATTATTAACTGATATTTTTAGAATTTAAAATACTAATTTTTTAATAAATAAATAATAAAAATTTAATATATATATATGTATATTTTAAATTTTTATTATTTATTTATTTAAAAAAAATTAGTATTTTAAATTTTAAAGATATTATTTAATAATTTAATATACTATTACAATAATCTAAATAGATAATAAATATATTAAATTATTAATGACATATTTAAAATTTAAAATATTAATTTTTTCAAATAAATAAATATATATATATATATATGGGTGGGTGAAAAAATTCAAAAAAATTGATTTTTTACATTTTTAGCAAAAAACCTGTTTCTATCCGGTTCGCGGGTTTTTTCGGTTCAATCCAGTTTTTTTACCAATTCAGTTTTTAATAGTCGAATCAACCGGTTGACCTATTGGTTCGTGGTTAAACTGGCCGGTCTGATCCAATTTTAATAATTATTCTGCTGAATTTGACTTGTCTGTAATTGTATAACAACAACGACGATAATAATAATAATAATAATAATAATAATAATAATAATAATAATAATAATAATAATAGCAAGGTGATCTCACTAAATTTTGAATGTGCAGAAGGTGATCCTTGAAACCATGTCTTGAAATAACCAATTCGACGAAGGAATTGACTAACTGTTAAAACAAAAATTACAACCGCCTTGCACTTTTTGTCGTTTGCTTTGAAGATTTTTTTTTTTTTTCATTTTATTGGCTTTTTAGAATTTAAGAAAATATTTAACAACTCTTTAGAATTAAAAAAAAAAGAATTTAGTGCATTTATATTATTTTATTTTTATTTTAATACTTTAAATACATTTACCTATTTATTGTCATAGTTTTTATTTTAATTAATAAAAAGATGACATAATTAATTGATAATATTTTTATAATATTAAGATATATTAATTGTTTTTTTTAATTTATATGTTAATAATCAAAAGCGACGCTTAAAAAAATGAAATAGTACAAATTCATTAAAATATCTATTTTTTTCCTCATAATTTTAACTTTATTTTATATATATGTATAAATATCCATACTTATCTAATTATATCATGTCTATCTAATTTTATAATTTTTTAATTCATTTCATCACTTCTAAAAATTTAAACTACGATAAAATTGTAAAAATGTAAATCAAAATTACAAAGTAAAAAGAAAACTAAATTTTTGTATGTGTTGGAGAATAAATTTTGTTTTTAGGTTTTAATTTTTAAAAAACTATAATCTGATTTTAAGTTTTTATAATTCAATTTAAAAATTGTTCTACTCACATCAATTCAAAAGATTTTTGATTTATTTTCTTATGTATGTCTTTTCTCCACCTATTTTCAATCTCAGTACATTTTTCTTAAAATTAAAGTGAAACTTTTTTGCAGGGCTAAGCAAAATAAATTGAAATTTTGGTTAAATGAAAAATAGATCCGAGTCAATTTTTAGATTAACCGAATTGAAAATTTTAACTTACGGTTTTTACTTTTAAAAATCGACCGATTTATATATATTTTATATATTATATTTTAAATTTTACACTTAAAATTTTTAATATTTTTGTAATTTATAAATATTATGATATATAATTTTTTAAAATATTATTTTAATTCATATTGTTAGTAATTAAATATTGAAATTATTTTTATTACTATTATTTTTTATTACATGTGTATAATTAACGCTTTATTGTTGGTTTCATATTAAATATATTTAATTTTTTTATTTCTAAATCATTTTTAACTATTAAAAATTATATCATTTATTAAATTTATATGTTAAAATTTTTAGTAGATAACCAATAAAGTGATCCAAAAAAATTAGTTAAAACTGAAACTGATATAGTGGTTAACCGAAATTAATGAATTAACTAATAAAATTATTAATGAACTGATTAATCGGTCCATGTTCACCTCTACTTTTTTGCTTATGCTTATCTCTCCTACTTCATACTTCATACTTCTTCCTTCTTCTTCTTCTTTATCTTCTTTTTTACCTTTTTTTTTGTCTTAATTTTCACAAAATTTCAAAACATTGATATTATTAAATAAAAAAACGAGATGATTTCAATCCCAAATTTTAGTGAGAGATGTGAGGAGGAGCATATTTTCAAAATGAAAAATGTGTCCTAGGTAGTATTGAGAACCAATTTAAATTAGAAATTATGTATGGAAAATTTTCATTTGAGTTCCAACCTTTTTAAATTCACTTTCTTTGGAAATGAAGGAGAAGAAGCTATAATAATTGTGATTCAGTGCGTTGTGCGCATACAAAATATACGTCGTCTAATCAAATGTAAATAATAGCGTGCGCTCATTAAATAGTATGTATGTACGTGCACACCATGTACAAAGTCAACGAATGGCACCCCGAAGCCCACAGTAAAAGTAAAAACATAGAAAAAAATATCAAATTTTTTAAAAAAAATAAGATCATTCACGTAATGATATAGTTATCTTTGAAAAGGGTCTAAATGCATAAATAATAAATATATAAAAATGTTAAAGTTTTATTATTTAAGGGCATTTATGACGATGGAGTTTTGGAAAACATTCTTACACCCTATTCAATTTATACACAAATCATTTTTTCCAAAAAAATTATTTTTTTTTGTTTTTTTAATTATATAATTATGAGTGAGTTTTTATATAGATTGAATTCGTATTTTACCATTTAATTTTATGCATGTCAATAGTTAAATGATTTATTAAGAGTTAAGATACTTTGTAGGTTGATATTTAAATAAACAGATCAACAAATTGCTTCAGCTTACAGTAGAAATAATATTAGTCTTTTGTCCAAAAGAAATCAGTTTCAGTCGTAGCAGTAAAAGCAAATTTCAATGCGTAGTAGGGTTTTAAGTTCTAGCACTCAGCTTCTTTTCCCAAATCAAAAACAAATTAATTTCATCTATATCATCCGACTTATGTTAAAATATTGGACCAATAAAAATATAACAAAAAATATTTCAACTCTCAAAAAAAAAACCCTTATGTATGAATTTGATGACAATGCCAACCCAGTAAGAGCCATCGTTAAAAAGTGAGGCATCAACATACATGTGAATTGATGACATGTCATAATTGACACATTAGCACGTGACATGGCATTGATTATTGAAATAATACATAAATTTTTTCATAAATTATTATTGTTTGTCGAATTTCTCCCTTAAACTAATTACATATTAAATTACTATTGTAAACTTATTAAAAATATTATATTACCCACTCGAATTTATTTAAAATGTAAAAAATACTCTATACTATTGAAAATATTAATTTATCTCCATAAAAAAAAATCCAATATGGAATTCCTAAATTCCTAAGCTAATTCTATTTCCCTATTCCTAAAATCGTAAAAATAAAAAACCCAAAATCAACGTTTCTTTTTATTATGGTAAACACAAAAAGATAATATAAGAAGAAGAAATGAAGTTTTTTAATTGATAGTTGGTTCCAAAACACTAGAGTAATTAGGCTCTCAATTATCCTTCTTTTTCTCATTGCTTCAACAGAATAATATTAAGCTATAAACAATAATAATTCAAATTTTATTTTATTTTCTAAAAAAAGTAATTAGAAGAGTAATTAGAATTTCTAATTTCGAAAATATGTTACAAGTAGTTTAGGGTGCGTTCGGGAACGATTTTATTTTTTGTTTTTTGTTTTTTTTCTTAAAAATAAAACAAAAACATGTTCGGTAAATTTGTTTCCGTTTTATTTTTACAAAAATTTAAGAAGTGATTTTGGCAACAAAAATAAAAATTAAAAATCTTTAAAATGTGATTTTTATGGTTTTGTTTTTATCAATAATTTAATTATTTTATCCTTATTATCACCACCACTACTACCACCGCCACTACCACATCACCACCACCACCTCCACTGCCACCACCGTCACACCACCGCCACCGCCACCACCACCACCGTCACACCGCCGCCACTACCACCACCACCGCTATTACCGCCACTACACCGTCGCTGCCATGCCACCGTCACTACCACACCGCCACTGCCACACCGCCGCCACCATTGTCGCTACCATCGTCACTACTGCCACTACCATCGCCACCACTACAGCTACCATTTTTGCCATCACCATCGCCACCACATTACTACTGTCACCACCATCATCACACCATCACTGTCGTTGCCACCACTGCCGCCATCACCATTGTCACTGCCATCTTTGCCACCACAACCACAACCACATTGCTACTAGCACCACCATCACTACCACACTACTACTAGCACCACCACCACTACCAAACCGTCGCCGCCACCACCATCATCGTTACCGCTACCGTCACCGCCGTCACTGCTACTGCCATTGCCATCATCGCTACTATCGTCATTGCACTGCCATCTCTACTACTGTCATCGCCACCACCACCAAACTATCGTTGCTGCTACCATCGTCGCTGCCACCACCATACTGCTACTGCCGTCGCTATCACCACTTTCACCATATTATGATTTTTTTAATGTAATATATTTTAAATTTTGAATTTTATTAAATATTTATTATTTAATATTAATAATTAGATTATATATATGTAGAATATGTATTAATGGATATTATAATATTTTTTAAAAAATAAATAGAAAATTAGTTTTTAAACAGTTTTTGAAAAATAAATAACAAAAACTAAAAACAGTTTATGAATTTTAAAAAACAAAAAATAAAAAATGTTACCAAACACACCCTTAATTAATATACTTTTCATTTTTTGGTTAGCATTGTCATTTTATTTATGAGCCATTAGCACAACTGGCGGACCATGAGGGTCAATTTCTATATATGTTGGTTTTAGATTAGTAATATTTAAATTAGCTTTTTTAATTTTCGATTCTTAGTATTTAGCCCCTCAAAATATTTTTTGAATGAAAAAATAAAGAGATTCCGGCTCCGAGTTTGCAATTAATATTAATTAATTGCCAGTGCAGGAAATGGGGACAATGGAAAAAATTTACCAAAATGGAGTGGTTGGGAGACGCGAAGGGGACAGATTTCTGCCAAACCTGAAACCGCTGGTCAGACCAGCGGTTTCAGGTTTGGCAAAAATTGTCCCCTACACCTAATTTTCCGTGCCGATTATTAAACTAATAAATTTTTAATATAATTTAATTTATTTTTTAATTTAATTTTTTAAATAAAATAAAATAGATACCCGTAATAAATTATCATCCCAATTTTCATCAAATATTAAAAAAATAATATATATATTTATATTCTAATATATATATATTTAATTTATTTTTTCATTAAATTCTATCTGTGCATTTCTATCTGTACTATCTTCTCCTTTTGTTACATTAAATTCTTACCTTAACGTAATGGCTTTCAAGTTGTGCATCTGTACTTTTGATCTATTCACAAATAAATATTTACTTTTTAAACGTATGATATATTTGAATATGAATTTTCAAAAATTATCCTTTACATAATAAAAATTAATTCAATTTTCAAATACAACTAATAAATTAATTATTTTTTAAGCAATGCAAATTACTAAATACATAGGATAATATAAGGGGACATTTTTTAAAATGGAATTTTATTAAAAACTATTTACAAAAATGGGGTTGATGGAAAAAATTTTACCAAAATGGGGTGATTGGGAGGCGCGGAGGGGACAATTTCTGCCAAACCTGAAATTACTGGTCTGACCAGCGGTTTCAGAACACAATTTTCCGTACCGATTATTAAATTAATAAATTTTTAATATAATTTAATTTAATTTTTTAAATAAAATAAAATAAAATAGATATCCGCAATAAATTATCATCCCAATTTTCATCAAATATTAGAAAAATAATTAATTTCCCATCAACTCCATTTTTGTAAATAGTTTTTAATAAAATCCCATTTTAAAAAATGTCCCCATATATTATTCTATGTATTTAGTAATTTGCATTGCTTAAAAAATAATTAATTTATTAGTTGTATTTTGAAAATTGAATTAATTTTTATTATGTAAAGGATAATTTTTGAAAATTCATATTCAAATATATCATACGTTTAAAAAATAAATATTTATTTGTGAATAGATCAAAAGTATAGGTGCACAACTTGAAAGCCATTACGTTAAAGTAAGAATTTAATGTAATAAAAGGAGAAGACAGTACATATAGAAATGCACAGATAGAATTTAATGAAAAAATAAATTAAATATATATATATATATTAGAATATAAATATATATATTATTTTTTTAATATTTGATCAAAATTGGGATGATAATTTATTACGGGTATCTATTTTATTTTATTTAAAAAATTAAATTAAAAAATAAATTAAATTATATTAAAAATTTATTAATTTAATAATCGGCACGGAAAACTGAGTGTAGGGGATAATTTCTGCCAAACCTGAAACTGCTGGTCAGACCAGCGGTTTCAGGTTTGAAACCGCTGGTCTGACCAGCGGTTTTAGGTTTGACAGAAATCTGTCCCCTCCGCATCTCCCAACCACCCCATTTTGATAAATTTTTTCCCATCAACCTCATTTTTATAAATAATTATTTAAATAACATTATTTAATAATGTCCAGGCAAGGCAATTGATGGATGGAATTAAAAGGACAAAATAATTGTTCGTTCACCTTTTCTTTAATCAATATAATTGATTTTGTTACTAAAAGTTTACTATTATTATTGTATTAATATTTAAAAAAGGTCGCCAGCTGTCACAATTATAAGGTTCTTTGAGTTTGCCCGTTATTTGCAGAATTTCACATTTCTTCTTTCAATTATGCCCCTTAACTTCTTTAATATGCAGAAATTTACCAAGAAAGTGGAACAGATAAATACTAAAAAATAAGGGATAAATTCTACAAATCATCCCTAACTATGTCTATTATACTCCTATATTTCTCATCTTCAAATCCTAATTCAAAATTTCTCTAATCTGTAAACACTTATTAGAAAATTATATTTGCACCATTAAATAGAATATGAAAAATCGAATAAAAAATAAAAAAGTTTAAATAATTTAATTATTTCAATTTAGTTATTCACTTTAAATTTATTCAATTACTTCAATTTTAACATTGAAAAACCGAATAATTCAAATCACTAAATAATATTCAACTCAGTTTAACATGGTTATTAAAACCGGACCGGTCGGTCGAACCGGTTTAACCGCGAACCGTTGGCTGATCCGATTGGTTTAATGGATAAAAACCGGAAAATACTGTTTCAAACCGCCAAAAAATCGGTTGAACCGGGATAAAACCGAAAAAACCGAGTTAAATAATAAAAACCGGTTTGATTTTAGAAAAACCAACTTTTTGTCCAAAATATTTATACAATATTATTTTTTATGGAAAAAAAATAAAATAAAATTATAAATACAAAATAATTAAAATTCAAAAAATTTAATGAATTTTTTATAAATAAAATAAAATTTTATAATTCATATTTGAAGAATTTCTTTAAAAATTTACAAATTTTTACTATATTTATCTTAAATTTTTATTATAAATATTGAATGACTTGAAAATATAGTCCTATTGTTAATGTTTGATGATAAATATATTTTTTTAAACTATTTTTAATTTTTTTATATAGTGATATTTTCATAATATTTATATAAAACTTAAAAAATAATATATTTTTTAAAAAATGAAAAAAATCCGGTTGAATTCTAAAAAACCGGTCGAACCACGAACCCTTAAACTCTTCGGTTCGTTATTTAGTCTGGTTTTAATAACGTTTATTCAATGTTAGGATATAAATCTCGTTTCTCTTTTTTTTTTCACAAAAAGTGTTTACTAGTTAGTGATTAAAGTGTGGAATTGAGTTTTTAAATGTTTAATAAATTCAGGCATTTGTTTTTATATTAAAGCTTCCATGATAAGAGATAAAAAAAAAAAAAACTATTGCAATTACCGGACTAAAAGTACAAAAACAGAGAATAAATTATTAAGATTTGTCGTAAAATAGATATCTCGATTTCATATTTACATCTGTTTATTTATTATTAGATAAACATATCTTCAGTCTCTCGAATTTTTCTACTAATTTCAATTTTATGCCTAAACTATGAAAACGACTAAATAAATACACGAATTCTCAAATTTTGATATTTTTAAACACAAAAATTGACATGACAAAACACGTATAATACACAGCATGAGTAGCGCGTTAATCAGTATTTTGACTCGAATCGAACCAGATTTAAACCCGATTTAATTGCAATTATCTGAAAACCCTAAAATTATTACCCTATGTTCTTCCCTCCCTCCTTTATTCTTCCCTCACCCAGACACCATAACAAGAGTCTTCTTAGCCGACCACCGATCAAAGCCTCCATCACCAGCTAGTTTCCTCATTTAATGGTATGTATAGCTTCTTTATTTTGTTTTCACTCTCTCTGATTTCATCTCCAAAATCCAAGCGAGCTAACTGGGGAAACTCGCTCTCTCTCTCTCCACACCAAAGGTTAAAGCAACTAGTTAGTGGCGAGAGAAATAATCTTAGAGAGAGCCTCCATTACGAACTCCGAATCCGAATCCTCCATTACAATTGAGATTAAACCAAGAATCATTCTTCATAATTTCGAGGTAAATTGAGTAAAATATTTAAAGAGGTGTAGAAAAAAAATGGAATATTTTTTTTTGATCGTTTTTACTTGGATACTTCACATCTAATTTTTCTTATATTTTCCGATCATTTTCCACTCTCTTTATTCTTTTTACTTAATATTTCCCTCTCCCAAACAAATACTAGGAGTCTCTGTTATATCTTTAGCTACCAATTGATCTTTTGACCTGCCATGGTCATTAATAATCACTATCATTTATTAGATTGGTTTTGATTTCTACCAGAACAAGATTTCTATGATTTTCAATCGATGATGCACCAATAATGGAGATTTTAATATATAATTTTTTGAAAAATCTAGGAGTTGTACTGGGTGAAGTTTAGGAGCAATAGATCGAGATCTTGATTATTTTACTAGTTTGTGGTTTTGGGAAAAGAATAGAGAAGATAAAGAAAATCAAGCAATTTTGTTTACGCCCCTAAATAGAGCAAACAATGATGATGATGATTAAAATCACTTTGCCTATCTTTGTCCGATTTTACACTTTTTAAATTAAAACTGTGATTTTTGGTTGGTTACGTTCAATGTTGCATTGCCCCTTGTCGTTTTGAAAATTCATAAATTCTCTGTTGTGATTGGATTGAGAAAAAAACTGGGGAAACTCTACTGTTGAGGAGTATTGGAGGTGATCTCCTCCTCTTTCGTGTTAATTGCTAGGAGGGAGGAATGATTGACCCAGGGACCAAGGGGAGAAAAAGCAGTAGCTCCTCCACTGCTGCTGCATCCCCATCGACTGAGGGAGCTAAAAAATCAAAGAAGTAAGATCAACATTAGAGATTTATAAATACATAAATTTGAAAGAATTTTGAAGAAAATTTTTGTGGCCAGCCGGTGTTTGTGAAAATGTCACAATGAAATGCTTAATTGCTAATAAGTTCATTTATTTGGTTGATTACGAAGTGTGAAGGGATGTTTAATGGGATTAATTCTTTGATTGATGTTGTTGGTGGCATTGGAAATATGGCTAAGGCCACTACTAAAACATTGTATTGGTGGTGGCATAGACAATTTAAATTTTGTTGCAAGTGAAAGTATAGTTTAGGCTTGAGGACAAGGTTACTGCTAATCTTAGTGAAAAATTCATTAATAAAAGTTACAAACGGAAAAACAACGAATTTTTTCGTCGATAAATTAAAAACAAAACCCATATGACACATGTATTTGCTTATTTTTCAAGTCAGTACATTTGTAACCCACGCGCACCTGTGATTTCTTTCCAACGCAATTTTGTTTTTAAAAATATTGAAATTTAAGAGTTCGAGTGTTTATTCGATCATTCTCATAATTTAGGTATCAAAATGAATTTAATGAACAAGTTTGAGAGATTGAAGATGATTTTTCCCTATTTTTTCTAATAATTATATTAATTAATATATTAATATAATAATATTTGTGTAAAACTCTATATCCGGTCAGTTAAAAATCCGAATACTAGATGTCACACTCGAATTTCGATTTTTTTAAGAGAGTCAATACATAGTTTTCTAATTCAAAAGCCATATTACTTTAATAATTACTGTTTGTTTTTATAAAATTTCAGCAAAATTTCCCTTAAATATTTGTAACCTCTTGTAAAAAGAATACAAAAACACTTTTAAAATCATACAACTATTCCCTTAATTTCAATCAAACTCTAACACAAGTTTTCACATCCTTCTTGATAACCAATCAAATCAAATTTCACCTATCATATTGACATTCGCAGAAATTTTTGTTCTCGATTATATCTAAGAATTTAATTATGTAACTATAACAATCACAAAATTTCTTTCTTAACATTAACAAAACCTCAATAATTGTTACAACTAAGCCTTATTCGTGTACATACTAAAACAACGCAATAATAATACAATATAATTTAGTTGCCATGATCCAATCCAACTTATTGACATGACTAGTTATAGCCGATCCCAGAATCTCCTGCATATAGGTTAGCCGCTTGGTCCTCAACCTATGCGCGAAAAAAAAATCACGTGCTAAGCTAAAAGTTTAGTGGTGATTACCAAATTTACCTCTTTGGTTATACGGTATTTTAAAAAAATATGTATATACCTATAATACAACAAATGTACATATACATAATCATAATTATATAGTCATATAATATACACATACATACATGATCAAATATACATGTTCATGTGCATAATCATATAATGCACATAAATATAAGCGACAAATATTACAACCTCACATGTAATTTACATAAGTGATTTCTTAGAGAAGTACTTAATTGTTTTAAACTTCGCAAGATTAATGGTTAGTTTTAAAGTTGGTACCTTAATTTTACATAAATTATGCACTAAATAAAACTAATTGGGCACAAATATCCAATTTCAAGCATTCTCATATTTATTCATTTTCGGTATTTGCCCCCAGTAAAATCGAGTGAAATTGTATGACAAGCTGGATAAACAAAAATCAAATTGGGCCACATGTGCTTTAGGCTACGTGTCACCCGCACGGTTTTAGAAATACTTTTATATCACTTTAAAATTTCTACATACAAAATCATAAAATATATATAAATATACAAACATATATATTTATGTATACATATATGTTCACACATACGTGTGTGTATATATATATATATATATATAATGCACTAAATAAAACTAATTGGGCACAAATATCCAATTTCAAGCATTCTCATATTTATTCATTTTCGGTATTTGCCCCCAGTAAAATCGAGTGAAATTGTATGACAAGCTGGATAAACAAAAATCAAATTGGGCCACATGTGCTTTAGGCTACGTGTCACCCGCACGGTTTTAGAAATACTTTTATATCACTTTAAAATTTCTACATACAAAATCATAAAATATATATAAATATACAAACATATATATTTATGTATACATATATGTTCACACATACGTGTGTGTATATATATATATATATATATATATATACACACACACACATTTATTCACATACACTTATGTGGACTGAATTCTCGAAACCATACAACCCACGACTCAAATTATTTCCATTTACCGGACGAGCTCTCAGAGCCATACAATTCGGTGATCACCTGAAAATGCAATACTGCTAACCTTTCCTAGTTGGCATGCCAAATTTATTCTATTTCTCCAATTCCTGTCTAATTTTACTAAGGACAAATATAAAATCATCATTAAATAAAATTGAGAATCACATATGTATTAGCATCACCATGATCAAGTTTATATATATATATATATATATATATATATATATAATCATGTCATGTCCTTAAATGTACAGACCATTAATAAAACATGTAATCCTCATCAAGAAAGTATTTAACTTAAATTATACATTTTAATCTCTATACGAATTTCATAATAATGCACTTCCTGATTATGGCCTAAATTTCTCGAAAAGTGTGGTTTGTAATAATAAAATATTAATTAGCGAAAATGGAACGCACTCTTGCAACCAAAGCTATGGTCTTTTGTTCACCTTCGCAAACTCACAAAATAAACAATACATTGACTGAAGTGAATTTCAATTTATAACCCTAGTAGTTTATTAGTATTTCAAGGTTAAGCTATTTTTATTTTCTTTACCTTTGAGTTGTAACTTTAATCGCTCATCAAATGCATACAATCAAATTTCCACATTTCTCCTTTAAATTGTAAAAGGTACATTCACACTTCCTTCATCATTTTATGTATGCTTTAAAACCTTAAAATATAGACACTATACATAATTATAGTTCTACCATCAAAACGTGTTTTCTTATGCGTATGTATGTATCTTATAATCCATTATTTTACCAAATTTAAACTAATTTATCAAGTTACCTTGCCCTTTTATCACATACTAAATCATCCCCAGAGTAAATTTAATCAATTCTCCTTATTTTATCGAATACGAATCCAATGGATTAAACCTTGTAATATACTAACACACCAAGATTAAACTAATTTACTACCCTTTGTTAGGATTTATGGACAAATACACTATATATATATTAGAATTATAATAATTATATGTCATAACTATCATTTAAAAGACTTGACTTAAATATTAAAGTGATCTAATTTAATAAAAAGTAAAGTAGGCCATAATAATAATAATATTATGATTATGTGTTAAATGTATAGATATCCTTTTATAATTTCTAATTTTATGATGGGCTAAATTAGAAATAAAGGAAATCATTTTTTATATAAAAGAGTTATGGTTCCCAAATTATAGATATAGGAAAATTGTCTTTCTATTTCCATTGACAGAAGACATATTTATTCCTTATCTATCAATTTAGAAGATCATAAGTCACGAGATTTTGATAATTCAATTAAAACGATGAATTCAGGTACGTTTTCGCTATAAATTTTATATTCTTGATGATTTAACATGATTATTACTGTCTAGATATATTCTAGGATTTCAACAATTGGTATTGGAGCCTAATTTCATGTTAATTCATTTAGAATGGATTTGAGTTATTATTATGTATATATTTCTTATTTTGCGTCGCTGATAGCATGGAGAATTGTGGCAAAAATTGTACTGCTATTTGTTTCGCATGTCTGACGTTGTTTATCCTTTTTTGAATGGTTAATGGCATACAAACCCAAGCATTCATAATTCTTTTGTCAATCCTACTGTCACTTTTGTATTTATGGTCTTTGTATTGATGTTGTGGGTTTGGCCTATTTGTTTATTGGTAGTTTTCTCGGTTTTGTATCCATGTGCCATCAAGTTCATTTCATTTGCATTTTGCTATTCCTTTTACTGGGTTGTGGCGAAATAGTGTATAGCAATTATTTGTCTGGCTTTATGATTTTGTCATTTTGTGACTTTGGGCTTGTCGGTCACAATTTGTTTTGTTTTGTTTTTTTTTTTTTGGTCTTAAAAAAAAAAGGAGTAACTGCCATTGTTTTCTTAGGTTGCGCCGATTCATATTTGGTATTATATATATATATATATATATATATATATATATATACACGTATGTGTGCGCGCCCTTGTGTGTTTTAATGAGGTTGCAGAGCATATATATATATATATATATATATATATATATATATATATATATATATATATATATATATATATATATATATTATACATACATTTTAAATTTTATGAAATTTCAATTTAAATTACAGTATAGCTATATATATATATATATATATATATATATATATATATATATATATATATATATATATATATATATATATATATATATATATATATATATATATATATATATATATGTTGAGATAGGTTAATTGAACCAATATGTTGCCAAAGTAACCTCTATGAAAATCAATTGATTTATTTCAAAATATATAATTGGTTGTGTGTATGTAATTACATAAATATTAATTAGCCCAAAGGAAAGTTAATGTTTAATATAATTACATATATATTTGTGACAATTAACATGTTATAATTATTTGATCTTATATGTGAATAATAAATCGGCCCAAAGGAAGAATTATTATTTGACATGTTGTTTTATTATTTGTGTTTAATTGCTACATCAAGATATCACTTACAAGTTAATATTTTGTCCAAAGATAAAATGTTGATGGAGTGTCAGATGTCTTGAGATGGGGTTTAACTGTATTTAAATTTGTTATTCAATTTTGGTATTATTTTGATACTTATGTGAGTTTATTTTATATGTTTTGTTCTAAATTCAGTTTCTGCTCCTGCTGCTAATATTACTGCTAGTAACAACTCTATTTCTATGCTGACTGGCATCAATTTTAAGGCATGGCAAGAGAGTGTATTGATCACTCTCGGAGTCAAGGACTTAGACCTTGCACTAAGGGAACCTAGACCTGCTGATCTCACTGATGAGAGTATCTCTGAACAAAAGAGGGAGATGAAAAAGTGGGAAAGGTCTAATCGCATAAGTCTTATGGTCATTAAGCGTGCTATTCCTGAAGCTTTTAGGGGCACAATGTCCGATCAGGTGGATACCGCTAAGAATTTTCTTGAGAACCTTGAGAAGAGATTTGCTAAGAATAAAAAGGCCGAAACAAGTACAATCTTAGCAAAACTCATCTCTATGAGGTATACAGGCAAAGGACACATAAGGGAATACATTATGAAAATGTCTAACCTTGCTTCCAGTTTAAGGGCACTCAAGTTAGATTTATCTGAAGACTTGTTAGTGCATTTAGTTTTGATCTCTCCTTCTGTACAATTTGGTCAAATTAAGGTGAGCTATAATTGTCAAAGGGACTCATGGACCCTTAATGAGCTCATCTCTCACTGTGTTCAGGAAGAGGATAGATTGAAGCAAGAAAAGACACCGAATATTCATTTGGTCTCCACCTCAAAGGATAAAAAGAAAGAAAATAAGAAAAGGAAGAATGAGGAAGTTGCAGTAACAGCACCACATAAGAAACAACATAAGGAACAAGCTAAAGGTGGTTGTTTCTTTTGTGGAGCTGCAGGACACCAGAAGAAGCAATGTACCAACTATCACGCTTGGCGTGCTAAGAAAGGTATGCTTCTTAACTTTGTTTGTTCTGAGATTAATTTGGCTTCAGTACCTAGACACACTTGGTGGATTGATTCAGGTGCAACAACTCACATTAGTGTGTCCATGCAGGGTTGTATGAATTGCTGAAAGCCTAATGATGGTGAAAGATACATCTATGTTGATGATGGAAAATTAGTCGAAGTCGAAGCAATTGGAACTTTTAGATTATTATTAAGAACTAGTTTTTATTTGAATTTGTTTGAGAATTTTGTTGTACCGTCTTTTAGGCGGAATTTGATTTCTGTTTCAGCATTGGACAAATTTGGGTATTCTTGTTCATTTGGAAATGGAAAATTTAGTCTTTTCAAAATTCAAGTTTGGTTGGCTCTGGTTTTTTATCAGGTTATGATAATCTATATTTAATTGATTCAATTGCTTCATTTAATGAATCCTTGCATGTTCATTCAATAAGTAAAAAGCATAAATTAACTATTGAGAATTCAGCTTCATTATGGGACAAAAGATTAGGTCATATCTCTAAACAGAGAATTGAGAGACTTGTGTCTGATGGTATTCTCGATCCCCTTGACTTTTCAGATTTTGACATGTGTGTGCATTGTATTAAGGGAAAACAAACGAATGTCAGGAGATTTGATGCCAATAAGAAAACAAATGTCTTAAAACTAATACATACAGATATTTATGGGCCATTTCCTCTAGCTTCTTGGAATGGCAAAAAATACTTCATAACGTTCATAGATGATTTCAGTCGATATGGCTATCTTTATCTCATTCATGAGAAATCTCAGTCACTGAACATATTCAAAAGGTTTAAAGCTGAAGTTGAAAATCAACCCAATAAAAGTATTAAAAGCGTTAGATCTGACCGTGGTGGTGAATACTATGGTAGATATGACGGTTTCGGTGAACAACATCCAGGTCCATTTGCTAGATTCTTAGAGGAAAGCGGTATCGTACCACAGTACACCATGTCGGGTTCACCCAATATGAATGGTGTTGCTGAAAGACAAAATAGAACGCTTTTAGACATGGTAAGAAGTATGATTAGTCACTCTACCTTACCTGAGTAACTTTGGGGAGAGGCATTAAAGATTGCAGCTTATATACTCAATAGAGTACCAATAAAGGCAACTAGTAAAACCCCTTACGAACTTTGGACAGGTAAAAACCTAGTCTAAAACATTTTCATATTTGGGGATGTCCAACTGAGGCAAGGCCTTATAAGCCAATTGAAAAGAAACTGGACTCTAAGACTATTAGTTGTTATTTTATTGGATACTCTGAACACTCTAGGGGTTACAAATTTTATGATCCCATAAGTAAGTCTATTTTTGAGACATTTAATGCTCGGTTCTTTGAGAATATTGAGTTTGTGGGGGGGGAGAAAGAGTTAAGGACTTTGTTTTTGAAGAGGAATATGTTGACATTCCTTTAATTGCTATGGATAATAGCCAAAAACAAATTATTATACCAGACATTGATCCTCCCATTCATTCTCAAGGAGATATTCCTGAAGAACAAACTCTATAGCCTCAAGAACCATTGCCATTAAGGAGATCCACTAGAGAAAGGAGAAGTGCAATTTCTGATGACTATGTTGTGTTTCTCGAAGAACATGATGTTGACATTGGAGTGATGGAAAATGATCCAGTCAATTTTCATCAAGCAATGAAAAGCTCTAACTCTCAAAAGTGGATATATGCCATGAATGAGTAGATTAAGTCTATGAAAGATAATGACGTATGGGATCTTGTTCCATTGCCTGAAGGTGCAAAACCTATTGGTTGTAAATGGATTTTTAAAACCAAAAGGGATGCAAAGGGCAATGTGGAGAGGTACAAAGCATGTCTTGTCGCTAAAGGCTTTACGCAGAAAGAAGGCATTGATTATAAAGAGACTTTTTCTCCAGTTTTATCGAAAGACTCTTTTAGGATTATAATGGCATTAGTAGCACATTTTGATCTTGAGCTATATCAGATGGATGTCAAGACAACATTTCTCAATGTGACATTGATGAAATAATTTATATGGTGCAGCCAGAAAACTATGTATTAGAAAATACAAAGTCAATGGTTTGCAAATTGAAGAAATCTATCTATGGGCTTAAGCAAGCGTCTTTTCAGTGGTATTACAAATTTCACCAGATTATTATTTCTTATGGTTTTGAGATGAATTTGGTTGGTGATTGTGTATATCATAAATTTAGTGGGAGTAAGCATATTTTTCTGGTTTTATATGTTGATGACATATTGCTTGCCAGCAATGATATAGGCTTGTTGCATGAAATCAAGAGATTTCTAGCTATGAATTTTGAAATGAAGGACCTTAGAGATGCAAATTTTGTATTAGGGATCCAAATACATCGAGATCGCTCTCAAGGTACCCTTGGATTATCACAAAAGACTTATATCGAAAAGGTTCTTAAAAGATATGGCATGCAAGATTGTAAACTAGGAAATACCCCTGTGGCTAAAGGAGACAAGTTTGATCTTCAACAGTGCCCCAAAAAATACTTTTGAGAAAACATAAATGCAAAAGATTCCTTATACATCAGCAATAGGAAGTCTAATGTATGCTTAAGTTTGTACACATCCAAATATTGCGTACACAGTTGGAGTGTTAGGAAGATACTTAAGTAATCCAGGATTGGATCATTGGAAAGCAGCCAAACGAGTCATGCGATATCTTCAAAGAATAAAACATTTCATACTCACTTACAGGAGATCGGATAAGTTATAGATCATTGGGTACTCGAATTTCGATTTTGCTAGGTGCCAAGATAGCATGAAATCTACATCAGGCTATATTTTTTTGCTTGCTGAAGGGGCTATCTCTTGGAAGAGTGCTAAGCAATCTCTTATAGCCTCTTTTACCATGGCAGCAGAGTTCATATCATGCTATGAGGTATCAAATCAAGCAAAATGGCTGCGCAATTTTATTACTGGATTGTGAATTGTTAATTGAATTGAAAGACCATTTAAGATCTTTTATGACAATAAGTCAGCAGTCTTGTATTCCAATAATAACAAGAGTTCGAGTAAGTCAAAGCATATAGACATTAAATTCTTGGTTGTTAAAGAAAGAGTTCAAAGTGGACAGGTGTATATTGAGCATATTGGTACAAACTCCATGGTTGTGGATCGTCTTACTAAAGGATTACCACCCACAGTCTTTAATGAGCATACTGCTCATATGGGTGTCATATCTTTTGAGGATATTTAATTTTAGTAGGAGTTTTGTAATCTTGCTTTCTTATTATAGACACATTTTTGTTTTTGGGTTTATCTACATTTAATGCAGAAATGAAGTTGAGTTATTCACACTTTGATTTAGCTATGGATTGATCTCACTAAGTTTATAAAATGGACCAGTTGAAAATAGGCATGTTTAGATCACATTACATGTAATTTTCATGCTATGCATCCATACTGGATCTGTGTCATTTGGTTGTGTTTATATATGTGATCAGGGATGGATTTAGTTATGACATATAAGTAACAAAAATCGCCTTGGTTCTATGTAAGCATGATTGATGGACGAGATTGTTCAGAAATATCTTTATTTATGATAGTAAAGTTTTGAGCTCATAAAGTTGACATATAATTATAAAGCAAAATGAATATATATATATATATATATATATATATATATATATATATATATATATATATATATATATATATATATATATATATATATATATATATATATGTATAGTTCAAGTGGGAGATTGTTAGGATTTATGGACAAATACACTATATATATATTAGGATTATAATAATTATATGTCATAACTATCATTTAAAAGACTTGGCCTAAAAATTAAAGTGATCTAATTTAATAAAAAGTAAAGTGGGTCATAATACTAATAATAATATAAGTATGGGTTAAATGTATAGATACCTTTTTATAATTTCTAATTTTATGATGGGCTAAATTAGAAATTAAGAAAACCGTTTTTCATATAAAAGGTTATGGTCCTCAAATTATAGATATAGGAAAATTGTCTTTCTATTCCCATTGACAGAAGATATATTTATTCCTTACCTATCAATTTGGAAGATCATAAGTCACGAGATTTTGATAATTCAATTAAAACGATGAATTCGGGTACGTTTTTGCTATAGATTTTATATTCTTGATGGTTTAACATGATTATTACTGCCTAGATATATTCTAGGATTCCAACACCCTTATCTTGGAATTGTGTATTTAGTCACTTTAAAGGCATTTAATGAATTTTTCCCACATTTCTCAATTAAACTATACAATATACTTTCTAAATTCAATATACCTATATCTATGTATTTCATAATTTATATCTTAGTAAATCCTCTCCTCAATTTAATAGGTGCAACTCGATCATGACCATTAATTTGCAAATTCAGCTCTAGGCACATAAACTAAACACCTTTTTAAATGCTTGATTAGGTAGAAGATTTAACCTTTATAACAACACAACCAATTTAGCTTGAATTATCTCCTTCAATTTCTTAATTCACATTTCGAAAACTTCTATTCATAATTAATTAATTAAACAACCAACTACCACTGATTACTTAACGTCACAACTATAAAACTTACAACAAATTGCACGATAACAAATTAATGTGTTTAATTGCTCAAATCTATGTTATAAAAATTAAAATCATTAAGGTGCTCTGATGTATCTTAAACATCCACATCTGTATGCCTATATATATATATATATATATATATATATATATATATATATATATATATATATATATATATATATATATATATTTGTTAACCAACAAAATTGACAGTAAATACAACCATCATTTATCGCTATTTAAGAATCAATTCAACCATCTTTATGCGTCAACGAATATATGATACACCTTAACATGCACAGAACCCAATCATTAAATTTAAAAAATGAAATAAAATAAATAAATAACTTCTAACAAAAATTCAGAATTTATTTAAATAAGTTAATCCGAAGTGAATTTGGTAGTTACATACCAATTAGAATCGATTTTTCACATTTTTCCTTCGTTTTTGTTCATCACTATACTCCTCAGAACCTCGCCGGAGCTTCGTCGGAGCACTGCCAGAATGCACCAGTGCTGTCCGCTTGTAGATGGTGCCACCGGAAGCCACCTGATGGTGTTCACGCGCTCCATTGCCTCACTGTTTGGTCGAAAATTGCCCTTGAATTGCCAGCTACCTCCCTCTCCGATCTACCTACCGTCGGTGAGTGGAAAGCAACCAAGGGTACTGAGATGATCGCTTCTTCCTTAGGAGCTGACCGGTGTTGTCCGTGTCACCGATTACCATTGCTGTTCACCGAAATCCCGAGTTAAAGCTGTTAGGATTTATGGACAAATATACTATATATATTAGGATTATAATAATTATATGTCATAACTATCATTTAAAAGACTTTGTCTAAATATTAAAGTGATCTAATTTAATAGAAAGTAAAGTGGACAATAATAATAATAATATTATAAGTATGGGTTAAATGTATAGACACCCTTTTATAATTTCTAATTTTATGATGGGCTAAATTAGAAATAAAGGAAATCTTTTTATATAAAAGGGTTATGGTCCTCAAATTATAGATTTAAGGAAGTTATTTTTCTATTTCCATCTAGTAGATATTTTTTTTTTATTTATCAATTTGAAAGATCATAAGCTATAAAACTTTAATAATTTAATTAAATGATGAATTTAGGTACGCTTATGCTATAAATTTTATTTTTCTTGATGATTTTACATGATTATTATTATCTAAATTAATTTTAGGGTTTTCAATAATTGATATCAAAATCTATTTCATGTTGAATCATTAGAAATTAATTAAAATTTTCATGAATTGAGCGTCGATTTCATTAAGGTTTATATTATCGTTGCTTTTGATCAATCTTTTTCAGCAATTGATTGATCCTTTTCAGCAATAGTTGCTTTTGAATTGATTATGCAATCTCTGGTTTCTTATTGACTATTAAAATCATTGGCTTTTGAATTTAGTTTTTATCCTTTGGTGAATACATGATTTGCATTGGAAGACAAACTTTCCTTTGGCAAGTGACTATTGCTTTATGGCTTTTGCTTTATAGTTTTGGCACTTTGTCGGACACAACAGTTTTGAGTTTTATGGCAACCATGAAATCTTGTGTTCATGGAACAATATTTTTGTGTTTTTTTTGGCGGTTGCTCTAAAAAAAACTGCCATTTAATTTCTTTTGTTTTGTTTGTGCCGTTCCAAGACCAAGCAAATTTTATTTGCACCGTTTGGTATGAGAGCCAAGAAAACCAAATAGTAACTGCTAGTTTTCTTAGATTGTGTCGTTTGGGACCACTGTTGCAGCTTCACATTTGGTTTTATATATATATATTATAAAGAAACATACATTTTATGAAATTTCAATTTAAATTACAGTATAGCTATAAATATATGTTGAGATGGGTTAATTGAACCAATATATTGCCAAAGTAACCTCTATGGAAATCAATTAATTTATTTCAAAATATATAATTGGTTGTGTGTATGTAATTACATAAATATTAATTGGCCCAAAAGAAAGTTAATGTTTAATATAATTACATATACATTTGTGGTAATTAACACGTTATAATTATTTCGTCTTACATGTGAATAATAAATTGGCCCAAAGATTATTATTTGACATGTTATTTTATTATTTGTGTTTAATTGCTACATCCAGATATCACTTACAAGTTAATATTTTATCCAAAGATAAAATGTTAATGAAGTTTTAGATGTCTTGAGATGAAGTTTAACTGTATTTAAATTTGTTATTCAATTTTGGTATTATTTTGATATTTATGTGAGTTTATTTTATATGTTTTGTTCTAAATTCAGTTTCTGCTGCTGCTGCTGCTAATATTATTGCTAGTATCAACTCTATTCCTATGCTGACTTGCGCGAATTTTAAAGCATGACAAGAGAGTGCATTGATCACTCTCGAAGTCATGGACTAAGACCTTGCACTAAGGGAACCTAGATTTGCTGATCTCACTGATGAGAGTACCTCTGAACAAAAGAAGGATATGGAAAAGTAGGAAATGTCTAACCGCATAAGTCTTATGGTCATTAAGCGTGCCATTCTTGAAGCTTTTAGGGGCACAATGTCCGATCAGATGGATACAGCTAAGGGTTTTCTTGAGAACCTTGAAAAGAGATTTGCTAAGAATGAAAAGGCCGAAACAAGTACAATCTTAATTGAGGCTATTTTTTTCTCTTGTTTTGCTCTTAATTGAGCTTGACTTATCAAAAAAAAAAAAAAAAAGAAGAACAAAAAGACTGATGAATTGTGTTGGAATTCATAATCGATATTGAAGCTTCTAAAGTTACCTTACCTAAATATTGTTACCCTCTTTTGAGGTATAGGCTACTGCTTTAGCAAGTTAAAACCTGTACATGTAATACAAACCAACTTTAATCCAAGATATGTAGATTGTTCTATCATAAGTCTTTGTTGTATCTAAGGAAACATTGTCTTCTTTATTAATTAACATTGAATTGTATTAACTTAAAATTAGATGACTTTAAAATGAATTTAGCAAATGGAATTTGAGATGCCATTTTATATAGTTTACATCAAAGAATGTTTAAAATCATCACGATAAATTACCTAAGAACTTAATTACAATCTTATTTGGAAGGCTTAGGTTCTATTGCAAATACATCGCACTCCTCCGCATTCAGACCAAACTCAACTTATACTTGAGAAACTATTTGATGGATAAATTATAAAACAGCCCCTAACACTATTTATGCTTCAAGTAGATTTCCATTTATGTATAATATTTTTTTTACTATGACAAAATACTGGTAAATGGATTTGCAGGACTGGGAAATTTGTCTACTGTCTTCTTATTTCCTATACTAATGCATTGTTTTTGCCTCGGTGTAAATGGTGCTGCCATTTTTACTGTTGTGTCTCAGTATGTCCTTTCACTATTGTTTTTTTTTTCATTATTTTATTTTATATTTTTACCTTTTTTCCTGCAGTTTTAATGTAATGAGCATCCCCAGTGACTGCTGTATTTCAAATTTAACAGATACATTGTTTGCTTTTTGATGATTTGCATGTTGAAAAATAGATACAGGCCTAACTTCATTCTAAAATTTAACTCATGAGTTGAGGATTATCAACACCATAATATGGAGTACTATATTTTTTTTTTTTTTTTTTTTGCGAAATGCACGGGGTATCATGGATGGGCTCCAACTGTAAAAGGCACCTTTAAGCCCGTACCACATCCAGACTAATCCTCGTTCGCACCGTGTCGGCCCAATTAAGGGGTAGTGTGCTGGCCAATGTGTTGCTCCGTACGCGAGGGGGATCGAACCCCTGACCTCACTTAAGAGATGAGAGTGCCTTACCACTCACACCAACCACAATTGGTTGGAGTACTATATTTTTATAACCAGCCGTAAATCCATTTTTTTCAACATTTAGAACCATGTATAAGTCAGATTTTGACAATTTGTTGCATAACATCTCTTACGTTTACCATCTCCACGTACTACTTAGTTGCCAACATGCTAATTAGGGCTTTTTCAACATGAGTATCAATTTGATGTTACTTCCTATGGTTTAGCTTTCCGTTATTAAGTTAGTGATTGGTCTAGTGGTTGAGTTAAACATTGGCAGCCCTACTCTGTTGAAGGACTTTAGGGGTATAAAAATGAAAGAAGATGAGAAATTAAGAGGATAGTGCACTGATTGAATTCCAATATGTGCAGTGTGTGTTTGTCTTCGTCTTAGAGTTACGTGGGACTGATAATTCTTGAGGTGGACACTTAATATGTATGTCATCTCTGCATAGGGGGCATGAGAATGTGGATAATATAACTTGTAAGCTTTGGTTGATGCATCAAAAGCTGAGAGACTCTGCAATTAGTTGCCCTCCCAAAATAGAAATTTTGAGCTGATTGGTATGTTTACTATATTATTACTTGACTAATTTGTTGGCTAATATCCTACTCTTATGGAGTAGTTAGTTGCTGAGCTTGTTTTCAAATTTAGCACTTCCCACTGTAAAAGATTTGCATTTTGGTGGTTATTTAAGATCTGGTGAGTAAAGAATCAAACTTCATTTAAAATATGAGTAATTTTGGTTGTTTGGTGGAAATTCCTCTTTTTGTCAGACTATATATGCAAAATGTATTCCAGTTCTGGGTTCACAATATCGCGGCAGATTATTTAGAGAAATTCTTGAGACAGGTCAATTGCTTTCGCCCTTGAGTTGATGTGGTAAGCCACTCTATATAGATAGTAGTATACACGGCAAAGGAGTTATTTCCGTTGGTTGACAGTTAATAGTTAATGATAGTGGTTTCATGTGGGAAGTTCCCAATCTTATTAAGAATCTCTTCAGTGTTCTGTTTCTTTCTGATCAAGCTAGATGCTACAAAATTTAAGAAGCTTGGGAAATTTCTATAAATTAAAAGATTATATTATGTTCAATAATGTAATTTTGATAATTGCAATGTCCAACAATAGGATTCATTGTCTCTTTAGAGCTAATTCTCTATGCAAAGATTGTGAGGAGTTCACAACTAAATTACTTAACAAAATCTAAGAAGAAGCACCCAATGGTTGCTTTCAACTGCTATGCTTTCTCATACGTTTGGTCATGTTCTTTTCTAGAGCTGAATCTCCAACCAAATAGATTCTCTGAAATTTAGGATCACAAATATTTCAAATTTTGTTCATTTCTTTTTCTTCAATGAACATGGATATGTTAGTGATGCAGATGAAAGTGCCCTGTTGTTTATTATTTGCTCTTGTTCACTTCCAGTTGTTAGAATGCACTTTGATACTCCGTATGGTTTTGTACTTAAGACAGCTACTCCATATGGTTTTGTACTTAGGAAAGCTTCGTAGTTGTTTGCTCTCAGTGTCATTTTTTTCCATGCATTCAGTATCTTTGTTACCCTAAAAATTGAGGATATATATATTTATTTAGTTTGCTTTTGTGAAAGGAATTTTTCAATGGTAAAGTATTTGTAGGTGGTTTCCTTCTTGGGAGAACTCTAGCTACTGTCATGACCATAACCTTGAGTACATCTATGGATGCTTGGCAACGTGCAATAGCTATGGCAGCTCATCAAATATGTTTGCAAGTGTGGTTATCTGTTTCACTCCTTGATGATGCTCAAGCTGCAGCCAGTCAGGTGACTAATCTGCATTTCTGATTCAAACTCTTTCAACGTCTGAAACCCTTTGTAATCTGCTCAAGTCACATCATGGCTGTCATTGATTAACCACCTGATCATCATACAAAATCATTGTGGTTGATCTCTGAGACACAAAGAACCAAACTGTATCTTTAGAGTTAGATCCTCTATTTAAAAGAATGAATTGGGGTTTTGGTATGTTACTTGTATCTTTTGTCACCTTTTATTATCTCTTAGCTTTTATTCTTTTTATTCTTAAATAAGCTTGGTTTTGCATTAATATAAATTCTCATTCTTCTTCCCCATTACCACAGTTTGTTAGCGCAAGTCAACCACTGAATGCTCTGGCTTATATTTTTGATGGTCTTCATTATGGTATATCAGATTTTTCATATGCTACTTGGTCTACGGTAAGCTGCCATGCCTTTTCATCAACATCTCACATCACATATAATGCCGTAGTCGTGGCTCATGATCTTGATACATTTACCTTTCTATCTGTTCTGTTCTAACCTATGTAACATATAAATAACAGATGGCAGTTGGGGCAATTTCGTCTGCATTTATGCTTTATGCACCCTCAATTTTTGGTCTTTCTGGTGTTTGGTCTGGGTTAACTCTTTTCATGGGCTTGCGGACAGTAGCTGGATATTTGAGGTAAAATGCCCTACCTTTGAGTGTGGTTTGAACTATTGATTGACCTAATTCGAAGCAACCAATTAGGTTTACTACTAACATGTTATGTATACTTTATGTGTTGATGTTTGAATATTAAATATGATAATTTACAAGTGTAGCTAAGCTATTATAGTATTATAGATCATAGATCCTATAAAAAATATATATATTATAGATTATAGATAGTCCGGTGATCATATTAAAGCTCACTTATTAATCAGAATTTTCTTTAATTTTATTAAACAGAATTAGAATTCAAATGAAAAAAAGACTGTTATTTCATTTCATCTTGTTATTTATGTAATCTATAAGATGTTAACTATAAAGATCTAGTCTAGTATCAAATTAAGCAATACACAACCACTCAACTTGCTGACTTTTTTTCTTTAAGAAAAGACAGATATTTAATCTGATCTTGAATGGTGCTAAATCTCTGTTGTCAGATGTTGCTGGTTTTCAATCCATATTTGTAACTTCGTTTCTAAACCTGGTGATATGAGAGCTTGGATGCGGTAGCTGTCACATTTTTTTTTTAATTTTTGGTTGTAATACTTTGTTTCTACCTGGGTCTCTATGGGTCATTTTCTGGTTCGGTTGTTTTCCTCTAAGGTCTATACAGAGGCTGTATTTTTGCACTCTGCCCCCTGTGATTTGAGAGTTTGGTTTTAGGTGCTAATTGAGATGTTATTTAGGCTCTGGGGCTATAGTATTCATGCTATATTACATTGTATTGCTATCTAATTCTTATATTTCAATAAAATTAGCAACTTATCAAAAAAATTAATTAAATTAAAGTTATTAACGGTTGAATATTTTATATGATATAACTATTGATATATCTTGGTTTTGGATGTTAATTATGTATGTCTAGTAACTTGAGATTATCAATAACATTTTCATCATATACTTGTATTAATTGCGGCATTTTTTTTCGTTCATTGTTATGTCTCCCTAAATTTCTCATTTGGAAATTGTAGGATCCAAGAGAAACTTTATAGTGAACATGGAGAAAATGAAAGCATTAAGAAACTTTATGGTGATATACACAAACTAGAGGAAGAGAAAGGATATGGTTACCACAAATGGGAGAATCATGCACTGAACATGCTTATTGCTGGACCACTTTTATGGGTTATCGGGTTTTTGCAGCCCGTCCTTATGTGCTGCTTTCGAAACTTGTACAGTTTAAGTCCTGCATAAATGCACTCCAAGATTGCTTGAGAGAAAATGCAATACGGGTAAAAATGAAATGCTAATGCACTTCAAGATTGCTTGAGAGAGAATGCAATATGGGTAAGTATTGCTGTAAGTTTTGTCATTCTTTTTTGTAATTTCAATTTTGCCTTCAATTTCATTGAGGCACATGTTTTACTTTCTAATATTTTATCCATTTGGTGCTCTTTTTATGTTATTCTACAGATCCATTGAAGAAGTTCATAATTATTTAATTAAGAAGATGTTTCTACATCTTTGTTAATGTGTGCTTATATGTTATCTTTTGGGTGGTTGTTGCTTGTACAGATACATACAGTGGCAGTTGGGGCTGCTATTGGTCAAGCCTATCTACTACTTGCAGCTGGATCACCAGGCAAACGGTTTATGACGCCACATGCAAAAGGTACAAGGCAATTGCATATATCTATTCTGCAATCCTATTTTTTAACAAATGCTAAGTTTTCTTTCAAATTATATTTCAGCTATGATCCAGCAACCTCTCTATGTTCATGATTGTGATAATATTAAAGATTACAAAATAAGTATGTTGAATTTTAATTTCATATTTTCTCCATTATTTGTTATTGATATGCATTATCTCAATTGGAATAAAAAAATGTAACTTGGAATTGATTTGAAGGAGAATTAAGGATAATTTTATTTCTTTCTTGTCATGTTTGTATTTAAGTGTCATCAAATGTCTTAAGTGCAGCAATGGATGATTGTAGGTGCTTTTTTGTTTCAATTGGCAGATATAGGCTTCTACATAAATATTTATTTTCCAACTAAGAAAGTAAAAGAAATTTTATGTAAAAAATCAACAATAATTTAGTGATGAAATAGCGACGATAATTCCGTCACAACTATTTTTATATTACTAGCTAAATTTAGCAACAAAAACTTCAATTCAGTTGCTAGAAAATAGCAACGAAAATTAATTTTGGTTGCTAAATATAGCAATGAAAATTGATTTCGGTTGCTAAATATAGCAATGAAAATTTTAATTCCGTTGGTAAAAATAGCATCTAATTCCATTGCTAAAAAATACTAACTGTCAAATTTGCAACCGAATATTCCCTTGCTAATTTTTATTAGCAATGGAAATTCAACAAATTCGGTTGCTAATTTTCGTTGCTATTTGCTAATTTTCTTGTAGTGCATGTGACCATCTTGTAGATGCATCAATTAATACCATAAAAGACTTAAATGGTCCACATGGTGGATGAATGAGCCCACAAATATCACCCTAAATACATTCTAAGAATGCAGGAAATTCGATTCCAATTTTAGCTGGTAATGGTATAATAATCAATTTTCCTTGAGAACAAGCAGCATATGAGAATTCCTTAAAATGAAGAATCTTTTGGTCCTTCAATGGATTTTCATGTAAATTCTCAATAATTTTACACATCATTATTGAATCAGAATGGCCTAAATGGTCATGTCAAATTATGAATATTTTTTTATCAGTAAATTTTTAGTTTATTGTAACATATATTTTAATTGTACTAATTTTTTTATAATACAAACTAGAAGAGAATGCTACCAATCTTTCTAGAACATATTTATTATCTGATGTATTATTTATAATATACAAATATTTAATATCGTTCTCATTTTCAATCTCAACATGATATCAATTGGAACGAATATCTTTAAAACTTAACAAATTTCTTCAAGATTTAGAAGAGAATAATGCATCATTTATGGTAAGTTTTGTTCCTTCGGATAATAATATAATAAGTCTTTCAAAGCTTTCAATTAACTTTGTATTACCCGATATAGTATTAACGTTAACATCTTTCAATATCAAATGATGGAAATACTTTTTATTTTTGAGTATAGTATGTGTTGCAATATTATTAACAAGGCACCCGTCTTCATTATTAAGTATGGGCCCAATTAAAAAATGTGAAACATCCATTGTTTCATTGAAAATAAATGGAAAAAAGAAACAAAACATATAATTAGAATATGACAAATATTTAAATATATATAACTACTCACATAAGGAAAGAAAACTTGAAAAAAACTTAAATAAAATAACAAACACAACATTGAAATATAGAAATAAGACAATAATTTTAAATATTCTTATCTTTTATTTTCGTTATTATTCTTCATGACTCTTGAAAAAAAAAAATCTAAAGCATCCAAATTAGAAATACTCGCAAGGTCTCTAAAACCATCATCATTATTATATGCCAAATTTATCTCAACATCATCATTATGGTCAACTAAATTTGTTTTCACATTTTTTTCTTTTTTTTTAATGGAGGCTTGATAAATCTTAACAAAATGGTCAGTCGTACAATAGGTACATGACTAATGCCCTTTCATTTTACATCGATAACATGAATTTTCTTTAGTTTTTGAAAAGTCATTATGGTCGTGTTTATTTTTTCCTTTTTCCCTATTATTGCCACTTCAGGTGGTGAGAAAAATTATTATTATTATTGCCACTATAATGACGGTAATTGTTTTGTCCTCGTCATCTATCACGACTACGACCATGACCACAGTCATGTCTATGATCGTGTATTGCTACATTCACTTTAGGGAATGTAGCAGATCCAATAGGACGAGTCTCATGATTTTTCATTAATAGCTCATTATTTTGTTTAGCTATAAGTAAGCATGAGAATAATTCATAGTATTTTTTAAAACCCTTTTCTTTATATTGTTGTTGCATAAGTACATTTGAAACATGAAAAGTTGAAAAGGTTTTTTCTAATAAGTTCTCATCAATAACATTTTCACCAGATAACTTTAACTGAGAACTAATTCTAAAAACAGCAAAATTATATTCACTTGTGGTTTTAAAATCTTGAAGTCGTAAGTGCATCAATTTATAGCGAATTTTAGGTAATATTACCGTTCATTGATGGTCATATCGTTTTTTTAAATTATTTCACAATTTAAGTGAATCTTTGACTATTAGTGTAATGGCCTCAACACCGGGTTAGCCTTGAACAATATTTTCCGATAGTGAATAGTATTTTTCGGGCTGAAAAGTATATCCGAAAGTGAAAAATATTTTATTTGACCATCGAAAAATATTGGTCATGGTAAGTCCGTGGTTGAAATTTGAAGCAAAATTGAGATCTAACGGGCTTTCAAAAGTCAAAAATATGAAAAATATAGCGAGTCAATTTCTATTATTGAAAAACTGATATAACTTTATATAAATATTTAAAAATAGCAAACGGATTTCAAAAATGACCAAAAATTACAGTTAAGCCTAAAATAATATGTAGATTATTTTGGATGCAAAAATTAAATTTTTCTGTAATACCGGTATTTTTGGATCGGACCGATTTAATTAAATGGGCTCCAATTGAGCCGAAAATTTATGTGCAATCTATTTTTGTTGTGGTAAAAATTATGAAATTATTTTTGAAGTCATTTGAAATTGGAAAGTGGAAAAAATAAATTAAAATATGTTATTGGGAAGTTAATGGGCTTGATTAATTAATCACCCTGAATACGTTCTAAGAATGCATGAAATTCGATTCCAATTTTAGCTGGTAATGGTATAATAATCAATTTTCCTTGAGAACAAGCAACATATGAGAATTCCTTAAAATGAAGAATCTTTTGGTCCTTCAATGGATTTCCATGTAAATTCTCAATAATTTTACACATCATTATTGAATCGGAATGGCCTAAATGGTCATGTCAAATTATGAATATTTTTGGATCAGTAAACTTTTAGTTTATTGTAACATATATTTCAATTGTACTAATTTTTTTATAATACAAACTAGAAGAGAATGCTAGCAATCTTTCTAGAACATATTTATTATCTGATATATTATTTATAATATACAAATATTTAATATCGTTCTCATTTTCAATCTCAACATGATATCCATTGGAATGAATATCTTTAAAACTTAACAAATTTCTTCAAGATTTGGAAGAGAATAATGCATCATTTATGGTAAGTTTTGTTCCTTCGGATAATAATATAATAAGTCTTTCAAAGCTTTCAATTAACTTTGTATTACCCGATATAGTATTAACGTTAGCATCTTTCAATATCAAATAATGGAAATACTTTTTATTTTTGAGTATAGTATGTGTTGCAATATTATCAACAAGGCACCCGTCTTCATTATTAAGTATGGGCCCAATTAAAAAATGTGAAACATCCATTGTTTCATTGAAAATAAATGGAAAAAAGAAACAAAACAAATAATTAGAATATGACAAATATTTAAATATATATAACTACTCACATAAGGAAAGAAAACTTGAAAAAAACTTAAATAAAATAACAAACACAACATTGAAATATAGAAATAAGATAATAATTTTAAATATTCTTATCTTTTATTTTCGTTATTATTCTTCATAACTCTTGAAAAAAAAAATCTGAAGCATCCAAATTAGAAATACTCGCAAGGTCTCTAAAACCATCATCATTATTATATGCCAAATTTGTCTCAACATTATCATTATGGTCAACTAAATTTGTTTTCACATTTTTTCCTTTTCTTTTAGTGGAGGCTTGATAAATCTTAACAAAATGGTTAGTCGTACAATAGGTACAGGACCAATGCCCTTTCATTTTACATCGATAACATGAATTTTCTTTAGTTTTTGAAAAGCCATTATGGTCGTGTTTATTTTTTCCTTTTTCCCTATTATTGCCACTTCAGGTGGTGAGAAAAAATTATTATTATTATTGCCACTATAATGACGATAATTGTTTTGTCCTCGTCATCTATCACGACTACGACCATGACCACAGTCATGTCTATGATCGTGTATTGCTACATTCACTTTAGGGAATGTAGCAGATCCAATAGGACGAGTCTCATGATTTTTCATTAATAGCTCATTATTTTGTTTAGCTATAAGTAAGCGTGAGAATAATTCATAGTATTTTTTAAAACCCTTTTCTTTATATTGATGTTTCATAAGTACATTTGAAACATGAAAAGTTGAAAAGGTTTTTTCTAATAAGTTCTCATCAGTAACATTTTCACCAGATAACTTTAACTGAGAACTAATTCTAAAAACAACAAAATTATATTCACTTGTTGTTTTAAAATCTTGAAGTCATAAGTGCATCAATTTATAGCGAATTTTAGGTAATATTACCGTTCATTAGTGGTCATATTGTTTTTTCAATTATTTCACAATTTAAGTGAATCCTTGACTATTAGTGTAATGGCCTCAACACCGGGTTAGCCTTGAACAATATTTTCCGATAATGAATAGTATTTTTTGGGCTGAAAAGTATATCCGAAAGTGAAAAATATTTTATTTGACCATCGAAAAATATTGGTCATGGTGAGTCCGTGGTTGAAATTTGAAGTAAAATTGAGATCTAACGGGCTTTCAAAAGTCAAAAATATGAAAAAGATAGCGAGTCAATTTCTATTATTGAAAAACTGATTTAACTTTATATAAATATTTAAAAATAGCAAACGGATTTCAAAAATGACCAAAAATTACAGTTAAGCCTAAAATAATATGTAGATTATTTTGGATGCAAAAATTAAATTTTTCTGTAATACCGGTATTTTTGGATCGGACCGATTTAATTAAATGGGCTCCAATTGAGCCGAAAATTTATGTGCAATCTATTTTTGTTGTGATAAAAATTATGAAATTATTTTTGAAGTCATTTGAAATTGGAAAGTGGAAAAAATAAATTAAAATATGTTATTGGGAAGTTAATGGGCTTGATTAATTAATCAAGGCCCATTAAACTTAGCCCAACCCCAAGCCCATTTTAGAGAGTATATAAGGGATGAACTCTCTCAATTTTTTCAGAAAGTCTCATGTGGCTTCTAAAAGCTCCTCTTCTTCTTATGGCCAACCTCCATTTCTTCTTCTTTCTCTCAAAATTCTTCAACTTTTCTTCTTCTTTTCCCTTTGATCCAAATACCAAAAATTATCTCCATCTTCTCTAGTTGTTGGATCCAAGCTTAAACTAGAGATTGAAGGGAGAAAAGCTAGGAAAAACAAGAATTAAAGGCATGGAGGTCAAAAATAGGTAAGTGATTTCTTAGGTTTTGATTTAATTTCAAGGCACCTATAGATAGATTTAGGCGCCTAAAGTATGTTTTTGTGGTTATTTTGAGCTAAAATGATGTTTATCTTGGTGAAAATGAGGTAAAAAATTTGGCCATGGAAGGGAGTGTTGGAGGAAAAATGGTTTTTATGGGTTCAAGGCTAGAAAAATGAAGTTTGTGCAAGGCTAATGGCAAGTATGAGGTTAGTGACTACTAAATCTTAGTATTTTTCATTTAATTTAATGATTTTCGTTAGGATTTATTAAGGAAAATTTTGTATAATTGATTAAAATTGAATTTAATTGCATAATAGTGAAATTGGCCCTTAGTTTAGCATGATAGAATACTTAATTGGAATTAAGAAAATTTATAAGGTAATTTTATTAAGGTGGCCGAAATTCATTGTGAAGAAAAAAATTTATGTTAAGTAATTAAATGAATTTAGGCTTTAAATTGATAGTAAATGTGAAATTATGCATCTATAAATTTTTGTGAAATTTATAGAAATTATGTGAATATTTTCGAAATATTTATCGAATATGTAATTAAGAAAAAAATTGAAAAATTTGTGTATAATGAAATTATCCTTAAAATAATGCAATTGAACCTTAATTAAGCTTAAATGTAAGCTTAATTAAATTGAAATAAATTTTTAAGAAAAAATTCTTTAATGGCCGAATCACATTCTTAAAAAAAAATAATGTGTACATTAAGTATTTTGATGAAAATAAGCTATAAAATAAGGTAAAACAAGAAATATAATGTCTATAAATTTTTAAAAAATTTATGAAATTTATTCAAGAATTTTTAAGTTAAGTATAAGTGTATGTATACAGTATATATGATGAATTATAGTGAAATAATTCATAAAATGAGTAAATATAATAATAATTGAAGAAATATGTCCCCATAAATTTTTATAAAATTTATGTGATTTATGAGAATATTTTTAAAAATAAATATTGAATATGCTCAATTGAAAATATTGAATTATTGAAAAATAATTCAGTAAACACGTAAAAGTTGGTAAATTAATGTAAATTAATTTAAATTCCGTATAAAGAAAATGAAAAAGTTAAGTAACGGATTTTTGAAAAATAAAAGTACAGCGAGTAAATTAAATATATTGAATGATTACAAAATACTTCATAATTCGAATAAAATGATGAATTATTATAAATAATTCACAATCCTTATTAAAAATAATTTGAATTCTGAACCACTGCAAATTCAGGCCAAAAAAGTAAGAAATTAATTAGAAGTCAAAAAGGAATAAATAAATGTAAAAGAAATTATTGAATTATACAAAAATAATTCAATAAGTGTCAAAAAAATAGCTAATCTTAAAAATATATTTAAGAGTGTATGATAATCGTAATGACTCATAAAGACATAATTTATCCACTGTATAAAATACTGAAAAATAAGTGAATGACAAAATGTATTGATCTGAAAAGGAAATTATGAAAGTTAAAAATCTTTGAAAAGTTTCTGTGAAAAATGTTTATGGTAAATTATTTTAGAATAATTCATAAAAAGTGATTGAAAAGAAACAAAGATAAAGTGACTGGAAGTTAATAATTTGAATAGTCAAAGTTTTGAAAAGAATGACTAATAAATTGTACTGATTCATATAAAAGAATTTGCAATTGTCTACACTTGAAAAGTATTTTAAAAGTTCTGTAAAAAGATTAAAAAATGACTGAATAGTCAAAAGCACTAAAACGAGTGCGATTGATAAAAATATATTGTTTAAGAAAAAGAAAGAAAGTAAAATACATCTAACAGTCTGAAAAGTATTCTGAAAATAATTGATTGATTGATTTTGCCCTTAACAATAGTCATGTAGTAATAGTCTTGCATGAGATATAAATGGCTAGCCATAGGGACATCTTATACCACAGTGCAAGTCATGGTGATTTGCTATGCTATGGACTGGATCTCTGATCACCATGGCATTCTCTATCTTTGTTTTCTGCTCTGTGAGAAATGGTTCCATGGGGATCATTTCTCTCTCTGTTGTGGTCATGTGGGATCTACGTCTCGCATATCCTATCTGAGAGTCCTATCATACTGCATTATGGGTATATTGAAAGGATAAATTAGTATTGTAAAAGTAAATTGAATGTAAAAGTTTTAAATGAAAAAGAACTTATGTGAAGGAAATAAAAAGTTTTTGGGGTAAAAGTGTAATTTTTTCCAAAAATTTTAATTAATAAGTAAAAGTGGAAAGAAATTATTTTACAAGGTAAAATAGTAATTTAATGATTAAATAGCCCTAAAATATGCTTTTATAAGAGAAAAAGTGATTAGTCATAATTAGAAATTATAGACTAAAATAATAATATGTTATATGAAAAGTTCCAACGAAACCTGATCTGAATTTTTGTAAGCCAAAAGTTAACTAAAGAAAAAAAAATAAATATAAGTAAATGAACGATACTTTTGTAATTAGAAATCAAAAGTGACCAGTTGTGATAAGCAAGTAAAAAGAACCATTTTTATAGAAAAAGGAAGAGAATAAAGACTTATTTGCAAAGTGTTCCTAAATAAGTACATTGCTTTGCATTAAAAGTTAAAAGCTTTGATAAGTGGAAATTTTAACAAAGAATTCAAAAAGTTCGAGTGAAATAAAAGAATAATTAGCGATATTATAATTTTGCTATTAAAAGAATAATGTTACAAGAAAAGAATAAATAAAGTACTGCTTTGAAATGTTGCCACTATGAAGATAATTAATAACGTAAGTCATTCAATGAAAAAAAAATTGTAATGAATTAATTAAATAAGGAATTTTGACTAAAAAGTCAAAGTTAAATCATATAAATAGAAAGTTATGCGTAAAAGTTAAGTAAAAATAAAAGTAAAAAAATATTAAATTTTGCCAATTGAACTGAAAAAAAGAGATTATTCTGAAATAAGTTGAAAAGTTTAAGTTAAAGTAAAAAGTTTACCAAATTGTTGGTATGATATAAAAATACTGTCAAAATGATTAAGAGAAATTTTTGGTAAGGCAACGTAATATCTGGCATAAATATGGTAATTATGTATAATTGGAAATTCTAGGATTGGTAGTGACCACTGAACATATTTAGTGCTCAGCACGTAGTTTTTACTGCATTCAGGTTCTGAAAAGAAGCTGGAGCATGGTACACAGTGGAGTGAAGCTTGAAGAAAAGAATTATCTAGCTTTTTAGGTATTTTGGCATGTATATACTCAGCTAATAATAGTAAGACTTGATTGTATTTTGGATTGTTATTATATGAATAGTAATTATTGTTATGTTAGTAAATGATTATGATTGGTATGTGATTTATGGAATGTTATGTATCAATTGAATATGATAAATTATTGTGCCTTTTGGAGACTGTATATTGTTTGATTTTTAAGGAGATCATTTAGTAAGTAGTCGTTATGCTGCCAGAATTTTTGATGACTTATGTTTGTATAAGATTGGGTATCGATGAAAAAAAATTTCAGACAAATCTTATAATTTCATATCGAAAATAACTATTTCGTTAAGGTTCCATTAAGGGTGTTACATTTAGTGGTATAAGAGCAATGGTTTAGACGATTCTAAGATCGGAGTAGGATAAGACTAAGTGATAGATTTATCTGTATATCCATACCAAAAGTCAGTGGATAAGTGATAAGGAGTTCAATGTGTACTTGCTCACCATTGTGTTTGAAAGTGAAAAGTTGATATTTGACCGAGATTGTCAGGTGTAAAGTGATTGATTCAACATAGTAAGACAGTAGAGTGTCAAAATGAAAGCGTTGCTGCTTAAAATCCTTTGGGGGCTAAAGCAAAGTGACAAATTGTTAACTGAATTTGAGTGTAATCCAAGTATATAATTGTTATTATGATGAGAATCAGTCCGTTGACGAATGTAATAAAACAGATATATTAGGAAATTGGAAAGAAATTGTATATTAAGTTCAGATAGATTGTAAAGGACATAGAGAAATCCTAACTTCTGTGTCATGGTTTAAATTGTGATCGAACTAGAAGTGATACAGTTAGAGAAGGTTTCTAATAGTTGAAATGATTATGATGATAAGTTAAGGTCATTTAAGATGCTCTATGTATATTTGTCAGTGATTCCTTATAGGTGGGGGTACTTGATTAGATGTTTCATAGTTCTAAGATGGGTTATGATATCTGCATTATATGAGAATATGTGTCAGTATTCTATTGCATATATAAAATCATTCATTCATTGCATAGAATTTCACATTGTGTGACAGCATCTGATTTGCATCATATCATTTGTATAGTTCCCACCTGATATGGAAAAATCGACAGAAGATATGATGAGCGTAGAGATGACTTAATAGCAAGAAAGGATTACCATCATACTGTGATAAAGTAGAAAGGAATAGTGTATCCAAGATTGTTTTTCAATTTTGATGTGGCCATTATGAGTTATTGGTTTTATCATTCATATTTGAATATGTACCGACTGTCTATATATACTTGATAAATAGGGTTTTTCACCCCTATTTGGACTAATTAATGATTATCTTTATTGGTATTATTTCTGATGGGCTCTAAGACACTGAAAGAATGTGATAAGTATTTGAGTTTTGTTCTGCCAGTATTTAAGAAAAATTAACCGTTTGTTGAGATTAGTTAATGTAATCTCTAGCTGAATAAGGAATTTCTGGTTTTTAGCCGGGTACTACCAAAGAGATAAAGTATTGGCTAATGTACTCAACTTTAGAAAGAAGATCCGGTAATAAAATGATTTCAAGTGAATGTATTTATGTGATGTATAAGTGCAAACAGGTAATGATAGTATTTACAGCTATTTGAGCTATAAGTGGTTAATAAAGTTTGGCTTCGGAATGAGCATAATCAGTTAAACCATAAATAAAAGAGGAAAATTTTGATTCTTTCGGGATCGCTTTGATGTATATGATATTAGAGTGAAATTAAGACAGAGGGGCCATAAATTTTTCCATTTGCCTATCTGTGTTTCAAAAAGAATGTGTTGTTATGTGTAAAATTTTTGGTAATCTCCACTTTAGCACAGTGATCCACCTTTTGACTGATGGTCAGTCAAAGTGGATAATTAAAATATTAGGAGAATTGTTTCAATGAAGTGTATGTGAATTTGGTAATAATGATGAAATTACTCTTTTTAACAGAGTTTACTTATAATGATAGCTATCAGTGCAGTCGAAGATAACTTTATTGGGCTATTATCTGAAAGAAAATGTCAAGGTCATTCATGATAGACATAATTGAGTGTAAAAAAATCAGTCAAAAGAGATCTGTATATAGGTTGATACGACCTGTGAAGTAAGATTGGTAAGGATTTTCGACTTAGAGATCGGTTAGCTCAAGAGCGAGCAGGTTTCATAAGTAAGCATATTTTGGAACTATCAAATGTGAAAAATTTTTTTATATGACAATAATATTGTATTCTTTATTCTTTGTCATAAGTAAATTTTGAGGAAAATTTTTTTTTCGTAGGGGAGAAATGTAATAGCCTCAAAACTGGATTAGTCGTGAACAATATTTTCCGACAGTAAATAATATTTTTCTGGCTGAAAAGTATACTTGAAAGTGAAAAATATTTTATTTAACCATCAAAAAATATTGGTCATGGTGAGTCCGTGGTTGAAATTTGAAGTAAAATTGAGGTCAAATGAGACTTCAAAAGTCAAAAATATAAAAAAGATAAAGAGTCAATTTTTATTATTGAAAAACCGACTCAACTTTGTATAAATATTTAAAGATAACAAACGCACTTTGAAAATTATCAAAAATTACAGTTAAATCTAAAATAATATGTAGATTATTTTGGCTACAAAAATTAAATTTTTCTATAATACCGGTATTTTTGGATCAAACCGATTTAATTGAATCGGATCAGAAATGGGTTTTAATTGAGCCAAAAATTTATGTGCAACCTATTTTCGAGGTAATAAAAATTATGAAATTTTTTTTGAAGTCATTTGAAATTGGAAAGTAAAAGAAATGAATTAAAATATGTTATTGGGTAGTTAATGGGTTTGATTAATTTAGAGAGTATATAAGGGATGAACTCTCTCAATTTTTCCATAAAAGTCTCACGTGGCTTCCAACAGCTTCTCTTCTTCTTATGGCCAACCTCCATTTCTTATTCTTTCTCTCAAAATTCTTCAACTTTTCTTCATCTTTTCCCTTTGATCCAAATACCAAAAATGATCTTCATCTTCTCTAGTTGTTGGATCCAAGCTCAAACTAGATATTGAAGGGAGAAAAGCTAGAAAAAACAAGGATTAAAGGCATGGAGTTCAAAAATAGGTAAGTGATTTCTTGGGTTTTAATTTAATTGCAAGGCACCTAAATTATAGATAGATTTAGGTATCTAGAGTATATTTTTGTGGTCATTTTAAGCTAAAATGATATTTATCTTGGTGAAAAAAGAGGTGAAAAATTCGGCTATGGAAGGGAGTGTTGAAGAAAAAATGATTTTCATGGGTTCAAGGCTAGAAAAATGAAGTTTGTGCAAGGCTAATGTCAAGTATTAGGTTAGTGACTACTAAATCTTAGTATTTTTCATTTAATTTAATGATTTTCCTTAGGATTTATTAAGAAAAAATTTGTATAATTAATTAAAATTGAATTTAATTGCATAATAGTGAAATTGGCCCTTAGTTTAGTATGATAGAATACTTAATTGGAATTAAGAAAATTTATAAGGTAATTTTATTAAGGTGGCCGAAATTCATTGTGAAGAAAAAAAAATTAAAGTTAAGTAATCAAATGAATTTAGGTCCTAAACTGATAGTAAATGTGAAATTATACATCTATAAATTTTTGTGAAATTTATATAAATTATGTGATTATTTTCGAAATATTTATCAAATATGTAATTAAAAAAAATTGAAAAATGTATGTATAATGAAATTATCCTTAAATTAATGCAATTGAACCTTAATTAAGCTTAAATATAAGTTTAATTAAATTGAAATAAATTTTCAAGAAAAAAATTTTTAATGGCCGAATCACATTCTTAAAAAGAAAGAATGTATACATTAAATATTTTGATGAAAATAAGCTATAAAATAAGGTAAAACAGGAAATATAATGTCCATGAATTTTTTGAAAATTTATGAAATTTATTCAAAAATGTTTAATTTAAGTATAAGTGTATGTATACAGTGTATATGATGAATTATAGTGAAATAATTCATAAAATGAGTAAATATGATAATAATTGAAAAAATATGTTCGTATAAATTTTTATAAAATTTATGTGATTTATGAGAATATTTTTAAAAATAAATATTGAATACGCTCAATTGAAAATATTGAATTATTGGAAAATAATTCAATAAACATGTAAAAGTTGGTAAATTAATGTAAATTAATTTACATTTCGTATAAAGGAAATGGAAAAGTCAAGTGATGGATTTTCGAAAAATAAAAGTACAACGAGTAAATTAAATATATTGAATGATTACAAAATAATTCATAATTTGAATAAAATAGTGAATTATTATAAATAATTCATAATCCATATTAAAAGTAATTCGAATTCTGAACCACTGCAAATTCAGGCCGAAAAAGTAATAAATTAATTAGAAGTCAAAAAGGAATAAATGAATGTAAAAAAAATAAATTATTGAATTATACAGAAATATTTCAATAAGTGCCAAGAAAAAAGTGAATTATCCTAATATAATTCACAAAGTATATAAAAAGGTACTAAAAGAATATTTGACTAGGTATTGAATTGAAAAAACTCTGAAAAAAGAGTGTATGATAATCGTAATGACTTATAAAGATATAATTTACCCACTGTATAAAAATACTGAAAAATAAGTGAATGATAAAATGTACTGATCTGAAAAGAAAATTATGAAAGTTAAAAATCTCTGAAAAGTTTCAATGAAAAATGCTTATGGTGAATTATTGTAGAATAATTCATAAAAAGTGATTGAAAAGAAACAAAAATAAAGTGACTGGAAGTTAATAATTTGAATAGTCAAATTCTGAAAAAAATGACTTATAAATTGTACCAATTCAAAGAAAAGAATTTGCAACTGTTTACACTTGAAAAGTATTTTAAAAGTTATGTCAAAAGATTAAAAAGTAACTGAATAGTAAAAAAAAATACTAAAACGAATGCGATTGACAAAAATATATTGTTTAAGAAAAAGAAAGAAAGTAAAATGCATCTGACAGTCAGAAAAGTATTCTAAAAATAATTAATTGAATGATTTTGCCCTTAGCAATAGTTAGGTAGTAATAGTCTTGCATAGGATATAAATGGCTATCCATAGGGACATCTTATATCACGGTACAAGTCATGTGACTTACTATGCTATGGACTGAATCTCATGTCACCATGACATTCTCTGTCTCTGTTCTCTGTTCTGTAAGAAATGGTTCCATGGGGTCATTTCTCTCTCTATTATGGTCATGTGGGATTCACGTCCCTATATCCTATATGAGAGTCATGTCATATTGCACTAGGGGTATATTGAAAGGATAAATTAGTATTGTAAAAGTAAATTGAATGCAAAAATTTTAAACAAAAAAGAACTTATGTGAAGGAAATAAAAAGTTTTTAGGGCAAAAGTGTAATTTTTTCAAAAAATTTTAATTAATAAGTAAAAGTGGAAAGAAATTATTTTAAAATGTAAAATAGTAATTTAATGATTAAATAGCCCAAAAATGTGCTTCTATAAGAGAAAAAATGATTAGTCATAATTAGAAATTATGGACTAAAATAATAATATGTTATATGAAAAGTTCCAACGAAACTTGATCTGAATTTTTGTAAGCTAAAAGTTAATTGAAGGAAAAAAAATAAATATAAGTAAATGAACGATACTTTTATAATTAGAAATGAAAAGTGACAAGTTGTGATAAGCAAGTAAAAAGAACCCTTTTTATAGAAAAAGGAAGAGAACAAAGACTTATTTGCAAAGTATTCCTAAATAAGTACATTGCTTTGCATTAAAAGTTAAAAGCTTTGATAATTGAAAAATTTGACAAAGAATTCAAAAAATTCGAGTGAAATAAAAGAATAATTAGCGATATTATAATTTTGCTATTAAAAGAATAATGTTACAAGAAAAGAAGAAATAAAATACTGCTTTGAAATGTTGCCATTATGAAGACAATTAATAACGTAACTCATTCAATGAAAAAAAAAATTGTAATGAATTAATTAAATAAGGAATTTTGACTAAAAAGTCAAAGTTAAATCATATAAATAGAAATTTATGCATAAAAGTTAAGTAAAAATAAAATTAAAAAAAATATTAAATTTTGCCAATTAAACTGCAAAAAGAGATTATTCTGAAATAAGTTGAAAAGTTTAAATTAAAGTAAAAAGTTTACCAAATTACTGGTATAATATAAAAAGACTGTCAAAATGATTAAGAGAAATTTTTGGTAAAACAACGTAATATCTGGCATAAATATGGTAATTATGTGTAATTGAAAATTCTAAGATTGGTAGTTATCATTGAGCATATCTAGTGCTAAGCATGTAATTTTTACTGTGTGCAGGTTCTGATGAGAAGTTGGAGCATGGTACATAGTGGAGTGAAGTTTGAAGAAAAGAATTATCTAGGCTTTTAGGTATTTTGGCATGTATATACTCAGCTAATAATAATAAGACTTTATTGTATTTTGGATTGTTATTGTATGAATAGTAATTATTGTTATGTCAGTAAATGATTATGATTGATATACGATTTATGAAATGTTATGTATCAGTTGAATATGATAAATTATTATGCCTCTTAGAGGTTGTGTATTGTTTGATTTTTAAGGAGGTCATTTAGTAAGTAGTCGTTATGCTGCCAGAATTTTCGATGACTTGTGTTTGTATAAGATTGGGTATCGGTGAAAAAAAAATTTCAGACAAATCGTATAAATTCATATAAAAAAGAACTGTTCCGTTAAGGTTCAGTTAAGAGTGTTACAGTTAGATAATTAGCTTTTAACCTTGCATGTAAATATTAAGTTTTGTCTTGGTTTGATGCTTCATTTTCAACTAAAATTATATTTTCAAGTCGTTTAGCATCAAGATGAATTTCAGTATCGAGAACCCATGGCAAATAGTTTTTGCCAGTTATGTCAAGAGTCTCAAACTCAAGTTTAGTAATATTTAACATAATATGAACTGGAAAGAAATAAAGAAAAATATTCAACTACGAACCGTAGAGCGAAATTATGGTGATAACGTGTTATAAAATAAGAAAACTATATAGAATATTATAAGAACAAATTATAAGAATAAAGATAATACAATGAGTTTAGGAAGAAATGGAGAGAAAATAAGTATACTGTCATTATTTTTACTTGTATGTATTTTATGAAAAAAAACCTATATTTATAAGCTTATAGATATATGTTATATAAGTAAACATAACTATTTGAGTTAAAAACTATTAATAAAGTGAGAGTTCTAAGTTATAAATTAAGAGTTTACACGTGTTAAATTTATGGATAACCATAAATTCATTTATTTACAACAATATTAACTTATTTTATTCTTATATATTTTATTTTCTATTAATTAATCTAAAGCATATTTTTAAGCTCTCAAATGGTTTTCAATGAGAAAGAAAAAAGCCCTAAAATACTAAAATACATGTAATTTAGCGTATTAAAATATTTGAAAATTGTGAAAAATGGGTTTAGTTAATAAGGATAGTGTATAGTATTTTCTAAATATAATATTCAGTGAAATTGAGAAAAATTAAAAATATACTAATTTCATTGGTTCGAACAATTCATTAATGGCCCACCACTGAATAAGGACTTTGGCTTCCACGTGCACCCACCACCAGCGTCCACCGCCTTCTCTCTCTCCCCCCTCTTCAATCCCAGGTACACACAAAGAGAGAGAGAAACGTAAATAGCCTCCGATCTCTAAATTTCCGGGGAATTATATCTCCTTTATCGTCCAATTCCCGCCATTTTGTCTACTCCATTTGTCTACCCAAACTCTTTCCTTTCTCATTTTTCATTGCAAACAAACAAACATAAAAAAATTTAATTCTGCTTCAGATCCTCCTTTTCTTTAGTTCAATTTAGTCTAATTTAACTACAATCGTTGGATTCCTTCAAAGTACACGTCCATTTCTTGAAATTGAATCGTAGGCTTTTGTATATGTCCTTAATCTTGTGTTCGTAGCTGAATTACGTATCCGTTTCTCAATATGGACGAGTTTGGTGTTTTAACGGAGCGTTATGGGTTAAAGCCGCAAGGGAAATCAGCTCCTATGGCTGCTTCGAAGCAATCCAATAATAGCAGCACTGCTCAAACCGGAAATTTTGCTTCCAGTTCATCTTTAAACTCCAAATCTACTTACAGTTCGAATTCTTTCAATGGTTCTTTCGTCGATGATCAAGACGCCCTTTTTAGCAGTAAGAAGGCCCAGAATTTTGTTGGTGGAAATGATGATTTTGACATTTTTGGGGGTTTCCAGAAGAATTCGATGCAAACTTCTAAGAATGGAACTGGGTCTTCTTTTGATTACGATTCCATATTCTCAAACTCGAGTAATAAACCATCATTTGATGCTGATATATTGGGCGGGTTAAACAGCTCGATTTCGAATAGCACTGATGATATTTTCGGGTCCTTTGCTCCTAAACCTAAGCAGAGTGCACCAATTGATGACTTGTTGGGGGACTTCAGTGCCAAATCGAAGGCTCCAAACCAGAATGGAACGGGTGGTTTTGATGATTTGATACCCGGGTTTGGTTCGAGCAACTCAAGGAAGAGAGGGTATGTGGCTTGCATATTTTTTTTTTTTAAATTTGGTTTCATTGATTACTTAATCTCTTTGTTTTGCTTACTAAATAACAATGCTTGAGCTCTCATATTTATTTAGTTATTTTTTTTCTTTGTTTCCATAGAATTAGCTATTGGATTTTCTGGGAATTTGATTGGTTGAAGAAATGGTTTCTGATTGAATTTAGCTACCTATGAGGGAGGTGATAGAGAATTATCACGAGGTGTCAAATGTGCTGTAGATGCATTGAAGAAAATGCTTTCTGTTTTCCTACGAACAAATTTCTTATTTATGAGTCTGTTGCACATCAAATTTAATATTCATGGATAAACATGATGGTTCTGATAGGTTTTTTCCTTTAAGTGTCTGCTTCCCTTAAGTAGTTAAGCTGTATTAATGAACTCGGGAGCTGATTATGTGCATTATTTTATTTATCTATTTATTTTTTTTGTCAATCCTCAGTTTGTAACAGCACAATATTACTAAACCTTATTCATATTTGGCCTATTATGTTCTTTTGCTTGTATGGAATGCATGTATGATTAGTAGAGTTCCATACAGGGTTGAGACTGAGAGACTGGATCAGTTGAACAATCACTTGAACAATTGGTCGGGGAAAAATATCACATCAGTGCTAGGCATTTGTCTTTGCCCATCATACCATTATCATATAATACATCAGTGCGTCTTTTACCATTGCCCATCATACCATTATCATATAATACATCAGTGCATCTTTTACCATCTCCTTGATAATTGGTTGTTCATGATCTTTATTTCTATGAGTTCGCAAAAATTTGCTATAAGTGACCATTTTTTATGTGTTTGCAATGAATCTTATATATATATATATATATATATATATATATATATATATATATATATATATATATATATATTGCATAAGAGGCATGATTTGTTAGATGCTTTTTTGAGTCCCAAAATTTGTATTTGTAACCCACCTTGTGTTCCACCCTTGACTTTAACGATAAATTGCCTCTATGTGCTTCAACTGAGCAAACTTCGATTGGTTCTTCTCTGTTTATTATCGACTTAAATAAACTATCAAGAGATATTCAGGATGTTATTATCATTGCTTTAAACAATCTCTGCATATGTTTGTACCATATTTATGTCAAACCCTTTGCCTTTTTATTTATTTATTTGTTTTTCTGTTCCTGAAGGTGTTGCTTGTCACATAATTGTACAATATCTCAAAGATGTTAATTTAATTCCCTAAACAATGTGCAGTGCATATTTTTGACGTAGTTTTTTCTGATTATGCTATCAATCTCTTGTGGCAAATTTCCAAGGGCATTAGTGAGTTAACCGGCCATTATCTAATGATGTCATTTTAGATACACTCACACGATCTGTTTTCTATATGGTATTGCTGTTTTCTTTTATGAACGTGATAATTAACACCTTTACTATTTTCTTCACAACTTTCTTTGCAGAGAAAGTACAGGGTTCAATAAATCGACAGTCACCTCGATAGATGACCCCTTTGTAGTATTAGAATCAACCTCAACTGCCACAAAGTCAACATTCACAAATCCATTGGAAGAATTTACTAAGCTCAGTCATTCTAAAAGCACAAAAGCTGCTAGTTCATCTAATGTTTCAGCCCCATTAAGACCCCCTCCAAAACCAGGACAAGTTTTAAAGAGCAACAAAGGTTATTCTGCATCATTTAGTGGAATTAATTGGTCAATATTAAAGTTCTTAATTTTCATTTTATAATTATAATTGTTACCTAAAATACCTACTAAATCTTCATGACGCAGTTAAAAGTTCAAATTCCATAGATGAACTTGAAGAATTTGCAATGGGTAAAGTGCAAAATAATAAGGACAGACACTCAGAAGTAAGACAAACTGCAAAAGCAAACAAATTTAGAGAAGCTGAAGATGCTGCACTGACGAATCAGCAAAATGGTGGTGCAGATGATCTTGAATCCTTTTTTAGCATAGGTTCTCGATCCAGCAGTGTGCCAAAGTCAAGAACTACAGCTTCGGTGAGACACAATTGATATTAAGCAACTAATTGATGCACACTTGCAGTTTATTTGATTTAATTTTGCTTAACTTGTTAGGACCCTTTATTCGATGCCCAAATAAACAATAGAAAAGATCCTGCTGTAGCTCAGAGGAGTTCTAGTGTTGCCTCATCTGGCATGAGGAAGGCTTCTTCTACAACAAATATGGCCGATGACCTTTTTTCAATGTTTGGAGGTAATTTGACCCTGAAATTGACTTTCTTTTGGAGTATTTTTGGTTTCTTTTTGACTCTTGGTGCATCTCACTCTAATGTTTTGTTTAATTTTTCTTTTCCTAAAAGACTTCTCATCATTTGGAGAATTTGAGGAAGTTGAAGGGGAAAGTGATGAAAGAAGAAGAGCTAGATTGAGTCGTCACCAAAGGACTCACGATCGTGTGGTGGGTGTTTTCGCCTCTTGTCAATCTCTGTTTCATTGGATGTGATTGTGCTTATATTCTTGAAAGAATTACCTTATATTTTTGTTCTCGGATTACCATTATGTCCTTGATTTAAATGTGAAGACATCTTTGCACCTGTGACTAATGCAATAATAGAAGAATATATTTTCCTTTTCCCTTTTTTCTTTTTTCCTTTTTTTAGTAAATGGCTTTGATCTCGATGTTTTCAATTGCTGTGATCCAAACTTTAATTTGTTTTTATCTCATTGACAAAGTCCATTAATTAACTGGTTGTGTTACAGTAAAATTTCCATTTGCAATCAACTTTTAGTTGCATCATTTCATTGTGCAATTTTATGTATTGCAAGAATTGTGGAAAGTGCACTTGCTTAAAATAGAATTGATTGTTCATCTTTGTATTTTGCCTTCACTCTGGGATTACTTTTGGATTGTTGCATGTGCAGGCCAAAGCAGTTGCTGATATGAATCGACGTGACCTTCAATCTCAGCAAGAACAGGAAGAGAGGCGTGTAAGCGTTCACTAGCATGGCAATGTGTTTTGTATGATCTATGTGATACATATCATTTTGAATGGGGATTGATTTTCTTTTATCTTTTCTCTAACATTTTTCTCTGTCTGTGCACATACACGTATTTGAGTTAAAGATGAGTCAGTAGTAGTTGATATTATGTAAACAATGCCTGAGTATCTCTCTCACTGTATGTGTGCTTGATCTTTGTTATTTCTTCACTTCTTCTTTTTGGTTTGGAGTTATAGGAGGTGGAATATTGTCCGTATTTATATGTTCTGTTTCTGTAAAATATATTTGTTTGTTTGTCTATTTAGTGTTTCTTTTTTCCTTTTTTTTTTTTTTGTAATATATCTTGTAGTGACTTCTTTAAGCTTAACTTGCAGATGATTGCTGACACAATGGATGCGCATATAAAGCACTGGGCTGCAGGGAAAGAAGGCAACATGCGCGCATTGTTGTCGTCATTGCAATATGTGCGTCATTTAACAGTGCCTTTTGCAGCATGTGTTTTTTCACATCTAACTTTGAGCATTTCAGCATGAAGGAACATCTCATTTGCTATCAATTTTATACACTTAAAAGAGTATGAAAACATGTAGGAATAGAAAACCAAAATCTTTATCATTGATTAAATTGGATTTAAGCTGGTCATAAAGAATATAGTGCTGTTTGAATTCGAAAGGATTGGAATTAGCCTACATATGAAGGCTACTATTTTACTCCAATTTCAAAATTGAGTGCACTCACAGTCCTGGATGCAACTTTGTTCATTCTACTGGAAAATCTTTGATTGCACCCCCACCCACCCCACCTTCCCCTCCTTTTTTTTTAAATATATATATATATATATATATATAATTCATAGTGAAATAATAAAATTGATATTTTAGCCCCACTAGAATTACTCTTAGTCTTATTTTATGTTTAGCCTAACTCTATAATAGAAAAATATCAGCCGAAATAGAATAAAAGAATAATTTTTAGCTGTGTATATTAAATATCAACTCTATTTATAGCCAAGAAAACTTTTAGCTGTGTTTATATATATGTCTATTGTGATTATTCTTCCTTTTTATACTTGAATGTATATATAGTGCGAATAAAGAATTTTTAATTTATGTGTATATTGAATGTCACCCTCCAGACAAAATTTTCTAGCTCCTTCCCTGAATAAGAGTATTCAGGTTAGAATCTGTTGACAGATTGCTCCTTTTATTATGAGGCCGTAAGCGTATGAGATGATAAATGCAGGGTCTGAGGCTCAATGCGTAGCATGCGTGCTTTTGCTTATTCACCTGTATGGATAAGGCACAACAGACTAAATGTTTGGCATTGGGCATTTGATATTTCTAATGTTTTCCTCCAAAGTGTTCTCTGAGTGAATTTGATCTGTTGCTATATATTGGAATTGTTGGCTGTTTCTGTTAAAGCCAAGGTCATTCTTGGTCTGAAACTATTCTTATTTGCATGATGGAGAATATTGTAGTACACCAACAGATATACTCTTTATGTGGAATTATGATCAGGTGCTTTGGCCTGAATGCGGCTGGGAGCCAGTTTCACTGACAGATTTGATTACCTCGACATCAGTGAAAAATGTTTATAGGAAGGCAACGTTATGTGTCCATCCTGACAAGGTTCAACAGAAAGGTTCTACTCTTGAGCAAAAATATACTGCAGAGAAGGTTTTTGATATACTCAAGGTAAATTTTTAATTTTCTAGTACTTGAAAGTAGTTCTTGCATGCATTCACTCCCTCTTGAAACGGATTTAATAATAAACTATCCTAGACTGCTTGTGTGATTGATGCATGCTTAGCCCAATAGATCTATTTTGTTCTGAAAGTCGAGTTCTTACGCAATTTGTCTGTCAGCACAATCAAAGAAATTTTTCTGGTAGGAAGTTCTTCAATTGGTATTCCTTTACAAGCATTAATTAAATAACAGAGTTGAATTTCATTGCCTACTTCTTGACCCAACATCATGGATGTCATTGTTCCATGAGCTCAATGAATGAGCTCATACAAGAAAACAGATTACCCAACCAATTGAAAAATACTATATGGAAGCTTATATATTGGCAAACATTTGCTTTGACATCATCGGATTACCTGTAGTAATGAACTGCTGTAGCTGAAATTGTTGTTAGAGCTCATAAATGCAAAGGTGGAATGGGGATGAGCTTTGTTGAATATCACATGGATGCATATTTTCACCTTTGGTTTCGTGTATACCTAATGTCTTAGATTTGGTTTAAGTAGTTGTCAGTTATTGTCGTCATAAGTGATTTGGTACGGTAGAAAATGATATTTGGTGGTTAGTACGCAGTAAACATTCTTTTGTGTTATTGCATTTGAACAGGAATCTTGGAACAAGTTCAACAAGGAGGAACTTTCTTGAATGCTTTAATGGTCGATGTTGTTTAAATATCGGTGCAGGGACATATGTGTAGCTTTTATTTGCAGTGTGGTTCAGGAATCTTTTGGTAGTAGTTGAGAGATCGTTACTTTGTTTGTTTGTGCATGATATGCTTTATATCGATGGTGTTTAAAAAAGGAAGTCTTTCAACATTCTTATAGCCATCCCCAGGCCATGTTCAAAAAACCAATACAACTGTGTAGATGAGGATTTTCATTTTTTCACGATATTTTTATAATTTTTAGGAGAGTATGAAATCTTTTTTTTTTTTTTAATTTGTAATATTGTTTTTCTTTTTAAATGTCAGCTTGTGAATGTACATTTACTTTTTTTTTTCCAACTCTGGTTGGTTCCTAGAAAGACTTCGCTAATAAAGGTATCTGATGTGGATTGTTTTCATATGAGAAAAGTCATTTCAAACAAGAAGATTTTTTATTGAGGAAATTACACAATTTGACCTATTTTTTTATTTTGTTTTCAAGAATGCCATATGTTTTATTTTTACTTTTCATTTATATATTTTTACATTCAAAAAAATGCTTTCTCAATTTTATATATCAAAATGCCTCTTTTTTATTTTCTTTTATTTCAAATATCTTGTTATCCCTAACCAATTCACTCATCTCTTCCGATTACGTCGTTGAGGTTGAGGTTGAGGCTGCTGCCCCTGAACTCGCCGGTCAGGTTCCCTCCAGACAAAAAGAATGGACGAGTCTGAGTTTTGAGCTCGTGGGTGGTGGATTTTAATGGTTGTTTAATAGAATTGCGGAGATAGAGATTCTCAAGTTATAGCCATGGAGGAAAATTTAACAGTTTTTGATATTAATCGTGTATGAGAGAGAGAGAGTAATAGAATTGCAAAGATAGTGGGGTAGTTAGTTGCTATGAATTTATTCCTAAATTTTAGGATTTAAAGGCAGCATTTGAATAAATAAAATAAGCAGATTTTCACTTCATCTTAATATTGTCCACAAACTGTTTGTCAGAACTTCTAAAAGAATGTATGGTTGTACAACAGCTATTGTTTTGTTTGACATTTAAAATAAAAATATTGAAAGTACAAACAGAGTTTAAATTTCTATGATTTTTTCTTTTTTTTTTTTTACTTATGTATATTAAATTGAACAATTAATATACGTTGAAAAGCATTAATCCAACATCAAAAATCAAAGAGATTTACAGTCTAAGGTTAAACATGGGCATATTATTGGCATCACCAGACTTGAGAAGCTTTAAGTAGTAATGATAATAAAAAGTAAATAAAAAACAGTTGAGTAAACTTTTACAGCTCAAAGTTATAGCATTTGTTAATATCAAAGTTGCAGCACTTGTTAATCACAAAGTTCAATTATCTCGACTAAACTAAAATATTGAAAAGGAAAGGAATAACAAGTTTCAATGAGTAATAGAACTTTGATATAATTGAGGAAAATGAGAAAATATACTGTATTTTTATACAATTATATCTATTTATTTATTTTTATCTAGTTTATTATAATTCATCACATGAATTATCAGCAATTTAATTACAATATTCCAGCCTAGCAATTACACTGTATTTTTTATTTTAAAAAAAATCACACACTGTATATTTTTTTTATAAAAAATTATACACTGTACAAAAGATCATAAAGTATATTTTTTTGTTTTAAAAAGCTCATATACTATATATATTTTTTTATTTTTAAAAGATCATGAACTGTATTTTTTTATTTTTAAAACGATTATACATTATATATTTTTTTATAAAATATCATATACTGTATATTTTTTACAAAATATCATAAACTGTAATTTTTTTATTTTAAAAAGATAATACACTGTATTTTTTATTTTTTAAAAAATTATATACTATATTTTTTTACAAAATATTATCACTGTATATTCTTTTTTATAAAAAATCATACACTGTATTTTTTTATTTTGAAAAAATTATACACTATATTTTTTTATTTTCAAAAGATCATATACTGTATTTTTTTGTTTTAAAAAGATCATACACTATATTTTTTTTATTCTCAAAAAATTATATACTATATTTTTTATTTTTGAAAAAATTATACACTGCATTTTTTTACAAAAGATCATAAACTATATTTTTTTGTTTTGAAAAAATCATACACTATATTTTTTTATTTTCAAAAGATCATACACTGTATTTTTTTATTTTTGAAATTATCATATATTGTATATTTTTTTATAAAATATCATATACTGTATTTTTTGTTTTGAAAAAATTATACAATGTATTTTTTTATTTTCAAAATATCATACACTGTATTTTTTATTTTTAAAAAAATCATATATTGTATAATTTTTTTATAAAATATCATACATTGTATTTTTTTTGTTTTGAAAAAATTATATACTGTATTTTTTTATTTTCAAAAGATCATACACTGTATTTTTTATTTTTGAAAAGATTATACACTGTATATTTTATTAGAAAAATGAAAACTACCGTTTTGAGCTGCTTTTCACATTCAAAATGGTAAAAACATCCAATGAATTATTTGACAAATCTATAAAGTCAAGTTCATGAAACTGAGTTCCAGAGCAGTTCACTGGAAGAATAACAATGATCCCTATTATCCTAGTAAATGCAAATAATTTCAAACTGCAGTATTAACATAAAAAGAAGCATAAATTAAGCTCACTGGAAGAATAACAATGATCCCTATTATCCCAGCAAATGCAAATACTTTCAAACAGCAGTATTAACATAAAAAGAAGCATAAATTAAGCTCATACAAAACGATTAAAGGAACACAAGGAAGAATAGAAAAAGATAAGAATAACAAATAATGAGCATATATATACACACATATAGGACAGACTATGATATGATGATCACTTCAGAAAAATTTGATCGCAGCTCTTATCCCTTTGGATCAGTTCAGAGAGCTACAGGTTTTGAAAAGTTATGATGTTAAAGTGGATATCAAAGTGCTTGATATGCTAGATACATGTTCCAGACAAAAAGAGGTAATTAATTTAGTTTATGGTTGTATATTTAGTTTATAGAATTTTTTTTCTTTAAAAAAACTTTCGTAGATTTTTAGGAAGTAGGAGTTGTAGCAAGTTCGGAAAAATTTTTAAAATGCCAAAAAAAAAAAATCAATTTCAGGTATCATTCAATTGAAATAATTTAGAGATCATTAAAATGGAATTGATCAATTAACAAACGATTATTCATAAAATAAATTTTTTACAATGAAAGTTTTTGACTGATTATAGAATGCAAAAGGAAAAAAAGAAAAAATACATCTGGACGGTGCCAAGTCCTCTGCTTCCCATGACCAAAGAGTGAAGCTTCAGATCTTCAATAGCATCAAGAAGTTTCTCTCTGGCATCCCCTCCCTAGTACAATTTTGAAACCACTTTCACCCTATTCATTATATTACTTTTTTATTCTTTAAAACTATTTATTTCCTTTTTAAATATACAACCATAAACTAAATTATCAGTGCAGTAGAAGGAGCTGAATCTGAGATATGGAGCATTTTTAAAATAAAAAATTTTAAAAATGGTAATTATGAAATGAAATATTTTAAAAATAGAATTTAAGAAAATAGAAAATAAGAGAGTGCAAATATGAAATGTGCTTTATTTTTTATGGCATTTGTGAAAAAATCCTTTTTTTTTTTATTTTGTTTTTTCTTTGTAAAGTTTAAGGTGGGCCTAGTGGTATCTTATGGCCCGTGGGCCACTATGGAATCTTCACGGTTGGGTATTTCTTATTTCTTTCTGTTGATTTTTTTATTGTTGCCAGTTTCAGATGAAATATGAAATGAACAGTGCTTCTCACTCTTTAACTCTTCACTCCCAATACTGCGTCATGCTTCAACCTTCTCAAAAGAATAATTAATTTATTTTTTAAAGCCCTTTTAAAATTTTGAATTGAAAGCAGAGCTGAAGGGCTAAAATGGATCCTTTAAACTTAGGCCTATTTGATCTTTGAATGAATAAATTCAATGCAACCGTTCATTCAACTTGATTAACAAAAATTCAACTGATAGAAAATGCTAACAAATAAAAATAAATTAAGATGTAAACATGTTAACGTGAGAAAGATAAGTTATTTCAATTTTAAATGCTTATTAGGCCTAATTTATTTATTTTTAATAGATAAAACTAGCCCCATTGAAATACGTAATAATAAAGTTGTCGTTCCTTGGATTGTACGCAATATTAATTTGTAGTTAAACCTTATTAGAAGGGCAAATTATTCATAAAATTGGCTCAGAAACGCGATAGATGAACATATAATCAAAATTGATGTCCAATTATAATTATTAATTGAATTAAATTAATGTACTAGAATCTAATAGGTCAATAATGTCTCACTCTTCAACTAATTCAATTGAATATGTTGATTTAATTAGTTTTGCCGACTCTCCATTTAGTCGTCTACTCATTAGAAAAATAAATCAAATAAAAAAAAAGGAGCAAAGTACCGAATTAAATCATCATGATTAAGAGTCTTAAGAGCATTGGATTTATGCTATTAAGTCCAATTTGGAGCCAAATCAATCTAGAAATTAGAAGAACATTTTTATTTAAACTAATTCCATATGCCATGCTCATGTAATTAATGTCTAATGGAGGAGTTTCAATCAATATGGCATTTTTATTTTTTAATTTTTAATCAAGCTCTTGTTACTTTGTGGAATTTTATTAATCAATTCGTAGCTTTTTTTTTTTGTATGTTAAAAGGAAAATATAATGTTTAATTGTAACTATAAATATTATGGAAATAAATTGCTGACTAATAAGCCAACTCTTTATAGTTTCTTATCAATTTATTGGAAGTGGGTGATACAGTAAGTTACATATTGGAACTTATTAGAAATAAGGGAGAAAAGAATCTTGAAATTAATCTCCTCAATTCTTGGAGAATCTTCTCCAATTTCCTTAATCAACCAAAATTAATTATATCAAAAAACCAAAAAGTAAGAAAGCACTTTCAAAATTCAAATCGTGTTTAGGTACACAAAAAGAAAATTGGGAAAACCATGCACTATAATTTCACTGTAAAAACCCACTGACAGCCCCACCAGCTTAGACCTTATATATATATATATACATATATTAAACAAAAATCTTTTAATAATTAGCAGTATCCCGATGATAGCGACGGATGGCCCCGCCACTTGCCGCCGGGCAGCGCTAGCCGTCTTCCTCCCACTAAATTCTGTTGCGACATTTCAAATGCGGGAACCACTTGATATTTTTTAAATATATGGATAGCGTTATGTATGGCCAATGCCATTAGCTAGGTGTTTCACTATACCATTCTTTTTTTTTTTTAATTTAGATCAATTTATGATTATTAAATTTCTTCTTTTTTTTTTCCGTCAATAATTCAATTGTATGTCACGTGGTGTATTTTCTTGCTTAATTAAAACCTTATAAATACTCAGACGCACTTTCTATTTTATAAAAATTAAAAATTGCAATTAATATTCTTGAAATAACATAATTTATTTGTATTTTTACTAATTTATTTCTATGTTTATTAAATGTATAAGTGAAAAGTATGAGATAATATTTAATATTTGTTTTTTTAATGCAATATTTAATACTGTTGATACCAATAAATACTAACTAATAATAAATTAGAGAATTGAACAATTAACTAATTTGAAACAAATGAAAAAAGAAAAAGAAAAGTGTTCATATCTGTTTAAGAGAGACGAAGTACATAGAAGATGGATTCACATGCTGCCTAGATGTAGGAGGAGAGGAATCTATGAAGTGAAATCTTTGAAGGCCTATAGAGGAATTCTTGCCATATGATTTACAAGATTCACATTAATCTTTTTTCTTTTTTTTTTTTTATAATCAAGAGAATATTTATATAATTCACTCAACAGAATACATATGTATAATTAGGGACGAACTTAAAATGTAATTTTAGAGGGAATAAATTTAATTATTTTATATTATCTGCAACCCATGAATAAAATGTATAAATTAGCAAAATAGTGGGATAAAATAAAAATTTTAGTGAAAGCAAATATAAAAATGTTAACTTCATAGAAACAATGATCCCACGTGGAAAGTATAGATTTCAATTTAAAATTTTTAAATATATTATAAAAATTTCAGAGAGCAGTAAAGGTAATTTGTTCTGTTGCCCCACCTAGAATTCTTCCTGTGTACAGAAATTACACTTGGACATAAATTTTGGGAAGATATGAAAATTTACGAGGAAGAGAATTTTTATCATCTTCGTATATATATTTTTCATATATATATATTTGACATTGAATATGAAATTTAAATTCCAAATTTTTCAATATACTGAAATCAGTTTGCAACAATGAAGTGCCTTATTATCTTTATATTAATATTAAGTAAGACTTAGAAACTTGTATTTTCATTTACGAATAAATGGTTGTAGCTTGACAATAAAATAAGAGCATTTGCTCCTCTCTGCTGTAGAGGTCTAACTCCCTAAGGTCTCTTCTGAACTTTAGGGTTCTTTCTCCTTAGCATCGTGAAGGCAGGCGCTTGTGGGTCTATGTCATTGCTATAATGGCAAAACAGGAGGATTTAGATAAGTTATTATCGTCTATGCATCTAACGGAGGAGGAAAATCAAGTGGGTAAGGTCAAGTTGGATGAACGGACTGATAAAAAGCAACGACAAAGAATCTCCCTTTGTCTTGCTGGTAAAATACTGAACGTAAAGACTATTAATGTGAATGCCTTCAGGACAACGATGCTGAATAGCTGGAGGCTTCAGAGGGGATTTAGCCTGAGGGAGATAGGAAATAATTCTTTTATTTTTCAATTTTTCCTTGAGGCGGATAGACGTAAGGTAATTGAGTAGGGCTCTTGGTGATTTGATGATCAACTCCTACTTGTAGGGAAAGTGAAGGAGGATGATATTGTTGGCTTTCCTCAACTAGTTGAAACTACACTCTGGTTAATAGCATATAAAATCCCCTACTTGTGGCATTCAAAAGAGACTGCAGAAATAATGGCGAATATGATTGGGAAGTTTGTAGAGTTTGATGAAGGAGAAAGCTGGAGTTGGGTGCGGGACATTAGATTCAGAGTCACTGTTTTCGTGGAAAGAAAGTTAAGGCATGGAGTATTGCTACAACTAGGAGGGAAGGTGATATGGGCGAAATTCAAATATGAGCGTCTACCAGTATTCTGCTATAATTGTGGACATATAGGACACAGGGTTCAGGACTGTGGGGAGGAAGTGATCAATTAGAATATGGTGATTGGTCGATGGCATCTCCACGCAGGGGATTTAGAATCCGAAACCAAGTAGAGAAGGAAAAGGAGGATAAGCTCTTAGCTCAATTAAATGCTCTTAGTCTAAGAAATACAAAAGCTGGCAATATAGGTGGAGCAAAAAAGAAACCAAAGTGCGCCAGATCACTAAAGTATGTTCTTGAAGAGTCGAATTCGTCAACAAATAAGACAGATGCTACTGCAATACCAAGACGAGGGCTGATACCTCCATCAGAAACTGGAGTTCAAGATAATACTATGATGCCAGGTGTCCCATCTAGCCAGGTGGTCACTTATGATCATGAAAATGAAGTTGTATCAGGTTAGAACCATCCCTTTTCAGCGAGTATGAATTTGAACTATGATACAAAGTCTATATATAAAAGGCTAGGTAGCGAAAGTGGTTTTAAGGTGGGGTCAGATAATTCCATTGAAGTAGGAGGGAGATGACGATGACATCGATTGAAAGTGATATTGAGATTGTAGGACAAAAAAATTGTGAAAATAAATGCCATAGAATGGGACAGAGGGACTGAAGTGGTTAACACGTTCTCTAGAAAAAAAGGATTGTCGAAGAGATTAGCTTAGGGAATAAATGGGCTAGGAGTGGGAAAGGAAGGCGTCTGATAGTAGAAAACACTATCGGGATGGGCTAGAATCGATGCCGAATGGAAGGGATGATCAGAGTGGTGTGAGTGTAACCATAAAAAAGGCGAGGACTGATGTTTATATTAAGTAACCCGACAATGGTCAAAAGGCGACTGGGATCCGATCCCCTGGTTGCCTTGTGTTGGGTTTCTAAATAATAAATTAAAACTCGTAGCAGAAAAAAAAAATCCATCACGAATTCAAGTGATTCAATTGATTAAAAAAAAGTATAACGATTACCAACCTCTTGAAACACAGATAAATTAAATTATAAGTGCGACTTCATGCGAAACGATACCCTCTACCTATCTACAACTTATTCTTATGCTTAATTAGGGTTTCTTATATATATATATATATATATATATATATATATATATATATTAAATATATATATAGTTGACCTAACCCTAATTAAGAGAGATAAATTTTGGACCCACTTTTCTTATTAAAATAAGAAATACCTTATTTCTTATTTAAAATAATAATAATAATAATAATCATCATCATCATCTTAAATATTATTATTATTATTGCTTATTTTGAATTTTAATTATCACAAAATAAAATTCGAAATGTCTGAATTAATCCTTAATTTATTCATTACATTCTATGTGTGCGATCTAATAGGTTTATATTATATTGACAGTGGGTCCAAATTCCATCACGGGCCCACGAGTCATAAGCGGCCTTTAGCAAGATATTATAACTATCCAAATAATATTAATATCGATAATTCGTTTTAGCCTAATAGAAGCATGTTATAATTTATTTGTCACACGATATTTTGTTTGCACATAAATCATGTCCATATCAAACTTATATAGTCCAAACATATAATTTCTTGATCACTAAGTAAACTAAAAATATCAAATGATATTGATCGCTTCATCAATTCATTTGAGTACGGCCATGTATTTCTTAGTCTTACTTATTAAGGGATCCAATAGATATCTCTCTCATAAGAGGGGGACAAATTTATTTTGTGATTATTTATTATCCTCTACATGATTCTCTTTATGTCCAATCATAATCTTTATAATTATTTGATTAAGATAATATTTGATTATGTCAAAATATAATGCTCGTCATGTAGGATACTATGATAATCTCAGGTCTAAGGATCGATAATATAACTATTATGAGATCAATAATGACATTAACTCATGTAGTATCTCATTGTGGATCTATCTAGTACTCTGTTCTCTAACAAATACTTATAAGTTTAATTCATATCACTATATATAATCATCACATGATTATCAATCAAACTTATACTAGTCTTTATTTATCATCATATATTTAATAATAAATAACTAGAGATAATTAAAATAACATTAAATTATTATTTATAAAATATTATTATAACATAACATGACAATAATATAATAACATGAAAAAATTTAATTTTATAAAATGAAATATGACATTACATAAATGGCTTAATGTTTGGCTAAGGAAATAACCACTAACAGCCTGTCGTAATGAAAATCTTGAGCTACAACTGTCGTGGGTTGGAAAGTACTACGGCAATTGCTAAGCTGCGACGGTTGATTAGGTTGCAATCCCCCTCTATCCTCTTTTTAATGGAGACAAGAGTGTCAGAGGATAGAATGAACTTTATTCGCATCTCCTTGGGTTTTAAGTATGGAGTGAATGTTCGAGGTTTGAATGGTGAAGGCAGGTTAGCGTGCTGGTGGCAAGATCAGGTGCACATGTCGTTAGCTTTTTTTTCAACCCACCATTTAGATTTTATGGTTACTAGCGATGATAATTTTTGTTGGTTTTTGATGTGCTTTTATGGCTAGCTTGAGAGATACCTTCGTCATAATTCATGGGATTTGATCAGACAGTTAAATCTCTCTCTAAGGCAAAGTTGGGTGGTAGTTGGTGATTTTAATGAGATACTAATGCAATCTGAGAAGGTGGGGGGTGTACCTAGATAGGAGTCGGCCTTGAATGCTTTTCGGAGTGTTTTAGAGGAGTGCGAGTTGGTGGACTTGGGTTTTTCGGGTTACCCATTTACGTGGGACAATGGTAGAAGGGGGGAGAGCTTCATAGAGGAGAGACTTGATAGATGCCTTACAACTTTACCTTGGATTTAGAAATTTGAACATGCTAGAGTCTTTCATTTAATTACTGCAGGATCTGACCATTTACCCATTCTGCCTAATATGGAGGGTGATTTACTTCGCACTAAATCAGTGGATCGCTTTAAGTTTGAAAGTATGTGGTGCAGGGATCAGGGATGTAGTGCCACTATATCTTCGGCATGGGGGAAAGGAGGTGACTGGAATGAGAAGGTTGGCCAGTGTACGACGTCTCTTCAAGAATGGAGTTGAGAGTCTTTTGGTAGCATGGGGAATTAAAGGAAGCAGCTGAAAAAGAAATTACATAAGTTGAGCTTGGGCGAAGGAGAAGATGTAGTGCAACAAAGGGCGGTGTTGAAAAGGAAACTAGCTGAAGTCACGATAAGGGAGGAAATAATATGGAGACAAAAGTCAAGGGTGCAGTGGTTGAAAGAAGGAGATCGAAACACAAAGTTCTTCCGTGCATCAGCCTCAAAGCGGCAAAGTATAAATAGGATTGTTAGACTAAAGAATGGGGGAAATGAGATTCTTGTGGGACGGGATTTGGAGCAACATATCATAGATTTTTACTCTGAATTATTCTCTTCAGATGGGCAAAACATTAATAATATTGATGTGAACTTCATTCCTCAAAAGGTAACTGAAGAGATGAATGAGCTTTTAAATAAACCGTTCTCTAGTGATGAAATCTTCAATGCAGTAAACATAATGCACCCTTTGAAAGCTCCAGGTCTGGATGGCTTTCCTCCTCTCTTCTGCCAAAAGTATTGGAGTATTGTGGGGAGTGATGTGATAAATAAAGATAGTCATTGAGGTGTTAGAAGGTGGAGCAATGCCTGTAAACTTTAATCATACTCATTTGTGTCTCATTCCTAAAGTTAAAGACCCAGAAGTCATCTCTCAATATAGACCAATAAGTCTTTGTAATGTAATCTACAAAATCGCTACAAAAGTATTGGTTAATAGATTGAAGATTCTCTTGGGTGAAATCATTGATAAGACTCAGAGTGCTTTTGTCCTAGGGCAACGGATCACAGATAATACCATAGTAGCCTGCGAACTGTTTCATCATATAAAGAGTGGGGGGACTTAAAGGAAAAAACTTATGTCATTGAAATTAGACATGATGAAGGCACATGATCGAGTCGAGTGGCCTTTTTTGGAGGTTGTTATAAGGCAGTTGGGTTTCTCAAGTGCTTGGGTTGATAGAATTATGAGATTGGTTTTCTCAGCTTCGTACTCTATCCTACTGAATGGTGCACCAGTAGGCCACATACGCCCTTCAAGAGGCCTGAGACAGGGAGCCCCACTATCTCCCTACTTGTTCTTATTGTGTACTGAAGGGTTGACTGGAATGCTTAAGGCTGCCATAAGCTCTGGTTGTCTTTATGGTTTGAGGGTTTCGGTGGGAGCTCCTGTGATTTCTCATCTCCTATTTGCGAATGATAGCTTGCTTTTTTGCCGTGCTTCTATTGCAGATGCAGATACAATTTTAACCATTCTACAGCAGTATGAATTTTTGTCTGGCCAAAAAGTAAACTTGAGTAAATCGGAGATTTGCTTCAGTGCTAGTGTTAGACCTGAGTTATGTGAAATTATAACTCAGTTCCTAAGCATCAAACAAGTGAAGCATCATGAGCTGTACCTCGGCCTCCCAACAGTGGTGGGTCATTCACAGAAAATCACGTTTAGCAGACTGAAGGACAAGCTGTGGCAGAGGCTTGAGGGGTGGAAAGAGAGGTTGTTATCATAGGCAGGAAAAGAACTTCTTATCAAGGTTGTGGCACAAGCTATCCCAACCTACATCATGCAGTGCTTCCTACTTCCAATGGTCTTTGCCAAGAACTTCAAATGATGATCAGGAGATTCTGGTGGAGAAAGCAAGTTGATGGTCAGAATATCCATTTATGCAGTTGGAAACAGCTTTGCAGACCAAAATCTAAAGGGGGTTTGGGATTCAGGGACTTTGGATGTTTTAATAAAGCATTATTAACAAAGCAAGGGTGGCGGGTGTTGACAAATCAGAATTCACTTGTAGCTCGGCTGCTGAAAGCACATTATTTTCCAAATTTTGATTTCCTTCATGCAACCATGGGTTCTAATCCTAGTTACTGTTGGAGAAGCATCTTAGCGGGGAGAACCATACTGGAAATGGGGTGCTACTGGCAAGTAGGGGATGGGTTGAGTTTAAAAGTGTGGCAAGATAGGTGGATCCCGCAGCCATTAGGTTTCAGAGTTATTACTCTATGCAATTTAGCAAAGATTGACAAAGTAGTAGCCTCTCTAATTGACTATCAAACTGGCTCATGGAGGTGGGATATCATAGAGGCCTTACTGCTTCCTGTTGATGTAGAAAGAATCAAATTGATTTCGGTTGGACTAAGTGGTAGAGCAGCTCGGCTAGCTTGGTTTTACCATCCTTCTGAGCAGTATGTAGTGAAGAGTGGATACAGATTAGCATTATCTCTGAAGGAAAGGAGTCATCATAGCTCAACATCTAGAGGTCTGGAGACTCGGTTTTGGAAACGGCTGTGGATCATCAATGTGCCTCTAAGGATAAAAAACCTTCTGTGGCGTGCATCATTAAAGTCCCTACCAGTTAAAGAGATTCTGCATTGGAGGGTCAACAGTATATCTCCTTCGTGTCAAAGATGCAATGGAGTAGAATCGGTGATATATGTTTTTAAAGATTGCCAGTTTGCAAGAGAGGTATGGAAAGTTGCAGGTCTTTGCAGAGTCTTAGATGTTCAAGCGTTAGACTTCAGGGGATGGATGTCTGAATTATTGGAGTGCTTAAATTTAGATAATATGATGCTTTTCTCTTTTATCTGCCATCAGTTATGGAATGCAAGAAACACACTTTTCCATGAAGACGTGCGTACTACTCATGAGCAAGTTTATTTCTTAGCAAGAAGTTCAATGGAGGAATTCCAAGTGGTGGCTGCACAAAATGAGTCTGCAGGTAGATCCAGTGGTGCTAGTAATTGTAAGTGGATACCCCCTCATTCTAATATGGTCAAACTTAATGTCGATGCTGGGATAGTTGGGGAGGCGCTGGTGGGTTTAGGAGCGGTGATTAGAGATCATAGAGGGGAGGTATTAGCTTGTGGACAGAAGACTCTGGCTGGTTCTTGAGCCCCCTTCACTTCTGAGGCACTAACCATGCTATTCGGTCTTTCCATGGCCAAAGATATGGGGCTCACTGCTATAGTTGCTGAATCAGACTGTAAGTATGTTATTGATTGTTTGGTGGGGAAGGCAGAACTGAGGAATGGATTCGAAGGCATTATTGACGATTGCCTTCAGCTGAGCTATAATTTTAACTCGTGCTGTTGGGCTTTCACCCCTCGTGATGGAAATAGAGTTGCCCACTGCTTAGCTAAGTCATGTCTGTCTAATTCTTCTTTGTTAATTTGGGTGAAGGAAGCACCTACTTATGTTTTGGATTTACTCCATATGGATGCTGTCTCTTTTCAAGGTTAATGGAAAGCTGATGTTTTATCAAAAAAAATAAGAGCATTTGTATTTGGTTGGAATTGGATTAAACCATTGGAAATACCTCCACCATCTAAATTTCAAACAAAAGATATTTTCTATTCAAACACAAAAATACAAAACTATACCATCTAAAACCATAACGCATTTTCTAAAATGCAAAAAACAAAACTATTTATTAATTTGTCATAAAATAAAATATTAAAATATTATTTATTTTTTTTCTAAATAGACTTTTCATTAGAAATAAAATATATTTAATTATGAATGGTGGAAGTATTATATTATTAATTGAGCCCAAGAATCAAATAAAATTAGAAATTTATACAATTACATGGAAACATAAGCTGGGGTCCAGAATAAAGAAGCTACTTGTGTGTTGATGGTCAGTTGGTCACCATTGATAAGGAAACCATGTTCAGTTTGATTTTTTTATTTTTCTGCGTAGTATTTAGGTCTCTGACAGATTGGACATTATCGGCCATGCTTCACTCTTTGGCTGGTCCAACTTCTTCTCTCTGTCTTTTTATTTTTATTTTTCTTTTTGTCACTATTGGATTTGAAATCACCACTTTCAATGGTGAAAACCGAGATTCCTTATTTGCACCCTATTGAATCGGGACCAGAGAAATTGAGAACAACATGCTACCCTTTTTAATTCATGATTAATTAACTATGGATTTACCAATATCAGTTGCTTAACTCCTTCCTGCAATACAACATGTTCATGTGCCATATAAAATTTATTTCTTATTCCCTTCTCTGTCAAAATAAAATACTACAAATTTACTTTTTTTTTCTTTATTATAAATATAACAGGTGCCCTTTTAATTTTAGCTATTTATTCTCGTTAATATTTCAATTAATTTCAATTTTTAATACTAATTTCAATTAAATCTGCATTATCACCGAAATTAGTGTATGAGTATTTTATTAAGAGGGTATGAATAAATGCTGGGAATATGCATTGGAAAATAAGGAATTATACAAAATCTAAAAACATAGAGAATTAGAGGCTCGTGATTTTTGTTGAGATTATGTTGCAGACATGATACCACTTTGTTTTTCCGGGAGGAACATTGAAAATAAAAAAGATACGAAAATTACATAACATTACAACATAAGAGCATCATATGAACATGAACCACAACTAAAAACTATAGTTCTTGAATTGTTCATCAATTAATGATGATACAGATTCTCAGTTTCTGACTGACTCATCTAATAATCTGTCTTGAAAGGCTTCACTGTCTTCAGATCACCAACAACCCCAGCAATGGAGCCAGCAGCGGCGGCTATGGTAATAATAAGACAAGCAGCACTTAGAATTTGAAGGCATACCCATTTTGTGCTCCATTTAGGTACCTTCATTTGTTTTATATACATCTCTACGGGAAAATAAACTGTCATTGGCCAAAATCCTAAGGCACCAAGTAGCCCAACTATGTCATTAAAGAAAGGAAGCAGCAATGAAATCACTGTTGTCAAGATCACAAAAATTGTCCTGTAAACCAATCTGAAGAGGTTAAGCCTGTAGGAACCCAAACAACCAGTTGGGATTTGAATTTCCTTGGTGATGAAATCAGAATCTGGGAATTTCTGGGCAGCTGTTTTTTCGATGAAAGCAAAAAGAGGCTGGCAATAGACTTGGTAAGCACCCACAAGATGAACAACAATGGCAACATTGGCAATGTCAAGTAGCCAATAGGGGTTGTAATATCCAAAGCCAGTAAGGAGATTTCCAGGTGACATATCTCCAAAAGCTGCATACCCAAAACACCCACACAGCATGTAGAACAGTGTTGTTACTGCTACACTTATCATTGTTGCCTTCTTCATTGTCTTGTATTCTGCTGGTGGGGACTTTATCGTGTCCTGTTTTGTTCAAACAAACCGAGTTAATGTGACCATCCTTTTTATATATTGATTAAACTCTGTGATTGTAATTGTATGTACCTGAATTTCAATGAGGATGATGGAGTATGAATATGCAAAAGCAATGTCACCCAAAGCTTGAAAACTTCTCCAAATTTTCTGGGTTTCAGTGACAGTGTTGAGGCTTATTCCTGTTAAACTTCCTTTAACTTTTCCACTTTCTGCAACTTTACCAATGCCAAGTCCTAGACCAATTGATGAGTAAGCGAAGGACATAACAGCAGCAACTATTGATAGCCACCATAGCTGATCAAAATCCGGAATTTGAGATAAAAATATTTCAGCAATTCCAAATCCAACCATGTAAGGAGTTGCATTCATTTTGCAAGGATCTTTGCCTCCAGAGTCGTGGAAACAATTAGACCTTTTCACAGCCCTGTCTCACAAATAACCAAATTAAAAAACATTATTATCTCAATGATGCAAAATAAATAAATAAATAAGTCAAGGACATAAGAAATTTGGTAACAACTCACATCATGCTTATAGAAGCTGCTATAGTGTAACCAATGGCTACTCCAAAAAGGTTGAAGTACTGGACATACCCACATAACTTAACCTTAGCCCCTCCTGAAAAACATTTAAAATTTACACCCAAAATGAAAAGATTAAGGAATTCTTTTTTTTTTTTGAAAAAAAAAAAAACTTACCAAGATTTGATCGAACAGCATCCATATAAGTGTAGTTTCTCTTGCCATTGACAGGATCTCCAGTCCGATAACAAACAGAAAGCAGAGTAGAAGTATAATAAGTGACAAAAGAGAACAAGAGCATAACAGCAGGACCAGCAATCCACCCAAGCTGAGCCACAGCCCAAGCCAATGACAGAACACCAGACCCAATCACAGCTGTTATTATGTGAGCACTTGCTGTCCAAACAGTTCCTGTTTATACAAAAAATTTCAAACAAATTAAAAATCAAAACCCAACCCATTATTGTTCATTGCAAAATTTAGTGTTTTAAGTTAAAAAGATTGAAATTTTTGTTATTACCAGTTCGCTTAGGGCGGCCATCATCCTCATACCATTTGGAGCCAGGCTGAGCAGGCATGTCAAGAGAGACACTGAAAACTTGGTTCTTTGCGTTTGTATTCTCACCCATCTTTTGTTAAAAGAAAAAAAAAACCGAAACTTTTATAAGAAAATTAGTCCGAAACAAATAAAAACAACTCCTTTTCTTCTGCCAGAACAAACAATTGCTTGAATTTAAAACAGAACTGAAAGAAAATAATGGGTCTTGTTGTGTAAAAGATCAAAGTTGAGTTATTCGAAGTTAACTCTGATAACCTACACGCTTCCCTATAAAAATTTTTAATTTTTTCTTCAAGAAAGAGAGAGATAAGAAGAGAGTGTGCCTATAAATTGGACACTCTGTTTGTGATAACAGAGAGAAATAAAGAAGACGGATGCATATGGGAAAGGGAGAGTGGTGTATATATAAGAGAATTCAAGAAGGAAAAAGCTGCAGGAAGCCACGTGGGTTATACCTACGCGGATTGTCAACGGCCGACTAAATTAATAGCTTTGGCCCCTTGACTCTCTTACAATTATTTAATTCTCACTTATTTTTCTTAAATAACATTTCAATTCTAAGAAATTAGGATTAAATATTTATTTAGAAAAATTTCGAGGAAAAATAAATTTTTTTAAGAAATATATTGGCAAAAGTTTATATATTTTAAGACTTTAAAAGTTGAATCCGATGGCAATAATTAATTTTAATCCAATATTTTATTCTATAATGAACAAATTAAAATATGCAGATTTCTGAATATCAGAATAATTAAAAAAATTAATTTTTTGAATGAAAAAATTAATATCTGGAGAATTTTACTTTCATAGTAGGCTAATTCAACTCGAATGAAAATTAATTTAAATTTGTTATGATTTAAAAATATTTTTCGTCTGTATGTATTCTCTTTGAATACTTCGTAGTCTAACCCAAAAAAAAAAAAAAACAATAATCGCCTCTCTGTATAATCTTTTTTTTTTAGTTTCTCTTGCACCCACAAGACCATAATTTTATTAGTCGTTTCCTTTTCACTGCTGAGGATACGTAATTGCTTTGTTGTTTTCTTTGTAACTGCTAAAAAGATCTTCAGAATAAGTTGGAAGTTACTGTTTTTGAGCTCCTTACTTTTCTTTATTATATGATTTACATATATACGCATAGAAAGTAAAAGATAAAGATTTATTAGATTTTCTATGTTCTCTTTTGACTGGTTTCTGCCATATGTACCAGTTTTCTGTGTTGGCTACTGTTGGTATGCCTAATTTGTAATTGCCATTTATTATGAAAATAATAAAATTCAAATCATAATTGATGGATTCCAGTGAGATTTTGGTAGAAAAAGCTTAAAATCTTATCAGATTTTGCCATGAAGATGAAGCTTTTATATTCTCTTAAATAAAGTAAAATATTATAAATAGATAGTAAATCTGGAAATCTAATATTTTTAGTCTCTATTAAATTTTTTCCACATATTAAAAAAAATGAAGTATTATGGGTATATAAAAAATATATATATTATTTCCTTATTATACCCTTTCTAACTATGTTATATATTAAAAATCTGGTTACTTTCTCCTTTAACTAAAATTTAAATTCTGTCATTTTCATTCCCAAAAGATGTATTATAGAAAAAAGTGAAAATCGATGACTAACAATTATATAGCATGAAAAAATGAAATTGCCATTAATAAATTTGACGACAAATTTCTTTAAGAATTATATAGAATTAAATGAGAGACTATCGACTATATATAAAGCACAATTAAGGGTATAATAAATAATTAAACTATTATTTTTTTTTTCTTTTTGAAACATGTCCATTGACTGTATAAAATTAACTTTTTACTTTTGTCTTGGCTACGCATGAATTAAATTTCTTTTTCTTGGTTACTTTAGTTAATAACAAGAGTGTTTGATGCTCTTTTAGAATTCTAAAAGTGAAAAGGGTAAATACAGTAAAGTAAATAATGCTTAGATTCTCAGCTTTATATTTTGTTTGCAAATAAACATATTATACATACTTTTTATTCTAGTTAATTTACATACTAGCAATATAATCTACAAATTCTTGAAAATCCAAACGCAGCCATAGATATATAAAGCTATAAATATATATGCATTAAGGCTTCCCATTACATGTAAAATTTTCTTTTTATTGTTTTTCACCAATCCATGAAAAATCAACTTAATTAAAAAAAGGTTAATTATAATTGCGTGAGGAAGAACTTTTCTTACTTATGACAGTAAAAGATAGGGATGATCATGGGGCGGGGCGGGGCCGGGTAATGCTCCCCCACTCTCTCCCCTGCCAGTGGCGGGGATTCCCCGCCCCGCCCCCGCCACCAATGTCGGGGAAGAATTCCCCTCGTCCCCCGCGGGGATTCCCATCCCCCGTTTTTTTTTAAATATAATATTTTATTAATAATTAAAATTAAAATATAATATTTAATAAATAAAAAATTTAAAATCAATAATAATTTAAAACTTAATAATTATAAAATTAAATTATATTTTAATTATTTATAAAATATTATATTTTAATATATATATATATATATATATATTTTTTTTTTGCGGGGCGGGGAATCCTCGCCCCGTGATCATCCCTAGTAAAAGAAGTTCTTACAAGATTTGGGGAACTAAATCAGAATCATATTTATATATTTGTTATAAAAGACAAATGTAATTAAAAGTTAATAAACTTAAACTATTTATTACCTTCATCTCCGCAATTCTTTCTTCCTTAATATATACTCCTCTATCAATGCAAGAAATTAAGTTGACAAAGAGAAGCAAGAATTGCTTGCTTGCAATACAAGGAATAGAAAGATATGTATATAATTAGGAGTTGCTAAGTGGCTATGGCACTCTTAGGTGTACAACCACAGGCTATATATAGTAGAAGGAAGAGGTATCGAAAAGAATAATATATTATGTTTAATCAATAAATATATATATTTTTAATTATTATTTGGGAAATAAATAAGAGCACCTTTGAATAAAAATTCTCACGTGTATACCTCTCATCCACCCTTATTGTTTGGGAATATGGTTCTTCTCTAATAATATTCATTCCATTCAAAAAGACAGCTTATGGAGGTAAGTGATCGAGTGGATTTATTTATGAGTGAATTTTATAATTTAAATTTTCGGTATGCTTATTTAAAATAATACAAACATGGAGCAAGCACTTAAGAAATTGATGATTATAAATGATTAGAATTAATTGATGGTCATGGACAAGTAGTATCTAATTCTCATCTTTTAGTTTAATTCCCAATGAATTAGGAAAGAAAGGTTATTATGCAAAGACACACTGTACTGTGGGATACTGTCTTTCAAACTTTTCTCTTTCAGTGGAAAGATGGTGTCTTTTCTTCTAACCTTAAAATAGTTCAATGTACATTATATACACTCCCAACAAAAATCAATCTTTTCAACTCCGATTCTTTTGAACCTCAACAGATTTTCTGCTCAATAATTTCATAATATGCAATATGCATGCTTTGTTATTTGCTGTTTTCTTTTCTCAGATTTTATTTATAAAATTATTTCATGAATTCTTTTATTACAAAAAAAATTGAAGTTAAAATCTCAGACTTCTTAAATAAAATTAATATGCGTAAATTTAACTTATAGAATTATTTAAACAATACTGCACAAAACCAAGTGCTTAATATTTCACAGCAAGACAAATTATTGAATCAAAAGGTGAAAGTGATGTCCATGGAAGAAAAATGTTAATAAAAAGTTTGAGCATGTCTTGTGTACGCCACCATAGAAAGGAGTATATTGAATTAATTTGAGAAATAACCATAAAGTAATTTGAGTTGAAAAAAAAACTAATTTAAAAATTTATCTATCAAAATAAAAATTAAAAACTTTTCTCTTTTGAGAATAATAAAAATTGAAAAGTTAAAAATGAATCTATCTAAAAAAAAATAAACAAATTTTAAGAAAATGCGGAAAGATATTTAAAGTTAGAATTTTAGATAGAAAACTTTTAAATATTTGAACATTTTAAAAATTAAACACTCTGCTTTGTTATGCTATGTCAAATCCAAATAATTGCCCCAAAAAAATAGTAAAATAAATTATCTCTCACAATTCCAATAGGTACAGAATTCATTTCTGTCCCTACACGTGGCAAGTGAAGAGACACACACGTTGGACAATTTTGTTCCTCCCTCGTTTTGAGGAAGTGACCATTATGATTTCGAAGATTAAAGATGATGACAGTTAAACCCATTAAAAACATTATGGTTATAGCTATCAAGGTATAGGGAAAAGCCAGCTTCCAATTTTTATGCTGAAATTAGCTTTTACAAAGAAAAAGGAGTCAGAATTGCATAATATTTTTATTCTATTTTACATACTTTTGTAATGATCCAATGTATTATTAGCTGTTTGATTTTGATGTTAAAATTATAAAACAGAAGTGGCGATCGGTGGTTAGGTAAGGTGTCTTAATTAACTTGTGGCAATCCCAAGATGCAAAATTACCCATTAACACAAAATGAATTTGATGCCTTTGACCATATTTTCTATTAATGGTGCGGATAATATATTAGATCGCAAAATTCCTTACTCTATTTCGACTATTTTTTTCTCATTAAATTCATCTATACAATACAAGTATATTTTTCTTTTTTGGCTAAATATGACGAATATTTCTTGTTGATAAGCTTGCCTTTTTGGATAAATGTGCAACTACGAATCTTTTTTACAATTGGATCACATACATCTTATATATCATCAGCCAAACGTAATAATTAATCCAAGTTCAATTTATCTAAGTTAAAAAAAAAAAATCAACGGTTTAACTAGGGTTTGTACTGTAATGGAAAAATAAATTAAAATTAAAAATTTCGAAAAGTTTTGAATTCGATTTATTATATAACTAATTCATTGCTTTAAAAAGGTATAAAATAGAGTATAAGAGAGGAAAGGACATGTGAATTTTAAGAGAGAAAATCAAAAGAATGAAACCAAGCAAACATGACATCATTGATCATTTGATAAATGAGCTGAATTCTTTTGACCAGGTAATTATATAATGTGAATATAAATTAATGCAGCATTTCACGCTCCCTTCGCTATCTCGAAAACCACTTTTCTGAATATATCCTTTTCCTCACTGCCCCTTCAAAGCCATTGTATCTGCATCACTCACCATGCATCCACACAGATTTTCTAATGTGAATATAAATTAATCGAATTAATCAATTTTCTATGCTATGAATCCCAACAAATTTGCAAACATGAAGCATGATTAGGTATATGTTTTAATCATAGTTATTAAAATTGGACCAGACTGATCAGTTAAACCGGTTTAATTGTGAACCGATAGTCCAACCGTTTAGTTTAACTGCACAAAATCGAATTGATAAAAAACTGAATTGAACCGAAAAAACTGAGTTGAACCAAAAAATCGGAAAACCGGACAAAACCGAATTTTTGGCTAAAAATTGCAAAAAATTATAATTTTTTGTATTTTTTCACCCCCCATACACACACACACACACATATATATATATTTCATTATTTATTTATTTGAAAAAATTAATATTTTAAATTTTAAATATGTCACTTAATAATTTAATATACTTATTATATATTTGGTTCATTATAATCAAATATATGTGTGTATATATATATATATTAAATTTTTATTATTTATTTATTTGAAAAAATTAGTATTTTAAAGTCTAAAAATATCACTTAATAATTTAATATACTTATTATTTATTTAGTTCATTATATATATATATATATATATATATATATATGAAATTTTCATGATTTATTTCTTTGAAAAATGTAGTATTTTAAATTCTAAAGTTGTCACTTAATAATTTAATATACTTATTATCTATTTGAATTTATTGTAATTAAATATAATTATACTCATATATGCAAGGTTAAAATTTTATGTGTTTGCTTCATTAGTATTCCATCTAAATTTTTTTTTTCATGATATGATTGTATTTTTATGTTTCTAATATATGATATTCAAAAATACATAATTAATTACTTGTAATAATAAAATTAAAATTATATTTTGTAACTTATTATTAGGATATTTGTGACATATATTAATATTTAATGGATATTTTTTTTAATTTTTATACAATAGTATTTATAAAATTATAATATTTTATAATATTTTAAAAATAGAAAAAAATCCGGTTGAATCCAGTTGAACCGGTCGAACCAAAAACCTCCATCCTTGCCGGTTCTTTATCCGATCCGATTTTAATAACATTGGTTTTAATCAAATGGATCCAAATACATTTGGTTCCTCATCATATACACTTATTCATTTCAAGCTTAGAAAAATCTCCCTTTTTCTTTTATATAACATTCTGTTATTCATTTCAACTTTTTTTAAATTTACATAATCAATTATTTTAAAATTAAGAATCATCAGTAATAACTATAAAAAATATTTTTAGAGGCCCTATCAACAAAGCCCAATAACATTTGAGACGGCCCAAGTCCACTAGTAAAAAGGTAAAGTATGAACTGGAAGATAATACAAGAAAGCGTGGTGTCCGATCGAACTGATGGGACAACCCATCCTATCAGTCTACTGACACAAGTCAGCATCCATACTCTCAATCTACTTTCTATTACATCGCCGCTCACCCACTCTGATTGTCAGTTATTACCCCCCGAGATATTCAAGTATCCCTTCAAATAACTTCTATAAATAGCCTAAAGTGCGATGGCTCTAGGTATTGAACTTCTAAGACTTTCTCTCTCCTTCTGAATACTCTCTTTGAAGTTACGAATTTAAGTTTCGGAGTGTTAATGCCTGGGTCCGACCGAGCACTCCCTTTTGCAGGTTCATCCAAACGATCGGCCTTTTAACTGTCAGGTCTTTGTCTTACAAGATAAAAACATTCTAAACTTTATCAATCATATTTATAATTAACGACGATGATATTTTTAACAACTTACGTTTTATGTACGAGATAATATTTAAATATAGATTTCCGTTCAAGAGAATTTTACAATTTGAGGTGAAAAGTTCTCATTTTAATTGTATATGATGATTGAAAAAATTAAGGTGTGAACGGAACAAACCAGAAGACATCTTTCAACTTCAAAATTTTTGTAAGGGGAAATCAATTATTGAGCTTTGAACAAAGAAAGAGTACTGATGCATGGATTATTTTAAGTTCCCATATGCGAAAATCGACACGGCATATTTTTGTATTGTCCAAATATGTGATAACGATTTATTATAATGTTTTAAGACGAAACTATTTTAATCTCATATATTATCTGGTCAGTAGATTTGCTACAAAATTGTTGCTGTACCACGATCTTAAACTCTCTGCTCGCATCACAATTATGAAGGTTTTTTCTTTTAATTTTTTGAACTCTATGTTTTTAAAATTTAATATTTCGATAAATTTAAATTCGATCATAAAAAAATAAAATATTCTTGCTAATTATTTAATTAATAAAAAAAAGTAGTTATATGGATAATTTTGATGTGGTTAACAAAATAATTAACAAAGATAAAATTAAAAAATAAATATACAGATAACATTTACGTAGTTGGACATTAAATTTACATTCAATAGCGAATGGAAGTAAAAACCTACTAATAACAATCAAATGAGATATACAAATAGGGTATAAGACCCAAATCTATATCTCAGAATTACAACCAGACGAGCCTATTAGATATGAAGGAAGAGGTCCCAAAAAGACATCAAGTGTTCATATATTGGATCACTCGCCCTAAATTTCCTTTAATTCTGCTCTATTGAAAGATATATCACTCATGGGTATTTATGGAGTTTAAATACGTTTCAGAATAGATTATCGATAATTCTAGAAATTTGACTGAACTGTCCTTTTAATAATTCACAACTCTCTATTATTGATTTGGAGAAAGGGAGACCCTAACTAAGAAATGAGAATTCATGGGAAAATGTTGACCTCCAAACCATAAAGTGCACTTGCTGATTGCATCGTGTTGACCCTTCGCCCCTTCAGAACTCCCATAATAATTTGTATATTCAATGAGTTGAATTATTTTTCTCGGCCAAAATAAAAAATATAAAAATAAATTTGGCCGTTAGCTATATATCAAACCAAAAATTCGTAAAGTTGTACCTACTTGCTTACATATAATTGAGGCATCCTTAAGCTTTTAATAAATTCTAAACTTGTCATATTTCTATATTAAACATATAATTAGAGTCTTTACTATGATACAGTTTAGCAGGAAAACTGGAATTTTTATCATATGTACATGCATGTGATTTTGTCATGTTATTTGCTAATTGTATTGTATTTGGATTGTGATTGTATATATTTTATATCTACTAAATTTTCAAGTAGTTAATTTGTCTTCATTTCTCTATAACGATAACGAAGATTAAATTATTGTTCAATATAAACTAATTGCTAACTTATATAGCAAGAAATCGATCGAATGTAACACACACATTGTCAACAAGCATCATTTGGCTAAGCAATTAAATTTAAAGAAAATGATACACTATGTTAAATATATCAATGTATCAAATATGAACGGCTGAATAAAAAATTAAAAAAATATATCTTTATTTAACGGATTATATTAACTAACATATAATAAATTAAAAGTACCGAACGAACATTCTGAATTTAAATTCTTTACCCAAAACTTACATGCAATGTTGCTATGTCCTTATTAAATAGTAGGATTGGATTTTATATTTCCTCGATGGGAAATTTATTATAAGAAGAAATCATATAATTATAGTTGAAGAATAAAATTATAAGATTTAGAGTTTGATAACATTATAAGATGTCACGAGAGAAGATACTTGATGTAGAAAATCAACAAGAAACCAAGAAAATATTTTGTACTATCCACCGTACATTAGCTACGATAGTCATTAGTCAAAACATTGACACCTGTTAAATCTTTCATTATGAAGCATCCAAATAGCTATAATTTTACTCTAAGAAATAACTACTGCAAGAAAATTGAAGAAACGTATTTTATGTTTGTCGTATTTAATTTAACATATGATTTTACATTGGATTCTCTTCATTTAAATTCAATTCAAGGTACTCTTGTGTTGCTCTTTAACTCGATATTATTATTTTAATACATAAATTAAGAAAAATTATTGATTAATCTTAATTTTTTGATAAATAGTTTATTTTTGCATTAATATTTTCATCATTAATATTGTAGGTTTGAAGACAAGTTTAATAATTTATTTTTTTATTTTTTTGTAAAAAGTTGATATATAAAGGGATTTATTAATATTATTAACATATGCTGTTCTGAGTTCTCTTTCGGCTATTAATGTATTAACTATCCTACATATGCATGTTGCTTAAAAAGAAAAAGTGAAAACTGTGGACCGTCCAATGTAATTGGGCCTCATTGAACGGAAATGAGACAGTCAAGAAGAGTAGAAAGTGGGTCCTATGTTTTAGGACTAATACGACTCTGTCGTAAGCCGGTCAACTTTGGAGCAAGCGTGTGGAATTATTGATATATATATATTTTTTTTATTTGGTGAATTATAATAATTGATATTATTGTTGATACATAATTATAATTTTCAGATAGAGAGAGAGAGAGAGAGAGAGAGAGATCTTGCAAGTTGCAACTGGGTTGCTTTCCTTTTCCTTTATTGCTCGTCTTGCCCATTCCTATTTTACAGTATCTTCAATTCGACCCACTTCTTCAGAAAATTGGATTAAATACGTACCAACCGTCAACGTTTTTATTTTGTCTTTTATATTTTCTTTACAAATTTTCTATAAATTCAACTTTGCTTCCACTTAATCATTTTTATGCTTATATATATATATATGACTTTGAAATTAGTACTTTAGGTAAGCTCCATGTTACTTATGGGTGAATAAAAAGAAGAATACAATGGGTAAAATATAATATTTTGAGTTAAAAAATAGTTATATGATTAATTGATTAAATTGTTATGTACTTTACGTAATTAGTATAATTGCTACTACTACTACCAAACATCGAAGGTGTTCAATTACTGATAATAATTACCAATTTAAACCGCTATATAAATGAGTTTGAAATTTTCAAAAAGACAGGGTATTCTTTTTAAGTTTATTTTTTTCTTTAAATTCTAACTTGACACAAATTTATTATAAAATTCAATCGGATTATTCTGGTATTAGATAACCAAAAAGTTCCGAATATCTAAACTAGCTAAAAAAAAAGAATTTATTTTTAAAAAAATAAATAGATAAATAGATTTTTTGGATGTCAATAGGTAGGTTTTATAGCGCAGGTGATATTGATATATGAGTGAGTCACGGAAATCCATGCAATAAATGTTTAAGAGTTTAATAATAAAAAAATTAAAAAATTCAAAGATGTGTGAGTGATATATATATATATATATATATATATATATATATATATATATATATATATATATATATATATATATATATATATATATATATATATATTTTGTTTCTTATAAACATTTGCATCCAGCATCTAACTTATACTTGCCAAAAAAATAATAAAAAAAAAAGCTGTGAAGTCTTTTTCATACCTTATGGAAAATAAATAAATACATGTAAAGATAAATTGGCTTATTTAATTATGCATTACCAATTTCAGAACGGTGTTATGGGCCTCAAGTATGGGCTCGTGGCCTATGGTCAATGACCCCATAATGTTTGCTCCTCAAGGGCTGCAAGGCATCCTGAAACTAATATTTTTAGGTTGGGTAATTATTCAAAAAGATACCACATAAAAAAGATTTAGAGTTTTTTTTTTTGAAACTAAAAAAAAAAAAGAGATTTGCTGTTGAATATTAATATTCTTTTATCATTTTTTTTTATCATTAGGAATTCAGTTTAAAATGCTAGCATTTGTTTCTTAGAAAATTAGGAATTCTGCATTAATGTGTCTCTTGGGCTTAATGTTAATGCTGAATTGAATCTTTTTAAGTTAACGTTAATTGAAAAAGGAGCGAGGAACATGTATATATGATGATATAGTATTGCCTTGATTCATATAATTTGTCCAGATTAGATGGCCATAAAAGTAAAGAATTTTAAAATATATATATATATTTGACACATAAGATGGGAATGAAACTTGATTTCATAGAAAGACTAAATTGAGACATAAACAAATTTTGAAACATTCAACGTTAGCAAGTGTATCTGCACATGGATTCCACTTGAACTCAGTTGAAGTCATGACTTGTGTCTTAATCTAGAGCATAACAACTGAATCCACTGATGATTCAGTAAGAGGTCTGAAAGGGTTTAATAGTCTTAAGATCACCAACAACCCCAGCAACGGAGCCAGCAGCAGCAGCTATGGTTATTATAAGACAAGCAGCACTTAGTATTTGCAAGCAAAGCCATCTCGTGCTCCACTTTGGTATCTTCATTTGTGCAATGTACATCTCTACTGGAAAATAAACTGTCAATGGCCAAAATCCCAACGCACCAAGTAGCCCAACTACGTCATTAAAGAAAGGAAGCAGCATTGAAATCACTGTTGTCAAGATCACAAAAACTGTCCTCCACACCAATCTGAAGAGGTTAAGCCTGTAGGAACCGAAACAAGCAATTGGGATTCGAATTTCTTTGGTAATAAAATCAGAATCGGGGAATTTCTGGGCAGCTGTTTTTTCAATGAAAGCAAAAAGAGGTTGGCAAAAGACTTGGTAAGCACCCACAAGATGAACAACAATGGCAACATTGGCAATGTCAAGTAGCCAATATGGGTTGTAAAATCCAAAGCCAGTAAGGAGATTTCCAGGCGACATATCTCCAAAAGCTGCATACCCAAAACACCCACACAGCATGTAGAACAGTGTTGTTACTGCTACGCTTATCATTGTTGCCTTCTTCATCGTCTTGTATTCCGCTGGTGGGGACTTTATGGTGTCCTGTTTTGTTGAAACAAACCCAGTTAATATGACCATCCTTATTAAGTATTGATTGAACTGTGTGATTGTGATTGTTATGTACCTGAATTTCAATGAGGATGATGGAGTATGAATAGGCAAAAGCAATGTTTCCTAAAGCTTGAAAGCTTCTCCAAACTTTCTGGGTTTCAGTGACAGTGTTTATGCTTATTCCAGTTAAACTTCCTCTAACTTTTCCAGTTTCTGCAACTTTACCAATGCCGAGTCCTAGACCAATTGATGAGTAAGCGAAGGACATAGCAGCAGCCACAATGGATAGCCACCATAGCTGATCAAAGTCAGGGATTTGAGATAAAAATACTTCAGCAATTCCAAATCCAATCATGTAAGGAGTGGCATTCATTTTGCATGGATCTTTGCCTCCGGTGTAGTGGAAACAATTAGACCTTTTCACAGCCCTGTTTCATGAAAGTTGTTAGTCCTACTAAATTAAAATCCAAAACAATAGAAAAAAGATCAACAACTGTGGTAAGAACTCACATCATGCTTATAGCAGAAGCTATAGTGTAACCAATGGCAACTCCAATAAGATTCAAGTACTGAACATACCCACATATCTTAACCTTAGCACCACCTAAAAAAATTCATCAACGTCAATGTCAATTTATGGGGAGTTAGTGAAGAAAAAGAAAGCAGGTAGAATGAGGAATTTACCAAGATGAGAACGAACAGCATCCGTGTAAGTGTAGTTTCGCTTGCCGGAGATAGGATCACCGGAACGGTAGCAAGCAGAGAGAAGAGAAGAAGTGTAGTAAGTAACAAAAGAGAACAAGAACATAACAGCAGGGCCAGCAATCCATCCAAGCTGCGCAATTGCCCAGGCTAATGACAATACTCCTGAACCTATGACCGCTGTTATTATGTGGGCACTTGCGGTCCACACAGTCCCTGCGTATTTTCACAAACAACACAATTGTAAAGTATAAAACCAAGATTATAATTGCAAGACTGAAGGAACATAATTGAACTTAATTTACCAGTTCGCTTAGGGCGGCCATCGTCATCAAGCCAGTTAGTGCCAAGTTGAGTGTGCATGTCAATAGACATGTCAAATACTTGGTGAGAATGGTTGTTTGGTGCTGAGCTCTCCACCATGTTCGATTTTCTTAATTGCAATTAACAACACTAATCAGAAATCAGAAAGAAGCTTCTTTTTTTTGGGTCTTCTGGAAGAAAGAAATAGAAAGAAAAGCTATGGGATGCATTAAGGAACGGCAGAGGCGAGTATTTATAGATTGAGTTAAGCTTAGCGACATATACCTAACAGTTAAAACAAACACGTGTTATAAAGTATAACAAGGACTCGGACAACTAAGAAAAAACAGGAACATGACTCAAACTCGGCATATCGCTTTTGTTTTTAAATTTTTAATCTATAATAATCATATAGTGCACTCACTCACCCACTCACTCGAGCAATGTCCAGTAAAACAAACTGCTTTCGTTTTTCACTTACGTCATCTATTTTCTTTTTCTTTTTCTTTTTAATTTACAGCTGAAAAAAATTAAAAAAAATATTAGCGGCTAATTGAAAATTTAGAAAAAAAATATTTTAATTAGCGAATAAATACTAAATTGATGTTTCTATCTAGCTATTCACATGTAAAGAAAAAGAGAGACGAAGAATAAAATTTCGGAAGTTAAAAATATTTTCCAGTAATCACAAAATTAGTTTAAGCTGTTTAAATTAAAATGTAAAATAATATATGGTCAGGAAAGAAATTAAACACTAAATAATCTACAAACTCTTACCTTTATGGTCAACCCCTTCTTTCTCTTCAAGTAATTAATTATGAAAAACTCCCAAGAAGAGAAAATGTCTAAAAGAAAGGAAGTGAAGGTGAGTATGTTATGCTTGATTTGAATCAAAATCCCTAATGCATATATATCTATATATAGTATGTGTGCAGAACCGAACCGAATTAATTTTGGTCTGTTTAGTTCGAGTTTTTCGGTTCGTTCGGTTCTTAAAATTGAAAAATCGAAGTAACCGAACCGACCAAAGTTTATATACATATGTTTTTATAGTACTCATGATTCAGAAAACGTAACTTGGACTGATGGTCGATGATGGCGTGAAAACAAAGTTACAATCCCCAAGGTTGCAGGTTCGAAACCCACAAACTGGCAAGGCAGTTTTTCTTACTTTTTTGATTGGAACATATTTTTCCCTAAATAACTGGATAAACCTAAAGCATTAAAATCAACAATTGAGTGGATAAATGATACTTATACACTCCGAGATTCAATAGGATTCATACAAGAGTCAAATTTCTAAAAAAAAAAAGAAATAAAAATCATAAATAAATAATTAAATACAAGAGTCACATAATTAATTAAATTATGGTCTTGCTTTTTCCTAGCAAGAATCTATAATTTTAGGATGGGGATAATGGAGAATGTTAATTATGTAATAAAAAAAATTATGTAAAAGTTTTTGAGATAATAATTCTGCAGTAATAAAAAATGTGAAATGGGAAATTAAATATTATATTTCGTTCTACATGCTTTGATATAGGTACTTTAATTTTAATTTTGATATATATGTACTTGTCAAGAGGTACTTTAATTTTAAAATTTTGATATATGTACTTTTGATGTATTGTTAATTCTCTTATTAATTTGAGATTGAAATTGAAGTTTTTACATAAAATGTTGAATAATTTAATTTATATTTACTTTAATTTCAATTTAATTTGAGATTGAAATTGAAGTTTTAACAGATAATGTTGATTAATTTAATTTATATGTACTTTAATTTCAATTTGATGTATTGTTAATTCTCTTATTAATTTGAGATTGAAATTGAAGTATTAACAGATAATGCTGATTAATTTACTATTTTATACATTTTAGTTTTCAGTAAATGAAAAATAAAAAATTAAATAGAACTTTTTGATGGATGCATTTTATTTTAATTTGAAAATATAAACTTGATATGCCATTAGTATTTTTATTAATTTGTGATTGATATTCTATTATCTCTGATTGAAATTTTTATTAAAAATGTGATTGAAAGTTATCTCTAATTGAAATTCTAATAGATAATATTGATTAATTTAATTTTGACAATAAATATGTAAGGGCATATTTTTTTTTATGTGAACAAAGCAGATATAAGGGCATATTAAATTGAGGTGTAAATGCTGGGACATATAATTTATACATTTTTTTCATTTACTGATATGTGTAAAAAAATAAAAATTCAAGAGCTGAATGTCCCAAAATAAATATTTAGGGGAAATATTATTTAAGGTATTAATAGCGAAAATTAATTCAGGACTTGGAATTCCGTTTTGCCTTTCCATTATGGTTTCAAAATCAACTCTCTCTCTCTCTTTTTTTTATTACTGCTTGTTATATGCCATTAGTATTTCCGTTTTGCACATTGTTATTCTCTCGTTAGGGCACAAAAGGAGAAAATAAAGGTAATAAAATATCAGAAGTGGGCCACTTTAATTTATTAAAGGAATTAGTGCAGTATTTTCTTAATTTTTTTCCTTAATTAGCAGCTCTTTAGTTTTGAACCAATCCACTACCTTGGAAAGAGGGGAGACTGGAAGATGATTGGCGTGTTGTTGATTTAAGGAAAAATCATAATGGATCCATATAGGTTAAAAGCCCAATAAAAAATAAGTCTATATTGATTCAGAACCGATTGAACCGAACCGAATTCACTGAAATTATTTTGGTTTGTTCGGTTTTTGGTTCTATAAAGTTCGATTTCGGTTCAATTTTTATATTTTATAAAATTTGGTTTTTGATTCAATCGGTTCGGTCTAAAACGGAACCGACCAAATGCTCACCCCTAGTACGTAGAACCAAAATCATAAAAGAAATAAAAATAAATATTCTAACATATCGCTTTAAAGGACCACCTTTGAATCAAAATTCTAAATGGCTAAATGCAACTCAATTAATTCTCATCCACCCTTATTGTTGTTAGGGCATATGGTTCCTTCATAATTCATTCCATTAAGTGAAACGGGCTATATATAGGTGCACAAGGGAAATGGCAGGATATACTAGTCAAATTTCTCCTTTTAGGTATGGGCTTTAATAATAATAATAATAATAATAATAATAATAATAATAATAATAATAATAATAATAATAATTTACTTAATTATTTAAAATAATATAGGGATATATGAAGTGACCACTTGGCCTTTATCTTATGATTATAAGTTATTGATAGGTGGGCATAGGGAAGGCATATATTCGTATGCCTTTTAGCTCACAACGATTCCTAAGGAATATTATTATAATGCAACTCCAATTTCAATATTCAAGGGAATGTATCTTTGAAATTATTTTCTGGTTCGGACAGAGTATTTCTTTTTTTATACTCCTAACAGTGAGGACCACTAATTAAAGTTTTGATGGACCTAAATTGCCTATTGGGTATTAAAATTGCCAGCTTTAGTCCACAAACAAATTGTCTTTCAGGCCAGAAATAAACACATACACCTATAGTTAGTCTTACAAGCTAAACCTAATTTATAGTTCTATTATTTCACTTATTAATTTTATAATTTCTTTTACTAATCTAAATGTGGAGTTAGTTGTTGTTGATTAGTAATTAATCACTTAATACAAGATTTAATTCTCAATTTGGTGTTCCTATAATAGAAGATTTTATAATTTCATATTTATCTCCATTCTTTTGTTTTGTTGTATTGAATACTTAAGTAATTATTTTTATTCTATAAAAATCCCTAAAAAGTTATTTGCATTCTATTAAGTCACTAAACAATTATTCATTTTCTCTTTGTTTGTCTTTCTCACATGAATAATAATTTAGGGTTAAATAAAACATAGAAGAAAATAGAAATTTAATAATTCAAAAACTTTTCACAGACAAATTATAAAATATTATTTCTATACATTTTTTTTATATAATCATTCGGTATTTGGATTCACAGTGTATAAAAAGAAAAAAAAAACAATTCTCAGCCATCAATTACACTCACTTAGGCTATGACTTGTATATTAATCAAGGACCGAGCATATTTATTTATTGGCCCACTAATTAAGCATGAATTAGTTTAATCTAATTATACATAAAGTAGGTTTAGCTGTTTCCATTGATCCAAAAAGCCAAACTAGTGTAGTGACTGACCAATAAGGATTTATTTATTTATTTTTGTTAAGTGTAACCTTTTTGTTACTTTAAAACTATTAACTATATGAAATTAATTAACAAATTGAGCACAGCGACCTATCTAATTAATTGTCTTTTGTAGTAATCAACATACAGAAGAAACACTGCATATATACCCTAACAAAGAGCTTTTGACCATCCCACTATATTTATTGAGGGGCTTGACCTTCTGTAAAAATATTAAAAATTAATTTTTTTCCGCTCAATAAAAGATTTCGAATTTAAATTTTGAACACGAAACTTTTAAATATTTAAGGGACAATTTTAAAAATGATGTTTTTTGAGAAACTATTTAGGTTTTTGATGTGTTTTTCAAACTATTTGAGATTTTGGGGTATTTTCTCATTTTTGCTGGGAATGTCAGCGGAAATGACAGGGGTGGGCCCACGGGTGTCTCTCATTTTCGCTGACATTCCGAACGAAAATGGCAAGGATGGGGCCTACGATGGATTTAATTAAATTAATCATCCCAAAAATAATAAAAAATAAAAAATGTCTCAATTTTTATGATCTGTTATTAATATTTTCCGTCTAAAAAAAATAATACGTAAAATTAAAACACAAACGACAGATTCTGAGTTTGTCCAATTTAATTTTCATCTATATTTCTAATCAAATAAAATCTAACAAAATTAATATCACTAAAATTTAAAAAGCAACAGTAAATTAAATTAATTAATCTGATTAATCAATTATTTTTTTCAATTTATCAATTTTTATTTATTATTTAATTTGAAACTTTGAAACTTTTAGGTTTTTATATTCGAAAGAGACATATAAGTAATTATTATTTAATCTTAAACTTACCATATAATGTATACAGATAAGATACCGAAGCACAATTAACTCAGAAAGCCAAACCAATTCTCTGGGACTTGAATAGCATAAAATATCTGAAATTTGGCATCAATAAAAGTTGCATAGCTGAAATACTTGACTTAATCCATATGGTAATTGATTGGAGGTACAATAGGGAATGATATATTTGTGCCTAAATCGAAGTCTTTATTTCTGGTAATTTGACCAAAATCCTCAAAAACTTAGTAAGATGAAAAAGAGAAAAAAAAAATTCAATCTTTATGATTTATTTAATTTTCTTTAAGGATTTAAGAATAGGAAAGTTAACTATTTCTATCTATTAATACGATAAATTATTACTTTTATAACGAAATTATAATATTAGAAATATTATCGACCTCATCACATAATTAATATATGTTAATTCAGCTTTTCATATTTTAATAAATTAGAAAAAAATTATAATTCAGTTTTTATATAATTTTTTTTGCTGAATATATAACCAAGCATGAACTTCTCTTTTTTGCCAATTGGATCCTTAAATTTCTGGAAAGTTCAATTTAACACTTAAATTTGTAAGTTTGAACTAACTAATAAGCATTTTTTGTATCCTAACATATTGATGTAGACTAACAAAATTTGGTATATAGACGCTAAAATTATTTCTTCATCTTGATTTTAAGTGCGTAAAATTGTCCTAATTTACTTTGATAAAACATATTTTAAACAACTAAAACGCAGTATACAAATGGAAAACATAATGTTGATAAACTTTAGTCATGCCACTTTAGGGGTTAATTTTTAATTTTATCTACAGTTATTAGATTATTTAACGTTTATCAAAAAGTTACAAAATAATATTTGAATTTAAAAAATATTTCAAAAAATTCACTTTTGTTAGATTTCAAAAAAAAAAATTTATTAGAAATTTTTATTCGCATATCATATCATTTGTTTCATCAAACTGTATGACACAAAAGCCACCACCTCAATCTGTCACCACCTAAATATGTTATCTGTAATTTTGTACTTTCATGGCTACTTATTAGATATTGAACATCCATGCATTTAATGAAAATTGGCATTTAGGTATTAGATTTGTTACAAAAATGGCCAATTATAGTTTATGAAGATCTGAGAAATTTTTAAAATCTGGTGTTTACTTTGTGTTTAGTCAATAATCATATATTTTTGAGACTCAGACTAAAATTTTGTATGTTGAATTTCTGATATACCCACTCTAAAATGTAATGCACTTGCCAAAATCTTGCTAAGAGAAGAATAAATCAAGAAATGATATGAAAACAAAAGAAGGGTAAAGATGTAGTCTTTAGATTTAGAAGATATGTGATATGATATGAAGCTAATTGGTGCATATTGGATGGTAAAGAGAAAAGTCAACGCTGTGTGGTGGGTCCCACAATGTGGAGGAGTGTTATGATACGGCAGTCGACTTTGGCACTTTAAGGCATGCGCTATTTTCCGCGTCCGATCAGAAAATGATTGATTGAATTTTTAGGCATCACTTATTAATTGGAAAGCAAAAGAAACCCGCAATTGCAACCGTCTGTGCCCTACACCACTTCCTAATCCTTTCTCATAATTTCTTTTTTTTTTTTTTTTTTTATTTTAATCCAATACTAATAATTGAAAAAAAAAAATCAACAGTAATGATATTGATAAAATATAACGAATCAGGTAAATATCTGTGCATGTATAAAATATATACATTTTCTGGTTAAAATTCAACTTTTAATTGACATTGGATTAAATTTATACATAAATTAATTATTCAAATACTAAGATTTGAACTCTTTTTACTATTCTGAATGGAAGCATTTCAAATTCCTCATTATTAGATGTTGATTTATGAACAAGATTCACTAAAAGAAACATAAAATAAATAAAAAAAAAATGTGCTGAAATATGGAGAAAATTAGGTACTTGTCATTGCACGATATAATGGAAAGCGAAGTATCCAGTAATTTCTTTTGTTAATGGGAGGAGACCCGGTGTTTGACTCGGCCGTTTCCGGTGGCTAATCATGGCAGTTTCAGGTGGAAATGGAATTGGATAAGGAGGAGGACAGACCTATCTTGTAGTGGAATAACGAAACATAAACACCACGTTTCTCATTTTCTTATTTTATTTTATTTTAACTCTGCCTAATTAAGTAGATTTTGAAGAAAATAGGGCCAACCTAATTACATTATGATTACCCATTAAAAATTAAAATTGTTCTTGCTTTAGCTTTTCAAGCATGTATTGATGGTACGATCGAGAAATAATGAATTCAGATAGTGTATTAATAGTGAAATTGCATAATTAATTATATTCTAATCACACTAATAATTTACCTTTTTTTTTTTTACCAGTGAAATCCTTGGCAAGTATGATTGGAGTATATATTCCTGGCTAAAATCATTTAATGGTTAATTTTGTTTTAGTGGTTCATCTTAGATGAATTTTGAATCAGCTAAGAAAGAAGCAAAATAATAATTAGATACAACCAAAATATAATCCTAAGTCTTTTCTCTTTGCAAGATTATTAGATCAGAGTAAAAAAGGGTTATCATCTTCTAATGGAAAATATTTGTCTAAACTCGAATTATGAATTTTTTATGACCAGTATAAAAAATGTCACATGAAATAAATTAATTGAAAAAATAATAAAATATCGATTATATTTTTTTAAAAAAATTCACTGAGAGAGAATTGAGTGAAAAGAAAAAAAAGTTTATTCTTTCTTGTTTGATTATCAAATTAAGTAGATAAGCAGTAAGTATTAATAATTAGCAATTTGATTACTTAAAAACATACAGTATGTGCAAGAGGTTCTGAATTTATTTTTTTTTGTGACATTTATTATTATAATTAAGTCTCATGTTTCATATATAAAAAGAGAACAATATCCATTTAATGGTTTAATTAACAGATCTTACTTTTCGTCACTAAACATGCAAATCCTCGGACGAGGAAGTAATTAAAGTGTGCTTTTCTTTTTATTAGTTTATGACTAATGACTTATCTATCTCCCCATTTTTATTTTAGAATTAAAATTAAACTAAGTTGAAACTTTATCGTTAATAATCACGTAGTTGAGTGTCTGTTTGGTTTAACAGTGACCATCAACGCTCAACAATTGGGAGCCAAAGATTCATATAAAAAAAATGTATTTGATAAAATTATCTGTAAAATAATTGACTCATTTATGATCTAATCCGACGTAATTTGATCTAAATCTAACTTTGTACTTCAAATAATAAGGATAGTTAAAGTTTGTGCATTTTGGAGTAAGGAAGGTATAGTGTGGATTGGTAAGCGAAAATTTGATAAGGGATTGCAACCACACCTCCCAAAAAGGTCAAAAACTAATTGATTGAAAATTTTATTTTGTTTTTAGATTGAAAATATCTAAGGAATTGGGACACTTTAATGCCAATCAAGTTGGTAGGCATATTGGGAATTAATCCAATATCTGGAACGATCTCTTGATATTTTTTTTTTATTGCCATATTCCTGACCTTATCAACCCACTAAATTTGAATCCTATATTATGTACTACTTGCTCTACAGCAAATATGGACTGCCTATCTCTTCTTCTCAACATGATTTTAGACTTTATCTTCTTTCATTTCATTATCTTACAGAGTTTATATTTTTAATTTATATATTATGCTTATAAGTTTATATTTGGCTGGACTTGGACGAGCAAGAAATCTTTTACCCTAACTCACATTTTTAGAGATGGATCATTCACTATTTAAATTTTATTTATCCATTTATTTATGCGACTACAATTTTTACGCAGGAATAAAATTTAGGTGACAGATTAATTCATAATTGAGTGTGCGTGGCTGAATAAAATATAAGGATAGTGGTAGCATGTTTTTCAACACCAGACGGATTTTGAAAAGGAAAATTGTATAGTGCCTGACATGAAAACTCAGTTCTATTAAATGAACACCACACTTTTTATATATGAAAGCTGGCATGTGAATCTGCAATTTGCCTTCAAATTCAACTAAGGAATGGATGAGCAAAGTTCCAGAGTCTTCCAATTAAAACTTTAATGGAAAACAATTTAATGTTACACATTTATACACAACAATAAATAAATAAATATAATTAATCAAACTAATCACAAGTTGCTATTTACTTAAAATATAAATACTCTACTGCCAAAATATAATGGAATTTTCACAAATTTATATATAAAAATAACCAAAAGAAAAAATAAAAGAAAAAGCACAACTTTTTTTCGACCTTTCCAACATACAACTCTTTAAATTATCATTATTAAGGTAAATGGCACAGACGTTGGGCTTTTTAAACTGATCATAGCAGTGAGGTAGAGTGGGCAAACACTACATTCAGCCCATTATCAAGCCCCCTGGACAAGTAGCTTCATTGTCTGCCTTAATCCTCTCCTAAATGAAATAAGATTTAGCTAGCCCCTGCATTCTGAATTTCTAATCATCAAACAAATTAGATCCATCTAAAATCCAATGAACCACACTGCATAATCTACAAATTGGAATCAAAACCATCCTGTTAAATATCCAAGTGAAATTTACACCATCTAATGACAATGGAAAAAAGAAAAAACAATCAAAAAATTGAAGTGATAAATGAGAAATTAATGTTTCTGATAAGCTAAATCACAGTAAAAAACTCCATCAAGTTTTCAACTGCTGACAACAATTTTGCCAACCATATCCATCATAATGTGAGAGAATTTGTGGTATTCATGGGGCTATCTGTTTGAAGGCCTGTGACAACACATGGCGAATCTTCCGATGATGTTCTTTACAGGAAGGGGCCCCCTGCTCATCAAACGCCAAAGAAAATTTTTTTAAGTGAATTTATTTTTGCAACATTGAGGGAGAAAACATCAGTTTTCTATCAGCAGTGAGCAAGACTTTCCTTTTGGGAAAAAGGATTGCAGTATAAACTTGAGCATTTAAGAGAAGGAATCTTCACATAATTGGAATATAAAGAAATTGTAGCAAAAATGGCGGATATTAGCAAGTGGAGACAAGAGAATCCTACCAATTATGGGAATCATAGCTGTTGTTGCGATTGTCACCCAGCACGTAAACATGGCCTTTAGGCACATACTGAAAACCAAGTAAAAGGTAATATTAATATCAAATAATGGATCATAACTCTAAGAAAAACTGCCACTTATGATTCGATGGATGACCAAGTGTGTGGTGTACCATCCACAGCTCGTTAATCCTCTACAAATGATAGGAATCATTGAGCTTTAAAATGCCAACAGCATAGAGTCAAACAAGCTGATCCATGATCAGATAAATGCGGAGTGTATTAAATGATAATGGCTGATGCCATTTGTCAGGCTTGCGAACCCATAGTGTTAGTCAAAAACACTGGCTTGCAGTTTTCACAAAAACTTGGAAAGAGTGCAGAAATGTAGAAATAGGAAGAAGTAAGAGATAAGGAGCACACAGTTAAGTTTGATGCGTATGTTGGTTTGCCTGCTATAAAATCTTCACTCCGAGCTTTTCCATTGACATAGAGCGATCCATGGTGAACCTGCATGTCGTTGGAATACCACATTTAAGAAATTAGCTATGAAAACAACTTTCAAGTTTTAGAAGAGCTAATAATATGTGCACAAATCTTGTTCACCTTCTTAATTTGAGTCATAAACAACGCAGCTAAGAAGCGAACTGAAGAATGCAATAACCTTTCAATAATGGTAATCCCAGTAAAGGAGATCGGAGAGAAACCAAAAACGTTCAAGTAGAAGTAATGGTATTGCAAGTGAATTAAAATTAGTTGCTTAAACTACTTTCTCAGGAAGACATGCATCATAATGAACCATTACATACTCTTAATTAGTTGATTCTAAACTAAAGAATAGTTTTACCTGAACCGCATCACCGGCTTTTGCTACAATTCTCTTAATAAACACATCTCCCTCTTTGATTCCAGGCTGTTACAGACAATTCGAAAATAATTACATACTTACAGTTAGAGCTGCGGTAAAATAAAAATGTATAACAAATCAACACACCTGTTCAGGAGCTCGGAATATGACAATATCATTTATAGTTGGAGCTCTGATGTAGTATGAAGCCTGAAAAGTTCAGAATCATCCCCAGTTAGTTAAAATTCAAAGTGAAGCAATTGATAACATCAATGTCAATGATATTATTGGTTAAAATTCAAGAAATTGATCTGAATAAACACATGATCTACACGAAGATTAAATACTATTACATTGCATATGATACAAATAGGGTTTCTAAATTAAAAGTGGTTGTCCTTTAACTCTGTTTCTCAATAGCCTACATGCTTCAACACAAGCATTGGAATAAACAATTTTCAACTGGCTAGCCAACTCATCTATATATTCTAATCTGGATCATTTGGCAAATATTGTGGACGTGAGTTAAAGTCCTAGAGGTAAAATGCCTTGGGTGAGTATTTTATGCTCTCCAGAGCATAAGCTCTACCGAGCACGATCGCGCTCTGCCGAGCAGACCAGTGCCCAAGGAGACAGCAGCGTCTCACTCGCCCGCAGAAGGAAGAATGCTCCCCTGCACAAAGAGATGAGTTAGAGTCCTAGTGAGTTATGCATCTTTCGAAAGAGTTGTATAATATGTTACTTTGTGTATGTATAGACTTATTCCTATAATAGAACTCTGTTATATTCTGTGTATATATATTTAAAGCCTCCATACGTGAGAAGAATAATATAGTTTTTGAGCCTATTGAATCCTGGTATCTTGATTTACGTAGTATCAGAGCTAGGTTCCTCAAAATTCTCATAACCCGTATTATTTGAAACTTGTTTGTATTCGAAAAAAAAAGGAAAAGCAGAATAACGGAACCATAAAAAACTATTGTCCCAGCAACCACAAACAACGTACCAATTATTATATAGCAAGAAAATTCTATTTTCCCCACGAGTATTATTCTTGATGAAATCAATTATTCATTATGGTCCAGCTTATGGAGATGCGCATTGGAGCACGCAATAAAGCAGGTTACCTTACTGGAGCAGTAACAAAACCTGCACCTGAAGATCTTAGTTTTGGAACATGGATTGTGAAAAATCAAAAAGTGAAAAGTTGGCTTATTGATACAATGAGCCCATCGCTAATGCAACGATTTATTCGCCTTTCTACAGCCAAAGAAGTATGGGAAGCCGTTTCAAAAACGTTATATGACGGATCTGATGAAACTCATCTGTTTGAACTAAACCAAAAATCCTTCTCTGTTCGACAAGATGGTAGACCATTATCTACCTATTACAATGAACTGGTGGTTATCTTTCAAGAAATTGACTACAGGTCAACTTCTCAAGAAGAAACTGTTGAAGGGGTGATCCAAATGAACTCAGCAATAGCTAGACTCCGAGTCCATATTTTTTTGAGTGGGCTTGACTCAGAATTTGATCAGGTTCGGGGAGAAATTTTTCGAAAAGACCCAAAACTGGATTTGGAAAGCACCTATGCCTATGTAAGGCGGGAGTATCAACAAAGACAAGCAATGGGAGGCTCTCGATTGATTCCTGAACATACAGCTATGGTGGCTAATCAAACACATCTAAGATCATCATCTGCACCTGGAAAAATTTGTAAATCTGGTAAGAATAATAACTTTTTGTTTGATCATTGTGGTGAATTAGGTCACACAAAACAACGCTGCTATGAACTCATTGGCTATCCTGATTGGTGGGATTTTACAAAAACCACGGAAAAAGGTTGAGGGAAAGGCGATGGTGACAACCATGAATGAATTAGAAGGTGACAGTGCCGTAGCAAATCTTGCATGTTCAGGTATTGTGGGTAAGGCTAATGTTCTCTCTACATTCTCTACGAATAATACATGGATTATTGATACAGGTGTATCTGACCATATGATTAAAAATCCTAAGCAATTACAATCTGTTCAACCTTCCCTACAATTAGCTATTTCCACAGCTAATGGTACCTAATGTCCTGTAGTTGGACATGGATATATTATATTGTCAGATACCCTTACATTGAATTCGGTTTTAGCTGTATCCTTCCTTGAAAATAACTTGTTGTCAGTTGGACAAATTACCTCAACTCTTAATTGTACTGTAACTTTTTGGCCTTCATTTTGTGTTTTTCAGGACATTTTGACCAGGAAGACTCTTGATTATGGTGTTAAACAAGGAAAATTGTACTACTTGAGGTTAACAAAAAATGAAGAACAAAAGTTCAGTCAAGCTTATCAAATAAGTGATCGTGACAATAATAAGAAAACCATCTGGTTATGGCATCAACGCTTAGGGCATCCTTATTTTGGATATCTTAGGAAGCTAAAACCTCAATTGTTTTCAAACTTAAATATTTTAGATTTTCAGTGTAATGTTTATGAATTGGCTAAGAGCCATCGTGTTCCTTATCCTCCTAGTTTAAATAAAAGCTCTGAGCCATTTGCAGTGATACATTCGGACGTGTGGGGACTTGCAAAAATTCCATCTTTATCTAAAGCTATATATTTTGTTACATTTATAGATGAATGCACACGTATGACTTGGATATCATTACTTCATAAAAAAAAGCGATATTTGTATAGCATTTCAAAAATTTTGCAGCATGGTGAGTACTCAATATTAGAGACAAATTCAAATTTGGCAAACGAATAATGCTATGGAATTTATGAGTACTTCACTCAAACACTCGTTGAGAACAAACGGAATTCATCATTAAACTTCATGCACTTATACTCCACAACAAAATGGCTTAGCAGAGAGACGAAATAGACAAATACTAGAAGTAGTCCGTGCCTCGCTATTTGGAATGAACATGCCACGATGTTATTGGGGTGAGGCTATTAAATCCGCTGTTTATCTTATAAATCGGTTACCATCTAGAGTCTTAGATTTTCAAACTCCTTTACAAAAACTGAAATCTTTACTTTCCATTCCTCATCTTCCAAATCTTGAACCTCGAATATTTGGGTGTATTGTTTATGTGCACATTCTCAAAGTCTTGCGATCTAAGCTTGATCCATGTGCCAAAAGATGTGTTTTGTGGGCTATTTCAAGTTTCAAAAAGGCTATAGATGCTATGATCCTCACAATAATAAGGTACATGTCTCATTGAATGTTTCGTTTCGAGAGGTTGAGCCTTTTTATGCAAGAACAACCTCCATGTCTTCCTTTCAGGGGGAGAATAATGGAGAAGGGAATAGTGAAGAAAGGAACACGATACAAGACGTCCAAGAAAGTATAAAAAAGTAGATGTGCTAGATAAAGAAGGTATGTTTGGTTTCTTGGACTTGAAAGGAATGAACGATGAAGGGCTGGATGAAAATGGAAGTACAAAAGATCATCTTCATGGAGAGAAGCATTTTGATGAACAACCGAGTAGTATAATTCTTTCTACTTTAACACCAGTAAATGAGAGACCTGATCAGAATGGCCCTGATGATATTACTCAGGTATTTTCGAATTCAACCTCTGAAAACTCACATAATGAACCGTCTACTATTGTCTCTGAAGTTTCAACTTCTAGGTACCCACAAAGATCAAATAAAGGGATGCCGAAAAAATAGTATGAACCCAATCTTAAAACAAATGTTAGATATCCTATTGCTAATTATGTATCATTTCCGAAATGGTCCAAAACTTATGCACTTGTTGTTAATCAATTATCTAGTGTATTTATTCCTAGAAATGTGAAGGAAGCATTAGAGGACCCGAAGTGGACCCAAGCAATGAATGAAGAGATGGCAGCTCTCCAAAAAAACTCTACATGGGAACTTACTCATCTCCCAAAAGGAAAAAGACCAGCCGGATGTAGATGGGTGTACACAGTAAAACTTAAATCTAACGGGAGCATTGATAGGTACAAGGCAAAACTCGTTGCAAAGGGATATACACAAAGGTATGGTGTGGACTATCAAGATACCTTTGCACCAGTAGTTAAGCTAGATACCATTCGTATTTTAATTTCAGTAGCTGCAAATCGGAGATGGCCTTTAAAGCAATTTGATGTTAAGAATGTGTTTCTCAATGGAAAGTTAGAGGAAGAGGTATACATGGAGCTATTACCGGGTATAAAGCTTGATTTGTTAAAAGGAGACAAAGTTTGCAAATTGAAAAAATCATTATATGAACTCAAGCAATCACCAAGAGCTTGGTTTGGAAGGTTCTCAATGGCAATGAAGTTGTTTGGTTATAAGCAAAGTGGTGCAGACCATACTTTGTTCATAAAACATACAAGAGGCAAAGTGACAGCACTAATTGTATATGTAGATGATATGGTGTTGATTGGTGATGATTATGAAGAAATCAAGCTACTACAAAATTATTTGGCTACTGAATTCGAGATGGACTTGGGAGAACTCAAATATTTTTTGGGTATAGAAGTGGTGAGAAGAGATCAAGGAATTGCACTCTCACAAAGGAAATACGACTGAAACTGGAATGCTAGCATGCAAACCAGCTGAAATTCCTATAGAAATGAATCATAAGCTTGGAATTTCGCCTAATTAAGTTCCAACTGACAAGGAACGCTACCAATGTTTAGTAGGAAAATTAATCTATTTATCTCATACAAGGCCGGATATAGTCTATGCAGTAAATGTAGTTAGCCAATTTATGCATTAGCCGAGTAAGAAACACATGGAGGCGGTTTACAGAATTTTGAGGTATTTAAAGGGTTGTCTAGGAAAATGCTTATTTTACTCAAAGAATGATGTTTCCAATATTGAAGGGTATACAAATGCAGATTGGACAGGTGATCAAACAACCAGAAAATTCACATCTGGTTATTTCACTTTTGTAAAAGGAAATCTGGTAATGTGGAAGAGTAAAAAACAAAAAGTAGTTGCTCGGTCAAGTGCGGAAGCTGAATTTAGAAGAATGACTTATGGAATTTGCGAATTACTTTGGATTAAACGGGTGTTATCAGATCTGGGAATTGAGAGTGCTGATCCTATGAATCTTTATTGTGATAATAAAGTTTCTATAAAGATTGCAAATAATCCTGTGTAACATAATCGAACTAAACATGTTGAGGCTGATAGGCACTTCATTAAGGAGAAGCTAGATCAGAAGATAATCCAATTTCCGTTTGTGAAATCTGAAGAACAACTTGTTGACGTTCTTACAAAAGCTGTCTCAAAAGATGCGTTTCATGGTGCAATCAGCAAGCTGGGTATGATGGATGTGTATACCCAACTTGAGGGGGAGGGGGAGTGTGGACGTGAGTTAAAGTCCCGGAGGTAAAATGCCTTGGGTGAGTATTTTATGCTCTCTAGAGCATATTTATGCCCTACCGAGCACGATGGCGCTCTGCCGAGGAGACCAGCGCCCAAGGAGACAGCAGCATCTCACTCGCCCGCACAAGGAAGAATGCTCCCCCGCGCAAAGAGATGAGTTAGAGTTTATGCATCTTTCGAAAGAGTTGTATAATGTGTTACTTTGTGTATGTATAGACTTATTCCTCGAATAGAACTCTGTTATACTCTGTGTATATAGTTCTACTCTGTGTATATATATTTAAAGTCTCCATACGTAAGAAGAATAATATAGTTTTTAGCCTATTGAATCCTGGTATCTTGGTTTACAAATATCGGTCGATATGTTATCAGTGCAGAAGAGATAAACATTTGGAGATAAAGACTTCTGGGGTCAGAGTAATCAAAGTGACAAATATCCAAAGAAATTAACATAAACTGAGCCTCTAATGTTGAAGGATAGAAATCCCCTGTCTATATGAAAAGCAAACCCATTAAGAGAATAAAGAAATTAAATTATGATGATCAGAATGACAAAATAAAACAAAAATCAATAAAAAAGAAAACTTTACCTTCTCGATGATGACCCGATCACCAACACGAAGAGTGGGGTACATGGAAGAAGAAGGAATGAAGCGAATCTCAGAAAACATAGACCATAAAAGCACCAAAACCAGAACCCTCAAAAACCCGTCAAGGCCAGGCCACCGGAGAAACCCCCAGCTCTGACATGGCATCCATCTAAATGAAATAAATGTTAAAAGCAACTGATGCAATGCAGATGGCCTCAAAAAACTCATTTACTACCAGAAAACAGAACTGGAGACGATAAAGAGCAACAATTTGAGAAATTCAATATCAAACTATTATAAGGTATTCAGCTTTAGAGAGAAATAGAAGGGAGAGTAAATGGATTCGCGGATTGACTAGTCCATTCTTAGTGAATAAGTTTCCACAGAGAGAGAGGGAGAGTTTTAACTGTTAACTGTAGCGAAGCCAGCACGGTTACAGGCGGTGCTTGTAACTGTAGTGAAGCCGTTACAGCTGGTGTCCTTAAAATAAAAAAATGGAAATCGTTTTTGTCTGGTTTAACTTTTTCCACATTTAAATTTGACTTTAAATTATTTTAAAATGGGGTAAAAATACATGTCACTAGTTTTTTATCGGATCAGAATTCGTACGGAAATAATAATAATCTAAATTAAAAAAAATTAATGCTACAAAAATTTTAGGGTCAGGTTTGAATACGAAAAATTCAACCAAAAATATATGAAACTCGACCTAATTCAATTTCAAATCCGTAACTCAATTTTTTTAATTAAATTTTATTTTATATTGTGTTTATGTATAAATTATAATTTAATATATATATATATATATATATATATATATATATATATATATATATATATATATATATATATATATAATACTGTATCATTTTATTAATATTTTCATTTCAATTCTTATCTAAAAAATTAAATTTAATTGAAAAAAATATTTAATTATTTCAATATGAATAAAAAAAGATAAAAAAAATAAAACAAAAAATTATAATTAAATTTGAACATATTTTCCTATTTTTATTATTTACATATTCTATTTCTCAATCTTTTTTCGCTACATATTTTAATATGTTATTATTCTAACACTCATGCCTCATCTACCATCTTACATTCTGATTGCTGCTCGGCCGTGTTTTTTCATTTTTTTCAATCAAATTATCACATATCAAACCTGTAAAAGATGCATTTTTCTCATTTTTCCAGTAAAACTTTATATTCTAATTATCATTTTAAAATTTAGTTTTCTTCCTTCTTCTTTCAAGTGATCAAGAGGAAAAAGCCGCACATAAATTGAAACAAAAAGAAAGAAAATAATAGAGTTAAGAGTTTTTATATAAATAAATATATAGAAGGAAAAATAACCTTATTTTACGAATAGTTTTAGCTGTTCAGTTTTAATGCCTATAGATATTTAAAGCCTAACCGAAATAATCAAAATTTTATTTTAAAATCAAACTGATTAAACCGAAAATATATTAAACAAAATTAAATATATCAAATTGCTAACGGTTGGATTCAATTTTGCTCGGTTCTGACAGTGATTTAAGACTCAATCCGCAATCGAAAACAACTGAGCTGAATTTAAACCCATCCGACCCAATTGTCAGTCTACTTAAAATATGTCACTATATTTATTTAAAATAAAATATTTTTTTAGAGAAGCATCTAACTTTTCTATAATTTTATAATAATTAATTATTAGCCAGTTCTTAAGTTAGATACTAGATTCAAATATACATAAATTCCCATGAGATGCAGTACAGGTTCTAATTAGAGTTGCAAATGTCAGTTTTTAGCGGTCTTAGATAGAGATTGTTCAGTTTAGAAAGTTTCAAGTTTTTGAAGCAAAATGTCTGATTTGCTAAAATATTTAGTGGAAACATCTGCAAACGGACAGATTCCAATATCACACATTTCTTGATAACTTTGACAGAAGAAAACAAAAATGGGACTCATAGGACATACAGATCAAAGAGTAGTTTGCTATGTAAATGATTATTAATTTGCATATTGTTATACATAGATAGATGTTAAGTGATTATAGCTTTAAACTTTGGAGCTATGTAAGCATAATCTAAAGAATAACTACCTAGAGCAGCATCTTCTTTTTTCTTGTATTTAAATTGTAAACTAGTTCCTTTCCTATCAGATCTGATAATACCAGTGCATTCTTTCCATTCTTTCATGTCTAAATACTAAAATACATATTCCTTATCGAATGATCTACAATCTTCCAAAAGAACGCTGTACAAGGCCATCCGAGAAAAGCCACAGTTGGGAACACTCGGGTGTTGCAAATAATGATAAGGTGAGTAGAAACACCATCAAATTAGCAGGCAAGAAAACACTTGTTCCAGAAGAGGTCACCACTGTTTGGATCATGATCTTAAATTTGCAGTCTCCAGTGGATGGGTTTCTATTTGTGACGACTGAAACGTTTGGGAATTTACATGCACTTGCAAGTTGATTCTTTTGTTGATAGTAACTGTTAAATGCATAAGAGACATTCCCACGGGCATCTAGATTTCCACAAGAAGTCCCAAATCCGAGAGCAGTGCAGTCTGCGTTAGCACAAGCATAACTCACACTGGATGCCACTTGTGGATCATCAAGGCTAGCAGACGGCGACAAAACACACCATTGTTTAGATAAATAATGCACACCCCTTGTTGCTGTCAGACTGTTTGTACCTGATAAGCTCAGCTTGGACTTGGGTTGTCCATCAAAGTAAAATAAACCCCAGTGGCGCTCAAAATTACCTGGCTGAATGCTTTTTGCATCTTCGTCTATGAGGCTAAACAAATAGGCATCCATTGGACCAGGTCTCAGAGGGGTTCCCTTCCCAGAAATCACACGGTCCATGAATCCTTGGTTGAACTGTTGCGCATACTTCAAGTTTGCATTTTTGTCTCCATCAGTTGGCCATCCGATTTCTCCAATCACAATAGACATGTTCCCGTATCCATTCCTTTGCAATGCCCATACCAGAGTATCATGATTTGCATCAAACACATTGTTGTAGATTGTTCCACCATCATTAATCGAACCTGAGTTGCCATCAAAGAATGCATAGGCGACGGGAAAATTGGGATCCTTATATAGGCTTATAAAAGGGTAGATATTCACTGTAAATGGACCTCCGTTGTCGCTTAAGAACTTCACAATTGATAACACGAGGTCGTGAATGTCTGACCGGAAGTCACCGCCTGATGGGAGATTTGTTGAAGTCTCGTATACATCTGCATTGAGAGGAACCGTGACTTTCACCTGAGTGCCTAATCCTGCTTTTATGAGAGCAGCTTGGATATTTTGAAGGGCAGGAAGAGTTACTCCCAGAAAGCTTCCATTGTATGATGATAAGAATGGTTCATTTCCAACTGCAACATACCTTATAATCAACTAAATTATTAGTTGAAAACTAGCCCCATTCAACTGTATCTGTTACCGCAGTGATTGATAAGAAAGATGATAAAGAAATGAAGCAACCTAATAGGTCAACCATTAAGATACTAACGACTAAGCCAACAAAATGTCCCATAAATTCATATTCAAGCACCTGATCTTATGAAAAGCCATTGAATTTTACGAATGAATAAGGCAAAAAAAGCAAATCAATCTTGAATCAAATAAAAGGAAATTTGTAGAGCAAGAGAAGGGAATTGCCTGATGTCTAGGCCATTGGAAGAGATATGAGAAGAGACATTGTTGGCGACCCAATTCTCAGCTGCCTCGACACTATTAGCCAGAGTATTGAGCATATCGTTAGGGATCCCCAGCATGAGCTGAATCCCGGAATTACTGAGAGCATTTATGGTAGATAAATCTGCATCAAAAAGCTTAACCTTCTGAAACCCATTGTCCTTGAGCATTCTGACCACGGTTGCCGGTGGTAAAGGGTGCGTTGCCTGAGTTCCCCAGTTCACACCAATTCCACTCACCCAATCCATTATTTCAATACTTAATAAGCACCATACAGCAACAACATGCCCACTCCACCCCATCAACCAGATAATCATATAGTTTTTGATCATAAAGCAACTAGAGAATCCAGTTAACATACATAGAGGGGATCAAACTTCAATTAAACTTGTTATGGAAAGAAATTAGAAATAACAAACAAAAAAGAAATCAAATAAGAGCAACTAAAATCAGATACCATGATTGCAATCTAGATGGGTAGACGAAAGCGCTTACCAGATAACCAGAAAATTAACAACTTGGAGCAGATGCAGCTCTTGTTTCTTGTACAATTAGTGAAACAAAAACACAAGAAACGCAAAGAAAACCATGAAAGCTGGGGCGATAGGTTTTTGGACCAGAAAGTTCTGTCATTAATATTTTAAAATGAATTAATTAAAGGACAAGTCTCTATCTGCTTACATATATAAGATCAACTAAGGAATTAAGTTGAAATTGTCTCTTATATACTTTGATGGTTTTCGCCATGTGCTTGCTTGCTTTTACTAAAATTCAGTCGTAATATTACCGTCAATCCTCTCCAGAAGCTTTTACTTCAAGAAGCTGTCCCCATGGATATGGAATTATTGGCGGATAGTTGAATTTATTGGGTTTTAGATTTCAGAAAATGATTTTTAAACTGATATTTATAGATAGAATTATTTTAATACAGCATCAAAGATGCATTGCGTTATTTTTAATTTAGAGATAACTATATATATATGGTAAGCGCATTGACTTGTTTATTCTTAATGAATAAGGTTCCCCAGAGAGAGAGGTGCGTGTGTTTAACTGGAAAGAAACCGACATGGTTGCCGGCTCAGTTTGTCACTGTAGTGAAGCCATTGGGCAAGACCCATAAGTGGAAAATGGAAAATGGCAATCGTTTTTATTTTGTCCCACATTTAATTTAGACGTAAAAATGTTACTTGATTTATTTAAAATCAAATATTTTTCTTTAGAGAAAGATCTTAACTTCTGAAAAATTTATGTCTGGATTCAATTTACATAAATTTCATGGATTTTCTTTCTATATATATATATATATATATATATATATATATATATATATATATATATATATATATATATAAAGAAGAAAATAGATATTCAAAAATAAAAATTAAAATTTCTGGTACCCTTTTAATACGCTGCCAGCTTCCCAGGCGTTGGACCCATTGGATCCAAAATGACACTAAAGGTTGTTAAGTTAAATTCGTAAGTGGTTATTAAGTCAAAATGACACTAAAATGTTATTTAGTCAAAATGACACTAAAACATTATTTAAGTCAAATGACACTAAAGGTTACGCGACCCTCACGGTTTCCCCACCACATACAATCCCACCAATTCTCATTAGTTCTTTTGCCTTTCTTTCTTATGTCAATTTTTCTCTCTCTCTCCTGTCAAAATCTTCCACTCCTCTTTTCGACTAGCACCGGCATCGAATAATGACACCAGTGCCATCGTTCCCAACGATGACACTCCTTTCTATACCCATTGATGGTCCTCACTCTCCAGCAGTGGGGAGATCAAATATAGATGTGCCAAAACATTCTGGCTCCGATTTCGGTCTAACAACAATGCATTAGAACCCGTGACCATCAGCAGCCGTTCCTGTTGCTCTGAGCTTCACGTCTGTAGTAGCGGTGCATCTCTAGCAAAGCTTCGGCGATCGATTATAGATGCAAATGTTTTGATCCCGACAGTAATAAGCTAAAAAATTATAGATTTTGACTTGAAACTGGTATGTGCACTACCAAATTTATTTCTTAGTTAAAATGATTAGTTAGGAGAAATCTAAAATACCGTTAGTGTGTTTATTTTTTTAAGTAAGATGCTTAAATTAGGAATGATCATAGGACAGAGAATTTTCGTCTCTGGTGGAGAACCGCTCTGAATGATGTGAAAATTCCTCAAAAATTTTCTCTGTGGGGCCAAGGACGGAGAAAAAATATTCTTCGATTTAGAATTAGGGACGGGGTGGGGATTGTAATAAATTGTTAAATATTAAATTTTAGTTATAATTGATTTTTTTTTAAATTATTTTTGACTGGGGGTGAGGATCCCCATTGGGGCTGGGGATCCCTATTGGAGCAGGAATGGGGGGAATTTTTCCCCTATAATCCCACTGGGGGCAGGGACGGGGAACCTTCTCCCCCTAGGCGGGGCGGTTGGTAGGGAGCCATTCCGTGTCCCTGCCCTGCATTGTGATTATCCCTAGCTTAAATTAAGAAAATCTATAGTACTATTATTTTTTTTAATTCTTTAAATAAATTAAACTATATAGGGAATGAGTTGAGATTATTCAATATTGCATAAAAGGGTTAAGAGGCTGATGAATTGAGATTGGAGCAAAATTTTAATGTGGTTTGAATGGAAACAAAGTAATAAATTGAATATGATTCGGTTTTAGTCTATGAATATGACCTCATGGATCTCTTGCTTTAAGAGTAGAATAGTAGAATGAGAAATTAAAGGCACAAATTCCGTTGTAAGTGCTGTTAGACTGAAAAAAAATTGTATATATCTAAGAGTTTATTTCCTTAATTTTTATTGCTATATCTCTTTGGTTTGATTAATTGTTGTCTCCATGTATATTTATAGTTGTAAATTTGTTTATGTGATTTTGACAAATTGACTAGAGAAAAAATAAGTTTGTAAATTAATATGTGTATGCTATTGAATAGGGATATCTATACAAAATATGTATTTCATGTGGTAAACACTCTAAAATGGGGTATGAGTTGTCCAATATGTAGTTATATGCATGATTATAGTCTAAGATGATTTTTGATCTTCGAAATGAATAATTTAGAATATAGTAAAGATTTATAGCAATTGAGGAAAATAATGTGATAGTACTATTAATACCACATAATTTTTACCATCAACTTATGATAATTAAACAAAAGCTATAGGTTAAATTATAAATTAACTTTGGAATTTTAATATTTGTTTATAAATAAACTAATTAAAAAGAAAAAGGTTGATTAATATGGAAACTTTAATACATGAAGCATAAAATGGATTACAAAATTATTAAAAGAAAAAGGGAAGTATAATGCACATGTTTATATATATATATATATGGCCCCGTATTATACCCTAGTAGGATTATCAAGTGTATATGTATGTGTAAGCATGTGTTATCATGGTTAGATTATATTGAATTTCATGTGGAGACATATTCGGCATTAGAGTATTGGTTAAAGGTAAATTTGTCAATTTTGCAAAATTAGGAAATGTTGCATGTAATTTGAAAAATATGGGGTAAATTGAGAATATAATGACAAATTATGTTAAATAAGTGATTATACTATAAAAGAAGGACTAAAAAGAAGATTTGGTGAGAGGAAAAAGGTAGGACCAATCAATAGTCAACACTTGACCTTCTAAAGGGGGAGAAGGGGGGGGGGGAATTAGTGGGATTTGAAGAAGGAAAATCTGGATTAGAGGGCCAGATAAGGAGCCATCCACTTTTGCCCCAATTTTTGCAATTCCATTTCTTCTTTTCTTCATCATCTTCTATTTCAAATATCCATTAAGTATTACTCCTTTGTTGAAGGTGAATTAAGGAGAATAATTTGTTAAATTTCAAAGAGATAGGTAATCAATTTATGTAATTAATTCAAAGCATAGTCACCTCCAGCACTTAGCTTTAGATTAAGTGTAAAATGGAAATACAATCAGATTTTCACTAGTTAATTAATGTAATTTGTATTATAGCTGAAGACAAAGGTATAGAGAAGGGCAAAAAAAAGCTTAAAGAGTTGGCTGATAACTAGGAAGCAAGAAGAGGTAAAGGTGTAATTCTTAATTTTGTTGTTTAATAATTCATTTATGATTATATTATCCTTATAAATATGGTATTGAAGATAGCTCAGCTATGTGAGAGATGAAATGGAAATCGCTAGTGCTTGATCAACAAAGACCATTTGAGATGGTTTTTGATATAATGAAAGCTATAAACTTCTAAATCGAATTAGATCAAAAGGGTTATGAAACTAGACAAATATATCTTCATTTCATATAAGAGACCATCTAGTGATTTTAACAATAAAACCCCCAAAATTGAGTTAAAGAGGGGGTTGAGGGTTGTCCTTACATTTTAGACATCTTATTGTTTTGATAGAGATTTCTCTTAACCCGATGGTCCATTTGGCTTGATTTTGTTATAAAGGGAAACTAGATACATGTGAGAACATAAGTCTAGAAGACCATTTAAGCTAATTTTGAGTGTGTCTAGGTTAAATAAGCCATGCCAAGTTCAGTAGAGAGGTTGTCGTAGGGAGTTTTAAAAGTATGTTGAGGGTCACAATTGGTAGGATTTTGTGACCATTGTGACCCTAGCTTTTGGATGGTTATTTTTCTAATATTAATGGGCTAATAGTGGGTATAGATTTGTGACCCTTGTCTGTTTTGTTGGGTCATGGCTGGCAGGACTTTGTGACCATCGTGACCCTAGCTTCTAGATGAAAAATACTTTTTTTGCTTAGACCTCATGGTGGGCATAAATCTATGACCACTATGACCCATCCTGCTGTATGACAAATTTTACTTATTATTCTTCTTCTTCTTTAAATGAGTTATAAATTTGTTTAATCTCTTTAAATGACCGTAATAATTGATTGTTCTATACTTGAATCTAAGTCATTATTGCTTGAATTATTTTGTGAGAAATGAATGACTTAAACACAATGAAAGCATGAGAATTTGCATTTAAGAAATTCTCACGTTAACTCATTTCATATTTTGTTCATAATAATTTTGAATATCAAGTTTACAGAGTTATCTTATAAAGTGTATCATTAAGCAAGAGCCTGCTAAAGTCAGAATAATGGGTAAATAGGCATGCATAAAAGGGTCGCAGTTACTTCTATTTTGTTTGACACCTCGATGTCTTCTGTTGAGACAATGTCTCTTTTATTTATAGAAATCAATTGATTGGTGGTTTGAGGCAATGCCTCTTCTATTGTGATCCCTATGGTATCTTCTGTTCTATTTCGTTACCTGTAATTATGGATTATTACAGGCAATTCTTAATGGAATTCTTATGGTTGTATATTGTGTGGGCTGATGTGATTTATATTAAGTGTGTTGTAAGCTTATAATATTGTACCCGAGGGTAAATATCATGAGTATCAAATTAGTTATTTAAATTACCTTAATACTTATTTATTGTTTTGTTCCTTATTATTTTATTTCATTTCTATAAAGTATTTTGTTTGTTGTAGGTAGTCACTCTCTATTTTTTTTCTTTACCTTACTAAACTTTATGCTTAGCATGATGGTTTATTCTCTTTGTGTAGGTTTTCAAAGGTTCCTTTTGGTTGGGACAATCACATGACCATAGAAGACTCTTCGTTTTATAGTTTTTTTTATGTAGAATATTCTTTTGCATTGTAATTAATATGCAATATATTATCAGCGTAAGTAATGACTTCTAAACTATATGTAAATTATTTAAAACTGTAATATATATGTATATTCTACGACATTTTGTATGAATGGCTAACAAGTTATGATCATAGTGCTCATGTATTATTGTGTTTATGTTGAATGTCTGGTTGCATGCCTTATACTCCCTATAGGGTTAAGGGTGTTACAATTTATGTGGTATTAGAGCTATGGTTTAGTCAGTTTTGGCCTAACTAGAGTATAAGGATTGTTTATACATGCATTTTGAGTCTTAAGTTTGGGCTAATGTGGTTTATCCACTATTTGGTTATAGATTAAAGTATAGAAGAATCTCGAGAAGCGACTGAGGATATTTCTAAAAGCAACAACCTGCTAGATCTCATTCCTCTATTCTTGGACCCGTTAGGTCGGATAGAGATGATATACCTCTACCGCCTCCACCACCAGTTCAAAGGGAGGTATTGTTACGGTTGTCTCAGGATATGATGACTTTATTGCATAGGATGATGGCACCTAAAGCTTCCATTGATTTATTGTAGAAACATGCAGTTGAAGAGTTTAATAGGACAACTTTGGATGAGTCTAAAAGGTAGAGTTTTGGTTGGAATGGTAAGTAGAGTGTGAGAGGAGATTAGGTGTTACTTAGAGGAAATGGTTTATTTTGCTATTTCTTTTCTTCAGGGAGCAACGTATGAATGGTGAAAGTTTGTTTAAAGAAAATCTTAGTTACCTGAACCTCTCACTTGAGACTTTTTTACTCAGGAATTTAAATAAAAATATGTATAGAAGCTTACAAGAGTGAGAGATGGAAGCAATTTTTGAATTTAAGATAAAGAAATTTCACAGTAGCAGAGTATGAAAGAGAATTTAACCATTTCAACAAGTATGCACCAGGGAATGTACTTACAGAAGATTTCTTATGTTGCTAATTTAAGGATGGTTTGAATGTTTCAATCAAGGATTACTAGGGCTAACCACTTTACTACGGCATGTAACATTCTATCAATTAGTACATGCAACTTTTAAGGTTGAAAAGCAGGAAATAGCTAAGAAAAAGAAGGCTCAGCGTAGAGGCTTTACAAGGGGTGGTCAATAATCGAGTAAAAAAAAGTCAAGATGGAGCTTTTATTTCCTTAGAATCTACTCATAGGTTTGCCACACGAGGGGGGCATCATGATTTTCTGCCTTCGACTAGTTCTAGTAGAGGTTCTTCTGCAGGTTGTAGTTCTAGAGCCCTAGAGTGCCCACACTATTTTAATAATCATTGGGGCACTTGTATAAGGATGGCAAGAGCCTATTTTTGGTGTCAGAGTACTGATCATTTTGTAGCTAATTGTTTGTTTAATCAACCTCAAGCGTTCAAAGCAAGTTAGGGAGCTTTGAATGCCCTAGTTGAGTTCCATGGTCGAGGTATAGGTCTTGGTGGATCGGGCCAGTTTTTGTCTAATCCAAGTGCTATGTCTAAAGCTATGGGCCGTCCAACTGTGCCTGTTCCCACAGTACAGGCTTATGCTATGAAGGCTCATGAGGACTAAAATACCCCTGAGTTTCAAACTATATGATTTGATTAACCCGGGATCCAGGTATGCATTTATACATTTGTATTAGGGGATTTTCTAATAATTTGATGCATGTAGACAAATTACATTATGAAATCTATATAACTAGTCCTCTAGGTATTAATGTATTGGTTAAGAGGGTATATAAGGATTGCCTTGTTATGATCCAAGATAGTGAATTTGTAGCAGATTTAATTGAGTTACCGTTTCGTGAATTTTAATTAATTTTGGGAATGGATTGGTTAGCTCAACATCATCCAGTAGTTGACTGTGAATCTAAAACAGTTATCCTTGATGGGGATTTATTTAAACCCTTAGTCTCACTAGACTGCGTATAGGATGAGTAGGGTATCGTTCCAAAGGGAACGGGGTAAATTTTGTATTTAAACCACAAAGAGTAGATGGATAGGTAACAAATAAAATGAAGATTATGTATTTAAATAAATATCTAAACTACTTTGCATATATTAATGAAATTGGATTAAAGATGACTTAAATGATGGTATGAACATACATTAGAAATATGAAATACTAATTCATCTAAGAACAAGTTCTAGTAATTGTATAAATAAAGTGACTGGAGAATTTAGCCAAGATTCTTTAAAGAAACTCTCGTTGTCAGTAAAGATATTTTCATTTAGAGTCTATAAGCACTCTCGTGTCATTATAGAGATAAATAAAAATTATGAAGCTCTATGCCAATTCTTTAACCCCTCAAAGTGAATTCCTTATCTCTAAGTGAATTCAATACTTCAAGTACATTCATTTGTTTTTCCATCAAAGAATTCCAACTCTCGTTGCAAACAAATTGACTAACATGCCAAATATGGTGGCCAAGCATACATAGCAAATCAAAGCACACAAATGGATGTAAATCATACTTCATTTATAATAAGAATAATAAACATGTCTTGAACAAATTAATACTAGTGCATATTTATAATGTACAAAGGAAACTAGCCAAAGTATATACTTAAATTAAAGATAAACAAGAGAAAGAATTTATCTCTTGTTGCTTTGGCTTTATCCCTTTGTAATCATCTAATAAAAGATAAGTAAAAATGTTAATCCAAAACAATAACTATATTTCTAAAAACTAAACATTGATTGATCTTTTCTTCAGAGCTTTACTCCCATATTTATAGAGATTAACTCTACAAACATGTCCCTTCCGAGTAGTTGTCAATTGTGAAATGTTGCCCTGAAAAGTCTTAATGCTTGGCTGAAAAATCATGTGCAGAAAGATGGCATCGTTTGGGAGCAGGCGTAATGTTCGACTCGTGAACATCTTCACAAGTCGTGAACTCCATCAAACTATCCTCACTCGTGAACTGCATGCCGACTCGTGAACTTCCTACCGAGTCGTGAACCAGGCGTCTCTGTATCAAATAAAGCAGTTCACCATTTCCCCAAATCACTTCACATTTGCACCAACTTTGACCTAAAACACAAATAAACACATAAACTAAACATAAATACATAAAATACACAAAATATTACATACTTAACTACTTAAATAAAAGAAAATACATACTAAAAAGTAAACATTTTATATGGCATCAAATTCCCCCACACTTAAACCTTGCTTGTCCTCAAGCAAGAAAAGAATGAGAAAATCTAATTCCAAGTTAAACTAAGTAAGTTAAATTATAAAACATTGCTCAATATTCACTTTAAACAAGATTGAAATGAAGTCAAATACCTTAAACACCCAAAATATCAGTAAATCAAATCTTAAGACATATATTCTAAGTTACCAAGTCACCTAAGTTTACTAAATCCAACATCAAGATAATAAAGTCTCAAAACTAACCATGTTCAAGAGAGAATATTGATCATAAAAATTAAGATTCTAAGACTATAGTTGCCTTTTAGGACAAATTGCAAGCACTCATACCCTTAAACCAATCTCATGGCATTTTTAGACTGCATCCTTTTTTTTTTATCATATCATATCATGGGTATACTTTTAAACTTTATCCCATGAATTGAGCATAGCAAGAGAATGTAGTATTGGGTGCGTTTTACGCTCCATCCCATACTTTATTAAACTTTTAAGTATACATCTTACTTTTATTTTATTTTATCATTTGTTTTATTTTTGCTAGCCCTCATCCATTATTGAAAGGTAAAGGTAAGTATTATGGCTATAGTTTCCATGGGCAACAAAAATCCTAAAATCTTAAACTAAATGAGCATATTCTAACCTTAAAGCATAGTTAGTAAAGAGACTAAATAACCTAAAATGTTGAAAGAAGTAAAAAGAGATGACTTTAAAACATAAAACACATGCCAAAAGCCTTGAAAAACTAATCAAATGAGCATAAAAGGCAAATGACTTAACATAACAACCTATATTATATACAATGTGAGCAATACTTATAAGAAAACTTACTAAAAAGTTTAGTTTAATAAAGAAAAAGATACACACCCAAACAAAAATAACAATGTGAAACAAAACATGGAACATACAACATATTTTATTCCCCCACACTTAGAACACACATTATCCTCAATGTGAAGAAAAAAACAAAAAGAAAAAGAAAAAGAAACAAACTAAAGAATAAAGGAAAGAAAACTCCCCTAAGATCATGGTGAAGATGGAGGCGAAGATACCACATAACCCGATTGGATAATGAAAGTATCCACCTTGTACTCAAGGCGTCGTTGACGTCGAACCAAATGGGAGGTAACTTGCTCCTATGATGTGAGTTGATTTTGAATGGTGGATTGATTTTGCAACAACTGGTTGAACATGGAATGAATGGAATGTGAAGAAGATCCAGCAATAGGTGGTGAAATAACAACCTAGTCTCTAGGAACATCCTCCATAGGAACATCTCCTTGTTCCCATGCCTCATCCCCTGCCTCATCAGAAGTGCTTTCCTCAGCCGCTTCTTGTGGAGTAAAGGTTCCTACAAGATCCTTCCAACAAGATCGTGAAAGCGGTGGAATAAATTAAAAGGAATTATTGACAATTTCACCCCGAACAAAAAGATGTTTGGAAAAATATAAGCATGGAAGGGCAGGGTCATAAGTACGCAAATCAATGTCAAGACTCCTAGCAATAGCAGCTATTACATGTCCATGTGTGATAGGAGACTCTGGACGACCAACACAATTCAATAACTGATTGAAAATCCAAAAAGACCAACAAACAGACTTGCGATTATGCACACACCATATCAAAAATAGCTCATGACGAGAGACTCGATTAAATTCAGGCTTGTTAAAGACAACAGAAGCTACAATCTTATGTAAAATCCAATATTTCAAATCTGTTATAAACATAGACTTAGCCTCCCTAGCCCTAAATGGTGTAGTCAATCCAGTCAGAAAATTCGAAAAGACATTAGGGTTATACACCTTAGGAGGATCACAAAACCCGATTTGCTTAAAGCCAAAAATGCGATGCATCATAAAATATGTAAGTGTATAATCAATACCATTAAAGCAAAAGTCCAATAGCCTAGAATTTTCAGCATTTTCCTTCAAATTGGTGTAAAATTTCAATACCAAATCAGTATAAAATTGTTCATGCATATTAACAAAATGCAATAAGCCACATTGAGATAGCATTTCATTCACTGCGTCAAGCAATCCCACTTGTTCGAGGAGAGAGTCTGGAAAATACTTACATTGAGAAATTGCCCTATCCTTAAGAGCAAGGAAACGATTACCTTAATAAATAGATGAAATGGGGAATGGTACACCAAATTGAGTTTGTAAACTTTATGGTTGTACTTCATCTCCCCCTTGATTGGAAAATAAGAGAAAGACAAAGAGAAGAAATGCAAGAGTGTAGAAATGAAAGAAGAAGAGCGTTGAAGAGAAACACTTAAACAAATGAGTAGTAGGAAGAAGACAAAGTAAAAAAGAAGAAATGAAAGAAGAAGCCAAAAGGAAATAAGTGCATGAGACGTGAAGAGAAGAAAAGAACTGTGAAAGAAAGGAAAAGACTAACTGCTATATTTATAGAAAAATATGGGAGAAGAGTGAAATGACATGTTGTTTCACAAACCCTAATTTCCCTTGGAACCGTTGTCGCCTTTGTTTATAACTAATTGATTGCAGTTAATGAAGAGTTAAACGCGGAAAAGATGATTAAGTAAAATGATGAAGAAATAAAGAAAGAAAGAAAAACAAATTAAGAAAAAAAAGGGTTAAAATTCACGACTCGGTAAAATCGAGAACAGTGAATCACAAGTCGGATAAAACTTCACGACTCGTGAAGAATAGAAGTTAGGCATATGTTCACATGTTCACGAGTCGGACACAACTTCACGACTCGTGAAAAATTGGATTATTCGGCAGATGTAAAGGGTTCACGAGTCGAACCAACATTCACGACTCGTGAAGAATTCCTTTCTGTGTTACTCGTTGAACTCTTCTCGAATCGATAATTTTATACATGACTCGGTAACATGTTTACGGCTCGTGAAGCTTTTGCTTCTGGAGCACTCGTGAATAGCTTCACGAGTCGAACAGGACATGTGAAAGCTTCCCTTTACTGCAACTTTTCTGCAAATTTGACCAATCTCGATCCAAATGTTAAAAAGACGGAGGAAAAATAAGACAAAAAGAATGAAAATGATAAAATACTTAAAATATAACCAAGAATAATCCAAAGAACAAATAAAATCTAAATTAAAAAAAGCTAATCCTAAACAAAAATATTATTGTGCAAGAGATGAATTTAATAAATTAACTGTAAAAATCACAAATACTTTGAGTCTAAGATCATTACAAAAACTCTAATTACAAAGAATACAATAAACATAATACAAAATTCATATATCAAAATAACTAATTTATATCATATAATCCTAAAGCATCTACTACTTCATATCAATCAATAAAAATTCATTTAAGCCGTTCCCCGGCAATGGCGCCAAAATCTGATGGGAATTTATTTAAACACTTAGTCTCACTAGACTGCATATAGGATGAGTAGGGTATCGTTCCAAAGGGAACGGGGTAAATTTTGTATTAAAACCACAAAGAGTAGATGGATAGGTAACGAATAAAATGAAGATTATGTATTTAAATAAATATCTAAACTACTTTGCATATATTAATGAAATTGGATTAAAGATGACTTAAATGATGGTATGAACATACATTAGAAATATGAAATACTAATTCATCTAAGAACAAGTTCTAGTAATTGTATAAATAAAGTGACTTGAGAATTTAGCCAAGATTCTTTAAAGCAACTCTCGTTGTCAGTAAAGATGTTTTCATTTAGAGTATATAAGTACTCTCGTGTCATTATAGAGATAAAAAAAATTATGAAGCTCTATGCCAATTCTTTAACCCCTCAAAGTGAATTTCCTATCTCTAAGTGAATTCAATGCTTCAATTACATTCATTTGTTTTTCCATTAAAGAATTCCAACTCTCATTGTGAACAAATTGACTAACATGCCAAATATGGTGGCCAAGCATACATAGCAAATCAAAGCACACAAATGGATGTAAATCATACTTCATTTATAATAAGAATAATAAACATGTCTTGAACAAATTAATACTAGTGCATATTTATAATGTACAAAGAAAACTAGCCAAAGTATATACTTAAATTAAAGACAAACAAGAGAAAAAAATTTATCTCTAGTTGCTTTGGCTTTATCCCTTTGTAATCATCTAATAAAAGCTAAGTAAAAATGTTAATCCAAAACAATAACTATATTTCTAAAATCTAAACATTGATTGATCTTTTCTTTAGAGCTTTACTCCCATATTTATAGAGATTAACTCTACAAACATGTCCCTTCTGAGTAGTTGTCAATTGTGAAAACTTGCCCTGAAAAGTCTTGATGCTTGGCTGAAAAATCATGTGCAGAAAGATGGCATCATTTGGGAGCAGGCGTAATGTTCGACTCGTGAACATCTTCACGAGTCGTGAACTCCATCAAACTATCCTCACTCGTGAACTACATGCCGACTCATGAACTTCCTGCCGAGTCATGAACCAGGCATCTCTATGTCACTTGTAAAATGCTTCACGTCTCGTGCCATTTCTGTCCGATTCGTGAGCCACTTCACTACTCGTGAACTGCTTTATCCGAATCCTTCACCATTTCCCCAAATCACTTCACATTTGCACCAACTTTGACCTAAACACAAATGAACACATAAACTAAACATAAATACATAAAATACACAAAATATTACATACTTAACTACTTAAATAAAAGAAAATACATACTAAAAAGTAAACATTTTATATGGCATCAATCCTTCAAAATTCTATTGGTACAAGAGTAGAATTGCATGGTATTAGGAGGAGTTCTCTAACAAGTGTGATATTAGCTATGCAAATAAAAAGCTTTTTTAGAAAAAGATGTGAAGTTTATTTAGCTATTGTACTTGATTCAAAAAGGGAGGATAAAAAGCTTCAAGACATTCCAGTGGTGAATGAATTTTCAGATTTTTTCCTGAAGAATTGCCCGAGCTTTATCTAGAAAGAGAAGTGGAATTATCTATTGAAGTGATGCCTGGAATTGCCCCAATATTGCGAGCACCTTATAGAATAGATTTTATTGAGTTAAAGGAGCTAAAAATGTAGCTATAAGAGTTGTTGGATAAGGGTCTCATAAGACCTAGTGTGTTGCCATAGGGAGCACCATTATTTGTTAAAAAGAAAGATGGTACTCTTAGAATGTGTATTGACTATAAAAAATTAAATAAGGTCACTATAAATAACAAGTACCCATTACCTAGAATTGAATATTTGTTTTATCAGCTTCAAGGTGCGGGTGTTTTCAAAATAAACTTACGATATGGGTATTATTAGCTTCGGGTAAAGGACATGGATTGTAACACCCTATACCCAATCCTAATTTCCTTAATATGACCAATTACAAAATTTCCTATTTAAAAACCTTATAATTTTTATAATTACTGTTTATTTTATAAACATTTTGACATAGTTTTTCTTATAATTTTTTAAAACCTCCTATAAGAAAATCTCAACACATTTATATTTCAAACTATCCTACCATCCATCTCCATTTCAAACTCCATGCACACAATAATTTGCCTATCCTCTATAAATTCTTAGCTCAATCTCAATCGAATTATGAACATAACCACATTCAATATAGCGTATAAGTTGCATATACAATCTTAATATACAACTTGCACTGTATATACATTTGTACAAGTTTCTTCATCTCTATATGTGTACATACCAAGTCCTAATAAAAATTTCAAATTGTGTAACAAAAGAGTCTTCATGCCCCAAACTTTGATATGACTCCAGGTATCAGTAGTTACATTGAATTATTCTCCAGATTTTAAAAACACATTTCTTTAATCTATTCGCAGAAAAATAACCACGCGCTAAGCCAAAGGATTAATGGTGACTACCAAATTTACCCCTTTATGGAAAAAAAATACATAACATACACATAAAACTTATCCACACATATACAAACCCATAACATCACATAAAATTCACTATTACTTGGCTCAAAATATACATACCATGTGAAGTAAAGTAATTTTTCTTCATTATTTGCTTTATTTAATAAATAAAGAAATTAGTTTCATAAAACCTACATAGTTTTTAATATACATAAAACATTCAAATCAACAAGCAATGTACCTTTTATTATTTAACATGCATATTATTACTTGTGGTGTTTGTCTACAATAATGTATCATGAAGAATTCTTAAATATCTTGATGTAATAAGTGCTACTCTTACATTTTCATCTAAATACTCAAGTTATTGCCCAATAGCTTGGTGGATTAATTAATAAATGAATGTTTAAATTTTAACAAATTCATATCAATCCTTGTTTTACTTATTACATTTCTTATTTTCATTTAGTATTATCTCTAGTAATTTCTAGTGGAATTGTATCAAGTCGGATAAATGAGATTCAAATTTTGGATTGAGTTATCTAAACCATTCAGTTTAATTACAAATTTGACACTAAATTCACAATATTGCAGGATCGAGTTCTCGAAACCATTTGGTCCATTCCCATATCTCTTATCATTACTAAATTTTTAATATTCATATATTTAAATAAAGCTCTCAAAGCCATTCAGTTTATAATCTAAAATCAAATATCACCCACCGGAACTGTGCTCTCGGAGTAATTTAATCCGATAAATATGTTGTGATGTAGTACTGTTACATCCCTAATTAGTATGCCAACCTTACCCTACACCTTCAATTCCTAACTAGTTTTATTAAGGGTAAAGGTAATTAAAATTTAAATGCTAATTAAGCACATATCTTTATTTACACACATCATACATGAAGAATTCATTTATTTATTTATTTTTTCAAATATCACTCAAACTTAAACATATTTGGATCATCACAAACATGAATTTTTCTTAAAATCATACGTTATCTTGGTACTTTCACAATTTAAATGTCGTATTCATAAGCATTTTTATGCAACTATCACTGTTTAATATTTTCCCATTGAAGAGCCAATAACAAGCACACAATCGCTCAACTTTTCTAATTAAGTGAAAGACAAAAATAATTTTAATGTAAAATTAAGAATTTAGTTTATCAAGAATTTAAGTATACATGTTAGATGTAACATTAAAGAAAATGTATTCTTACATTCTTCAAATTTACTAACCATGTAGAATTAATAATTTCCAAGCTTTCTAATACCAATAATTAGTTATACAAATTAATTAATTCATTAATTAACTCAATTCAATTTATTTATTTATTTCTATAAAAATAATTAATTGTGGAACATAATAATAGTTAATAGACCAAACTCAAAGAAACTATACAGAGTCAAAGTTTCTATATGACTACCTTTATCCACCTATATGCAATTTGGCCCATAAAAGAATTCGTCATTTCAAGCTTTAAATAATTGTTACCAAGTAAAATGATCTTATTTATAGATAATTCCTCAATATCTTGGTATTAGCTAAATAACATTAAATCAATAAATTGAAGTTGAGAAACAGAAAATTAAAGCAAATGAATTCAACCTTTCTTTTCCCAAAGCAACTTCTAAATCTTAAAAGTACCAATATCCTCAAATAATGGATACCAATCACTGATCATTGGAGCTTTATCGGAGATGTACTGCGACTATCGACCTAGAGCTTAGAGTACCTGAGATCTGCCACTAGTGATCACGCGCCTTAACGTGGTGTGGCTTGGCTAAAATCTTTGCTGGAAGATATTTACCTTTCTAACTCTGATCTCCTTATTGCCAGTGAGTGAGGACAATCAGTGGGTGGCGCCAACATTGGTTAATAAAAGGGGAAAAGATTTTGATTTTTAAAAGAAAAAAGAAGTAGAAACTCACAAGGCGAAAGGTGACTAATCGGAGGGAAGAGGACAGCAGCGAGGTTAGCTTTTATGGTAAGGAGAAGGCATTGTACTGTTGTTGGTGGTGAATTCTAGGTGGCTCTGGTGAGGACTACATTTTTTCCTCCCTATCGCTTCTTTCCCCTTTCTGATCGGCCTCTCTCTTTTCCCTTTTTTTATGGTATAATTATTTATCTAGATTTTTCTAGGATCCCCAATAGAATTCTAGATGATATCTCTTTCTTTATATGTATTATATTATATTATATTAATTAATTTATTTATATGAATGGTCCTAAAAGAAATTTTAAATTTCTAATCATTTAGTCAAGACAAATTTTCATTGCTTAATTTCTTGGCTTAAATAATAACCATAATTGATATTATTTTGATTTACTCAACACAATTAACTTCATTTACAATTTAATTATTTAATCAAGGTTGACTATTAACCATTCTCGATTCAAAAATTAACCTTCAGTAAAATTTTGGTATACTGTGATACTATTCACAATACCAAAATTGTCAGGGTGTTACATGGATGCTCTAAAAACTGCATTTAGGAACTAATATAAAAATTATGAATTTCTAGTAATGCCGTTTGGACTAAATAATGTGCCGACAACATTTATGGATTTGATGAATAGGGCATTTAGACCCTATTTAGGCCAATTTGTGGTGGTATTTATGGATGATATTTTGGTCTATTCTAGGGATGAATAATAACATACTCAATATTTACAGTTTGTATTGCAAACTCTTAGGGAGAAGTAATTGTATGCCAAGTTAAATAAGTGTGACTTTTGGTTAAAAAAAGTGTCTTTTCTGGGGGATGTGGTTTCTTCTAAAGGTATTAGGGTAGACCCTAGTAAGATTGAGGTGATTGTTAATTGGGAACCACTGTGAAATGTAAATGAGATAAGGATCTTTTTATGATTGGCCGGTTATTATTGATGGTTTGTGAAAGGATTTTCGGTGGTTGCATCTCTTTTAACAAAATTACTTTAGAAAAGAGTGAAATATGAATGGTCTACTAGGTGTCAAACAAGTTTTGGTAAATTGAAGAGAATGCTTATAGAAGCTCTATGCTGGCTCAACCAATATCTGGTAAAGAGTATGTTATGTTTAGTGATGCGTCCAGAAGTGGTTTGGGTTGTATAGGGTGTTTAGACCCTATTTAGACCAATTTGTGGTGGTATTTATAAATGATATTTTTATTTATTCCAGGGATGAACAACAACATGCTCAGCATTTGTGATTTGTATTGGAAACTCTTAGGGAGAAGCAGTTGTATGCCAAGTTAAATAAGTGTGACTTCTTTTTAAAGGAGGTGTCCTTTTTTAGGCATGTGGTTTCTTCTAAAGGTATTAAGGTGGACCCTAGTAAGATCGAGGCAATTGTTAATTGGGAAGTACCGCATAATGTAAATGAGATAAAAAGCTTTCTGGGATTGGCAGGTTATTATCGATGGTTTATGAAAGGATTTTCGATGGTTGCATCTCCTTTAACAAAATTACTTCGAAAAGGAGTGAAATATGAATGGTCTGCTAGGTGTCAAGCAAGTTTTAATCAGTTGAAGAGAATGCTTACAGAAGCTCCTGTACTGGCTTAACTAATATCTGGTAAAGAGTATGTTATGTTTAGTGATACGTCCAGAAGTGGTTTGGGTTGTGTAGGGTGTTTATACCCTATTTAGACCAATTTATGGTGGTATTTATAGATGATATTTTGGTCTATTCCAGGGATAAACTACAATATGCTTATCATTTGCGGTTTGTGTCAACAAACTCTTAGAGAGAATCAATTGTATGGCACGTTAAATAAGTGTGACTTCTGGTTAAAGGAATTGTAGTTTCCAGGGTAAGTGGTTTCTTCTAAAGGTATTAGGGTGGACCCTAGTAAGATTGAGGCAATTTTTAATTGGGAAGAACCACATAATGTAAATGAGATAAAAAGCTTTCTGGGATTGATCGATTATTATCGATGGTTTGTGAAAGGAATTTCAGTGGTTGGATCTCCTTTAACAAAATTACTTCAAAAAGGAGTGAAATATGAATGGTTTGCTAGGTGTCAAGCAAGTTTTGATCAATTAAAGAGAATGCTTACAAAAGATCCTATGCTGGCTTAACCAATATCTGGTAAAGAGTATGTTATATTTAGTGATGCGTCCAGAAGTGGTTTGGGTTATGTATTGATGCACAACAGTAAGGTGGTTGCATATGCCATTAGACAATTGAAACCCCATGAACAGAATTATCTACCCATGATCAAAAGTTAACAGCGGTAGTATTTTCTTTAAAATTTGGCGGCACTATTTGGATGGTGAAAGATGGAGGATATTTACTGATCATAAAAGCTTAAAATATTTGCTTACCCAGAAAGAGCTTAACTTGAGACAACAGCGATGGCTGAAGTTGTTTAAAGATTATAATCGCATTGTGGACTACTATCCAGGTACGACTAACTTGGTGGCCGATGCTTTGAGTAGAAAAATTGAGTATGTTGACAAATTTATTTGATGTCTTAATTCTTTTAACTGACTTAATTTTGACTTATGTAAGTTGAAATGGTAATAAAATTGATTTCAGTTAACAATGAGTCTTAAAGCTATTTTGGTAAGTCATGAAAAAATATGAAAATAGTAATTTACTTATTTGTATTAAAGGGCTTAAAAATTGTTAAATAGTAATTAATGCATAAAAATTCTTAGGAATACGATATTTGAATTTTGAAAGTGCCACAATAATGTATGTTTTTCAGAAAAGTTCATAGTTGTGGTGGTGTAAATATGTTCAAGTATGTGTGATATTTGAAACAAATAAGTAAATGGATTTTTCATGCACGATATGTATAAATGAGACTGTGTTTAATTAGTAATAAAAATTTAGGGTTAATTACAAAAAAACACCTCAACTATATGTTACTTTTCAATGTTAGACCCAATTTTTAAAATTTTACAATATCAATGTCCAACTTCGACTCTCCTTTCAATTGAAGGACTCTATCAACAATTCCATTTAATGCTAATGAAAATTTACCGACTCAACTAAATAAATGAGTTTTACATGTCAATTAAGCTGCCGCATTACCTTTTTCTTTACTAGTGAATTAGCGACGAAATTTTTTGTCACTAAAAATATTTAATTTTTTTATTATTTCCATATTATTATTATTATTATTATTATTATTATTATTGTTGTTGTTGTTGTTGTTGTTGTTGTTGTTGTTGTTGTTGTTGTTGCTGTTGTTGTTGTTATTTATTTTACTAGTCATAAATCACTTACCAACCAATAGTTAAAAAAAAAATACTAACAAAATAGGAGAATCTATTGGGTTTGTTTTTCAAAAAAAAAATAAAAATGTGTGGTAGATAATATATCCCAACAGCAGCAAAACTTTATAGGGTAGTGCAATTAAAAGCTATCAGTAGACAAAACACATCCAAATTAAATTTAGATAGGAATTTATGCACCCTTATCCACTTTTATAGTAGTGGCAGCAGTTTGACCCCGGAGACAACCAGTTCTCCTGCTAGTAACGGGACCAACCTTTTAGCCTGGAGGAGCATCACAATGCACAGTATTGGCATGCCCAATATACTGGTGATTACCACCACCATGGGAATGCTCCACAGGATTCATAGCAACACCGCGTACCTTAGGCCAATAGTTCCTTTTAACCCTGTATTTATGGTATGCATTTCCTACCTTTAGTAGAGGTTTCTCAATCTTGCCTCCACCTGTAACTTGACAAACTATAGCATGACATCCACTTGGCACAATTTTCTTGGCTCCGAAATGAAGCTTGACCCTGGTAATTCCCTTATCAAGATTATGACTAATAACAATAGCATAATCGCCAGAACATCTAGCAAAAGCCCCTTTATCACCAACATGATGCTTTACGTTTATTATTATTATTATTTACAAAATATAATAAAGAAGAATGGAGATAATAATAAAAAAATATATAATGAAAAATATTATTATATATAATATTATTATTAAACATATTTTTAGAAATTATTTTAATTAAATAATTAGAGATGATTAAAAGTTATGCCTATAAAAGAGAGAGTTAAATTTTTAAACTAGTTAAATCTTCAAATTTTGCTTTTTTTTTTAAATTCCATTAGTTGTAATAATAATAATAATAATAATAATAATAATAATAATAATAATAATAATTATATATTTCTTGTAAAATATTTCTTGTAAAATATAAAAGATTATACGACATTATTTTTACATAAAAATTATTTCTTGTAAAATATTATTAGAGATAATAATAATAATAATAATAATAATAATAATAATAATAATAAATTAAATATTTTTAATAACGGAATAGTGATGGAAACGGTTGTGGCTAATTTTTTTGAGCTTAATTGGCATGTGAAATCTATTTATTTAGCTGAGTTAGCAAGTTCATATAGCATTTAACGAAATTGTTGATGGCGTCGCTTAATTGAAAGGGAAATCTAAGTTGGGAGTTGACATTGTAAAATTTTAAAAATCGGGTTTGATATTTAAAAGTAGCCTATAGTTGAGGCATTTTTTTGTAATTAACCCTAAAATTTAATTATATTTGCCCTTAGTAAAACCAGTTAGGAATTGAAGGGTTGGGATAAGGTTGGCATGCTAATTTGGGGTTTAGCAGTTTTGCATCGTAACATATTTATTGGACTAAATAGCTCTGTGGGCTCAATTTCGGTGTATGATATTTGATTTATATTAGGCACATGAATAGCTCTGATAGCTTAGTCCTATAAATGGATTTTGAGATTTGGAAAAAATAGACTATTTGATTTCATTTTCAAAATTAATCCGAATCCACTTTTTTTTCCGCTACAATAATATTTTATTCCATTGCTTTTCTTCTAAATACCCACAAATTGAGTTCTAATAGATTTTTTTAAGAAATAAGATATGCAAATAGACCAAATGATTTCAAGAACTTGGTCTCGTATGTAAATCCCATTTATCTGACTTGTTGCATTTCCACTAGAATTTACTGAGGGTGATTCTAATTGAGAATGAGAAATGTAATTAATACAAAAGAATATGTAAACTGGTTATATTTGAATATGAAGCAATTTATTTAATCCACTAAGATATCGTAGGCAATAAATTGAAAACTTAAACAATGTCTTTATTTAGATTGTGCTACTTAATAATTACATGAGAAAATAATGCAAACATAAATGGTAAGTATATAGTATGTGTGACAGGTGTCGAAGCCTGCTCGATTTTGGTTGGGTTCTTGGAGGCCTGTTTTTTAGTCCAAGGCCATATTAAACTTACTAAAACTCACAAATTGGACACTTCACAATAAAGAGGGATTTGGGCTCCACTTTATTATTGATGGTTAAACTATGAAGGCATCCAATGTGGGCTTAAAGTGGCAGCTACTATGGAGTCGTCGCCCAACAGAATATTAGAAAATGAATCTCGACCTTTTAATTTCCAAATAGAGATTGATGTTCGGGATATCACTTTTACTTAGCATCTCGGTTAGGTGTCATTTTATAACTAATTTTTAAATATTAATCCACTACCTCCCTTCTCACATGATGCATTGCAATTAAAATAAATAAACACATCAATCATCTCAAAAAATGATAAATAAAGTAGTAAATAAACAAAATCCTACTTAAGCTATTACAAAAGCATATCGTCCAAATAGAAAATATAAGAGTCATACATAAATCGGGATATTTATTGGGTTGGGAACATTGGTTCCCTTATGCATATTTTATAAAAAAAATTTTATTATATTGTGTGAGTTTGGGCTAAAAGTTGGACATTGGTCCATATTTATTAAAGAAAACTCAATTAATTAGTAAAAATGATTTAAGTGAAATTTTCATTTTAGTGTGCAAAAAAAAAAAGATTTTATTACTACCTATCACATCTTCAAAATAAATACAATCAAAATTAAGAAAATACCAAAAATTAACTAACAAAGCAAAACATAAAGAAAGCTAAACCTAAATGGAATATGGAATAAAATAAAAGAAAAAAGTGAACCAATTAGGAGTATGATTCCCCAAAGCATGACCTCCGCTAAAAAGCTCCAAATTCATATCAAACCAATTGCTTACACAAAAAACATAAGAAAAACCAATCAATTAACATTTTAAGAGAAAATAATCATAAAGAACAAATTAAAATAATACACAAAAGAACCATACTAAAAAACAAAAGCATGCATGCAAAAGTGAAAATATTCATATAAAGGTATAAAAATGACTTCGAAAACAAATATTAAAAAAAGGACACAAACAAACATAAAAAGGGATATAAAAAAATTTAAAACAAGCAAAAATCCAGCAATGGATACCCCCAGGAGGTGATGGACACCCTTGACTAGATAAGGGATAGGACAAGAGGAAAGCATCGTGATGTCCCATCTATCGCATTGACAGACGGGCATTTGTTATGCTTTCTTCCTATCTATCATTTGAAAGATAGATACAAAAAGCTAGTTTCAAAGCAATTAAGATTTATGAAAACCTAAATACACAATCTTAAGATCCTAAAACATGCCAGATTCAAATACTAGCTCTAAATCATATTTTAATTAACTAATAATAGTAAATAATATGTAAAACAATAATTTAAACACAAAGAGTAAAACATGTATGTAAAGAGGAAATCAAGCTCTCATATATTATTCTAGCATATTAACAAATTCAAATCATCATAGCATATTCAAAAATATTCAAATTTGAGTAAACAATATAGAAGATCATCATAGCAACACTAAAAAAGCACACACATTCATATGATCATGGGAATGAACTAGAGAGAGGGGGATTCTAGAATATTACCCTCAGGATACTCTAATTTCATAGGATTGGAAAACATCGATCTTTGCTCCAATCCTCGATTTTTGTATTCAAGAAAACAAAGAGATTTTTATGTATTTTGTTAACAAAGATATTTTTATGTATTTTGTTAGATCAAAATCTATGTTGACCCTTGGTCTTTAGGGAGAAAAGAATTGATTTCCTTCTCACCAAAAACTTTATTTTTTATTTTTATAAAAAGGTTCTCCTTAGAAACCCTAATCTTTGGCCTTTTGTACTTGGAGGAAAGTTGGAGATTCACTCCAACTTTAACTCTTTAGGTAAGCAAGATAAAATCCCTCTAAATTCGGGACAAATAAAAAATCTTCTTATCTTGGATTTTTTAAAATTGAAAAACGTAAAAAATCTAGTAATGCACCCATAGAAGGGTGACCATCCTTCACATGACAAACATCCGTCTATCATGGCTAAAGTCCCAAAGTCAAGGTTTTATATGCTCGTTTATGAAAATCCTTCAAAACCACTTGAAAAAAGAGAAAGTTTCTATGAAAATGTGAAAAATCAAGATCGAAGTTTTGAGATTCGTATTTTTGTCAGAAATATGGTATTTTCTCATCATCGGGTAACTTTGATCTAGGCTACCTCGGGTCACGGTATCTACAGTTGCCTCTAATTTTGGGGAACTGGTGCATTAGCATAAAAAAATGAGCTAAAATTTAGAGTGAAGGAAAAAGATGCATACCTGAGACAACAAATCTCTAGTTGATTATTATTTAAAAAAAACATACCATCTGAGGCAGTGAATCTTTTAATCGGGTAGTTACCATCAGCTTGTCGACGTGTTAACCCTTGGTTGGATAGTTACCATCAGTTTGTCGATGTGTTAACCTTTGGTTGGGTAGATGTTATCAATTTGTTGATGTGTTAACCCTTGGTTGGATAGTTATCATTAGTTTGTCGATATGTTAGCCCTCGATTGGGTAGTTATAATCAATTTGTTGGTGTGTTAACCTTAGTTAACTATCTGATTAGTGCCAATTTGTCGACATATAGAATCAAAATGAGTTCATTATATTTGATTAGTGCCGATTTATCAGCATGTGAAATCAGATGAGACTTGTCATATTTGATTAGTGCCAGTTTATCGATGTGTATAATTAAATTAGACTATTAAATGGTTAGCTGGTGCCATCTGTAGGCATGCCTAACCTCGCAGTTGTGGTGGTTGACATCGTCTATAAGTGTGCCACTGATATGCTTAGCAACTTGATCCATATGTGTGGGTCTACCTTAGAGACACTACAGTATAATTCTTTTCCTCACCATTGGAAGTTAAGATAACCTTTTGGACTATAGGTCTATTTTGAAGATACTACAACATAATTCTTTTCCTCATCATTGGAAGTCAAAATAACCTTCTAAACTATAGGTCTATCTTGAAGACACTATAGCATGATTCTTTCCCTTATCATTGGAAGTTAAAACAACCTTTTCGCCTATATGCCTTTAGTGTGCTTCATTTTTATACTGTGATCTTAGCTTTAGCCATGTGGACTAATTGTTGGTGGAATATTTCACTTTATCTTCAGCTATGGGGATCATTCGTTGGTGAAGTCTTTGCAATTTAATAATTCTTTTGCCTCATGGAATAAGGATGGCTTCTGACCATTTCCTTTAATCATTTCAAAATTAGAAAATATCGGCACTTCTCTTTACTGTGCTTTTCTTTTGATTTTAACACTTTATCCTTCTGATCCAAGTTAGTGTGGGTGTCGTCGATAAGTTTCTCCATCCCATAATCGAATAATATGAGTGCTTTGGGTCTCATAGAGTGTGAAATATAGGCCTTTTGAGAGGACTTTGAGTGATTATGGAAAAGACGTGATATTAGTATCCTATTTATTGAGCTTGGTCTTGTTATTTTTTCATTCAGTTATTTTGACCATGGTTGATTTGTTCATTGTTTATTTGTCATTTTGTCTTGTCATTTTATATTTTTCTTTTTTTTTTACCATGTTGTTATTTTTATCATGCATTTTATTGTCAATTTTATGATATCTATTTGTTATTTTTGAGTATGTAAAACATAATACAAACAAGTCATAAAGAGAATACATAAATAAATACTTGTCTTAATTTTATATACGTCAAAATTCCTAAAAGTTTTAAAACTCCTTGAATACAAAATAATGAAACTACCGAGATGGCCCTGGTGCTCTGCTGTAGGTTGGTTCTGATGGAGGTCGAAAAGCTGAAGGTCTGGGTGGTGCTGGTGGTTGCAGATAGCGATTGGAAGATCTGTACCATCACCTCAGCCAAGTGCTTTAGGCTCTGACCCATCCTTGTGACTGCTTTGGAATACTGCTCTAGATATCTCATTAAGTCATCTCTCAAGTTCTTGATGTATCTCTTGAACTGCTCAACTATCTCAACAATAGCTTGTCTCCCCTTAGGAACCTCAATCTCAATGCGGTCTTCCTGCTGTCTAATTTGGGTAAGAGAATCATCAACTACCTGCAAGGCTATATCAAATCTCTATCCAGTAGCCACTAGGTCAGCTCTGATGCCCTGCAAACTAGCCTGATGTTGCGCCTGTATGGACTGTACCAATGTCAGTGCTATATGTAAATTCTAATCTTGCCACCTTATGGCCTTCTCTGTAGTAGATAGCCTCTTTGAGATATCATCAAGTAATAGGGATGATGTCAGCTACGCTGGCAGTGGAGTAGTGGATGTGGATGCCCTAGAATGCCTATATGGCAGAGGAGTAGTGGAAGTAGAGGCCTCTTGCTGTCCATATGGTGAGTATCTACCTAATCTCGTCGGTGTCTGATAGGTTACCGTGGATGTATTGGTGGCTGAGGTGATTTTTCGAGAAGCTCGTTGAGATCTACTTGCATGTCCATCTCATAATCAAAGTTTATACCTGCCCCGCTGAGGCTCCTGTAGCTCTTTTCGTTGGTCATCATGGTGAACTGGTGGTGCTAGAGTTGCCTATAGTAGCTGAGGCTGCTGAGGTGACTGAGGCTGGTACTGATCCACCCCCTTTATTGGTGGCTTTGGCATAATAGGACATAGGCTATAGCTCTTTTTGGTCTCAGGGACAGTCAATAACCTATATCGGCCCTCTCATCCTTGTATCGCCTCGACCATCCTCATGGTGATTGTAGTTTACATGCTAACAAAAATGTCCTCCTAGAGTAGCCAATTGAATATCCTCTTGTTTGCCTCCATATCTTATTATAGACACCGTGACTTGAGGCAGCTTAGATCAGGTTTACCCGATGATGAGGAAATAGCATATTTTTGATAGAGAATATGGATCTCGAAGGTCCAATCTGGATTTTTCACATTTTTCATGAAAATTTTATGATTTTTGAAGTGTTTTTGGAGGTTTTAACACAAGAGCACTAAAAACCTTGATTTTGGCTTTTAGTCATGATAGACAATCGTTTGTCATGTGAGGGATGATTTTTAGTGGCTACTTCCTTCCTGTCCAGGTTAGATCAAGGTTTTTTTTGTAAATTCAAAGCTTTTGTCTAAGGGACGACTGTTTGTGGGAGCATTTCTAGAAATTCCCACATTTTTTGGTTTTAAAAAATGGGAAGATAGGATTTTTAGAGGATTTGGCCCGAATTTAGAGGAATCAATCCCTCTGTACCTGGAGAGTTAGAGTTGGAATGTGATTCCAACTCCTTCCTAGGTATAAAACATAAAAATTAGGGTTTTCCGGGGAGGATCATTTTTGAAGAAAAGGAAGAATAAGTTGTTAGAGAAAAAGAAAACAAATTCTTCTCTCTATAGGGCTAAAGTTTCAAAATATTCTTTTGATCCAAGCAAACACACACCAAATCGTTTTATTTTTTTAAACATAAAACCAAGGTCAGAGCAGAGATCTGGACTTCAAGGCATGCAGAGTTAGAATATCTTATAGGGTAATATTCTAGGCTTCCCTCCCTCTTTCTCTCTCTAGATTCATCACATTTATAAATGTTGTTTAATGAAAAAAATAAATGTGTTCATATGTGTTATTTATTTAAATCTATATGTTTAGTCGAATGCCATGCTGATTTGAATATGTATGCATGTAAGAGTATTATTTTAACATTACTTCCTCCATGACTGCATGTTTTTTTAAACCTTGTGTTAAAATGTTGTTTTAGGAATTAATCTTATTGTTATCTAATTAGAATGTGATTTAGGGCTAGTATTTTAGTTTCTGCATGTTTCAAATTCATATGATCATATATCTAGGGTTTATTTGAGATTTTTGGTGATTTGTGTTGAGTTTTAGCTTCTTGTATCTGTCCCTCGAGTGATAGATGGGAATAAAGCACCATAGACGGCCCTCTATCAACATGACAAATGGGACATCATAGTGTTTTCTTTTTGTTCCATCCCTCTTTGGTCAAGGGCATATGTCACCTGTCCAGGGGAGTTCGTGGCCAAATTTAGGCTTATTTTGATGTATTTTTTTGTACTTTTTATTGTTCTTCATGTAATTCTATGGATATTTGATGCTTAATTCATTTTCTATGTCTTTCAATAAGTGTTACATTTCTGTATGCATGTTTTTTTTATAATATCACTCTATGTTTTATTTTAATTTGCTTTTTTTTGTTTATTCTTTTTACAATACTAATTTATTGGTTTTTGTGGTTTGTGTGAGCGATTGATTCAACGGCATATGGAGTTATCCATGAGATGATCATGCGTTAGGAGTCATGCCCCTAGTCGATTTAATTCCGTCTTTGTTTATTTCATTTTCATTTATTTTATTAATTATTTCATTTTATTTTAGCTTTATCTTATATATTTATTTATTTATTTTGGAATTTTTTGTTTTTTGGGGACGTAATAGGTAGTAAAAAATGTTTTTTCTGCATGTTAGATGGAAAAGACACTAAAAATCATTTCTACTAATTAATTTAGGATTTTTTCTTAAAATATGGACCAATGTCCAATTTTCAACCCAAAAGATCACACAGTGATAAAAAGAGTTTTTTTTTTTTGTAAAATATGCATGAGGGAACCAATTTTCCTAACCTTAATAAATGCCCCAATTTATGTATGCACTTTATTTTTTATTGGATGATTTACATTTTTAATAATTTAAGTAGGATTATTTTCACTTTATTTATCACTTTTGAGATGATTGATGTATTAAATTTATCGCAATTGCACCCTGTAAGAGCAAGGAGTGGATTAATGTTTAAAACTCGATTACAAATAATGCATAATCAAGGTGCCAAGTAAGAGTGATGTCCCAAACACCAATCCTTGTTTGGGCATCAAAAAGGTCGAGATTCATTTTCCAACATTTTGTTGGGTGGTGTCTTTATGACACGTGGCTCTTTGAGCCCATTATACCTTCAAGAGTTGACTATCAAAAATTGATTGGACCTAAATCCCTTTTTATTATAAAGTAGCCAATTTTTGAGTTATAGTGAGCCTCGTCCGGTCTTGGACCCTGAAAGTGGGCCTCTGAGAGCGAACCCAGATAGGAGCATGGCTCCAGCAAGCGTCACAGTGGTAACTCCATTAGGGATTAAAGAGACCTTGCTCCTAAAAGTATATTGGTTAAGTTACTTTATAATTGGTTTTTTCTTATTAATTCTATCTTTTCTCGAAATTGCATATATCTTAGAGCCTTAAAATTAAGTTAAGCATCCTTATTTTAGCCTCGGTGCTATCCTAAGGCATACCCTACATTCACTCAATGTAGAGAGGTATCAAAGAGACCCACCAGTCCAAGTTTAGTACCAATTAGTATATAAAATGGTGACCCATCGATCGTTATGCTTATGATGAGCTAAGCCTATTGGACAAGAGGTGAAAGTCCGATGACAATGTAAATTTTGAAAGAGTGCAAAACAAGATCAAGTACAAGACAATAGCTCTGATGATGATGGTTCCCCTTACATTGGTACCAATCTACAGAGTGGTGACATGGTTATTGGAAAGTATGCCAAGAAAAATCCCAAACATCTCAGTGAATTTTCATAGATGCATATTTGCCGGAATGACTCCACATAGTCTTAGTGACTCTTCGTAGATGCATATTTACCACAATGGCTCTAAGCATTTCAATGACTCTTTACAGATGCATATTTTCCAGAAACCTCCACAATGGGATATCTCTTCAAGAAGGGACAATGCACCCACTAGAGGCACCAGCCAATATAAAGGTCAATCTATAATGGACAATAATGAAATAATTACTCAAAAACTTATTTCATTTTGCAGGTCAAACAACCTAACACCAATCAGATCCAATTAAGTCGTCTTAATTTTGCATGCCCCAAGTGCTAATTAGACATATTTAAACTGCCTAATTTTGCATACCCCAAGCGCTAATCAGAGTTAATCAACTTGTCCTGATCTGCATGCCCCAAGCGCTGATCGGACAGTAAATTTAAGATTAACACATCGACACATTGCTGTTAACTATCCGAACAAGGGTTAACGCATCGAAAAATTTATGTTAACTACCAAACCAGGGTTAATGCATCGACAAGCTAATGATAACTACCACTACAAAAAAACTGCCAATTAGCGACTAAAATTAGCGACGGACTTATTTTCATCGTAAATTTTACGACGGATTCGCGACTGTTTTACAATTCCGTCGTGGGGAGGATATTTTCTATTTTTTTGCGATGAAATCAATAAACAGTTGCTAATTATTGGCGGTAAGTATAATCGCCATGTTTTGCCATGTTTTGCGATGGAATTAGCAACTAATATTTTCGTCGCTAAATTTTATAATTTTTTATTCATGAAATTAGTTCCAGAAAATTTAGCGACGAACATTTTAGTAGCTAATTTTGGAGGGAAAATATAGCGCCATTTTTGCGACGGAAATTTCTGTAGCTAATAGTAATTTGTTACAGTAATACAATTAGCGACGCAATAATTTAGTCGCTAATCCGTCGCAAATAAATTACGAAAAATTCTCATGATTTATCTATAGTTTCAAGTAATTTTAATATATACCATATGAAATGAATATTTTATTTTGTAACAGAAAATTATAAATTATTTTATAAGTTTATAATAATTTTTTATCAATTATACCAAAATCTAAAGTTATTTATTTAGAAAATTTACATTTTTAATAATAATAATAATAATAATAATAATAATAATAATAATAATAAACTAATTGTTACGATTATTATATATTTTCATGTTCAAGATTAATAAAAATAAATATTTATAAAATAGTAATATAAAATTTATTATTTCATTTAAAATAATAATAAAAAAATTTGGATTTAAATTTTATTTTATAAAATTTAAATCAAATATTAAATTATTATGAATTATATTGATTTCTTTATCAATTATCCCCAAATATAAACTTATTTATTTAAAAAAATTACATTTTAATAATAATAATAATAATAATAATAATAAAGTAATTATTATGTAGTCATATTATGAAAAATAATAAATATAAATATTTATATAATAATAATATAAAGTTTTATTATTTCATTTAAAATGATTATAAAAAAATTATAATTTATTTTTATTTTGTTAAAATTTTGAGCAAATTTTAAATTATTAAAAAAAATTTAGTTATATATATTTACAAAATTATCCTTGAATACAAGGATAAAATGATGAAATTTGGTAAGGGCATTTTACCAATTTAAAAAATTTACCCTACATATTAAAATAACATTTTCTCTCTCTCACCTTTCTCCACCATTTTAATTTAATGCATATATGATTTTAATGTTAATTTATTATTTAATTGAATAAGAATTAATTAATTAAATTATTTTCAGTTTTTTTATAATTGAAATGTCTAATCATGCATGCGTTACTTAAAATTGTACGAGGTTAAACTTTTGATTATGACATGAAGTAGAAATATAATAACAAAAAAAACGCATTTTTTAGATTTTTTAACTTTAACTTTTTATATATTATATTCATGTAATTTCAAAGTTGAGGTTATATGTACAGTTTGTTAATATATATATATATATATATATATATAGTTTGTTAATATCGTATAAGTTTAATTTAAAATAACCGTATAACCAACTAAATTTAAAAATTTTGAAAAAATATACAATCATTTTATACATGAAAAAAGTTACAAGTTAACTCTTTTTTATTTATATTTTGGTGGTTTTCGGTCATTTCAAATGACTTCGTAGGAGATTAATAAAATGTATTTTGGTACCATCTAAATTAGACATATAGCATGAGTGATCTAAAAGATACATAAATTTAATGTCAACTTTTAAAAGTATATGAATATAACATATTCATATTCAGGACCACATAATATGTTTTTCTTAAAAAAAAATATGTATAAAATATTTAGAATATTTTTTTCAAGGAAGAAAAAATAAAACAACTATTTGAATGGAAATTTTATTTTATCCCATAATTAGCTTTTATCAAATAATCAGCTTTTTACTTCTTAAAAATCATTTGACATTTTTAATCATTTCTTTTAAACGCACATCAATCGTGAATTTATTTGCCGTATATTTTTCGTCTTTATAGGCATCTCCATTGGGCTTATCCAACTAAACTAATTATCATTGGGCTTACATTGGTGAGCCTATACTTTTATCCACTGTAAAAAATATTAACGTTTTAATTTTTACAGTCTCATAATTAGTAACTATTCATGTTTCTCGAGCAAAAGACTTCACTGGTTGGCTTTAGATCTACATTTCATAACTCCTTATTAACCAACATAATGAAACATGAATCCGTGAGAATTATTTAACGAAAATTATTTTCCCAAATAATTTTTTAGTGGTGACGGCTAAACCAATTAAAATTCATTTATGTGGTATGAAATATATATAGTAAAGTTTTTTTTTTAAATCTCGGAATGAATAATAAAAATCTATCAGCATTTTATGGGCCTGACATAAACGGGCCCAAAGTCCAGTGGCCCAATACAGGGATACTGATGTTGTGATGCCCCAAAGTTTGAGTGTTTTGAGAATATTTTAGAATATGAATATCAAGCTTTTGAATTTACTGCACACATATATGTGCTAAAATGATTTATTATATATGATAATTATTATAAGAATGATAAAGATAAGATTAAGATTTACTTGAAAAAAAAATAATAATAATAAGAAGTAATCTCTAGATATTTTCGGGTTTGTGGCTACCAAAAGAAAAAAAAGGTAAGAGAACGCTGGCAGGGAAAAGGGAGACCACCTGGGCCGATCAATGGCGTTAAGTGGATGGACCCTCATCGATGATGCCTTCCTCCATCGTCGTCCCACCGATCTTCGATCACGTCATATTCACACTGGTGCCCCTGGCATCTTATCGCCTTCTCTGTTCGATCCTCTCCAGTGAAGCTGCCTCCTTCCTTCTGGTGATGTAAGGCGGTAAGAAGAGGGAGGAATGGTACCGATGACCTCTAGGTGGTGACGCAACTCTGGCGACACCTTCCTTCAGTCGTCGACCATTGGAAGCAGGCAGATCGATGACCTTTACATCCGCAATTTTTGGCATAGATCCAAGCCACGAATGGAGTCCTTTGAGCACTTAACCACCGCCGATGGACTCCCCTCCACGTCAACTATCTCCAGGTGGTTTTGATCTTGCATCGATGAGGCTCCGGTCAAGTTCCGACGAAGCTCCGATGAGTTTGATGTGTACTCGCACTATTCTTTTCTCTTTTGGGTATGTTAAATTCCATTTCTTTTCTATTTCCCATAGATTTTTATGCTTATTTTGTGTTTAGTTGTCTTTTTGATTTGTATGAAAATAGAGTTTGATGTGCTTATTGCTACTGAGTTATTTCCTACAATTGTTGCTGCCGAGTCTCATGATTCCCTACCCTTCGTTAGAACTATTATCAGAGCAATGCAGGTAATCGTTACTCTATTTTTTTTCATCTTATTACGACGTAGATGAATAGATACTAGTGACTTATATTTTTATGCTTAGTTATTTATAGCCATGGTTCCTGTTGGGATGATTTGTAGGTGATTTATGTCAATAGGTTCTCGCAGACTTCAAGGAAACAAGCTGTCAATGAAATAAAGGTAAAAAGTTTTTAGGTTTTGCAAATCTGTGCTTATCCTGTTAATCATTATAGTCTGCACTTATGTCATTAGAATGTATCAATATATCATTGCACAAGGTCTGTTTGCTTTTTCAATGTGCTGCATGTGTCATTGATCATGAAATTGATGGTTTAACTTTTCAGAGAATTGCTTAAGAGATTGTGTAGCTGGTTTAAATTCTAGAAGACCAGTTTTGCAATTGCATCTACTCTTAATGTGGTCCAAACATTTCATTCCTATGCAGACCTAATGCTTATGATGAAAGCATCTGAGTTAAAGCAGGTATGCATTTTGATTCCTGCCTTTTATTCTTGCTTGTGGATCTCTGTAGCAATGGCTGATTTTGTTAAATTATATGAAGTAGCCAATTGTCTCTAAATACCCTGTGTTTTAATGCAGTGACTTGTTGAAGATATGAGTTAGATAGTTTAAATATGCAGGTTTGGATTTGAAAACTTGGTTAGCATCAAAGAGACTATTCTGAAAACATTACATTGTCTCTACTTATAACCTTGTGTGTTTTTTATTATTGGAAGTTCTTTAAATTTATTAGAAAATCTCAGCTTATGTGGATTAATTGTGAATATTAGTTTCAGAGATTGTATAGTATTATTATTTTGTTGTTTTATGAGAGATTTTTGAGGATAATATTATGTAAGGTTTCAAATAATTTTCTATATGTGTATTTTGGAATATATTCTGATTTCGAATCAATATGTCTGTATGTGTGAGATCAATGTTATGTACAGGATGAAAATAAATATATAGCGATCATTTTTATCAATCATTGTATACATGATTAAAATTTTAAAATGTAGGAAAAGAAAAAATTCAAATATGCAATAATTTAGCGACTGATTTGCAATAGAAAACTGTCGCTAATATGTAATAGATATAATTTAAGAAATAATTAGCGACTAACATTTCGTCGCTAAATTTTAAAGTAAAATTATAATTAGCGACGGATATTGTAGTCACCAAATATTATTATTATAATACCGGCGACTAATAAGAATAAAATTTAGCGACGAAATAAAAAAAATTAGCGATGAAATATTTCTTCACTAAATTAGCGACTGATTTTGAATTCCGTCGCTAATATATTCGCAACTAGCCTTTTAGCGACTGTTCGTCGCGACGTCGCTAATTTAAATTAGCGACGGAAAATAGTTAGTTAGCGACGAAAAATGCCGTCACTAATTTGCAGTTTTTTTGTAGTGTACCCAAGCAACCAAGAAACTCACTGCCTCAGAAGAAGGTACATTTTTTGATCAACTAATAGATTCGATACCTCAAGTTCGCGTCTTTTTCCTTTTACTTTGAATGTTGGCTCACTTTGGCACTAGTACACTAGCTCCCTAAAATTGGGGACAACTATAAACACCGTGATCCAAGGTAGCTTAGATGAGAGTTAGCCGATAATGAAGAAACAATATATTACTGACAGTAGGTTCGGATCCCGAAGCTCTGATTGTGGATTTCTCATATTTTCTCAAATATTTTCATGATTTTTAAAATATTTCTGAGTGTTTTCACAAAAAGATTCATAAAAACATTATTTTAGACCTTCAGAGGTGGCAAATGACCATCTTTCACTTGAGGGGCACTTGTTTGTGGGCCTCTCTCACCTACGCAGGCTAAATAAGGGGCATTTTGGGAAATTCCAGCTTTAGGGCTAAAGGACGACCGTCCATGGCTCAAAACCTAGAATTTCTACATTTCTGGAATTCAAAAAATGTAAGATATATTTCAAAAGGATTTTTTCAGGATTTACAGGGGATTTATCTCTAGATTTGGAGAGTTGGAGTTTGAATCCAATTGCACCTCTAACTTAGGTATAAAACCTAAAAATCTAGGGTTTTGAAAAAAAAAGAGAAAAAAGGAGAGGAATCACTTTTACAAAGCTACTTTAGGGAAGAAGAAAAGACAATTTTCTTTCTCTCTCTAAGTTCTTGCTCTAACATTCTCTTTTGATTAACACGCACACACAAATAGATTTCATTGCATATTTTTGAAAAGCAAGGAGTATGAATCGGAGTGGAGATCTGAGCTACAAAGATTTTAGAGTTAGAATATCTCTTGAGAGTCATATTCTAGGCTCTTTCTATTTTTATTCTCTTTCTCTCTCTAGAATGTCCATGCATATTTTATATAAAATTTATTGGAATATTCATTTTTAAATGTTATATTGGATTTATTTACATGCTTATATGCGATAAAACATGGATTTGAATTGAATTAGCATGTTAATGGTGTGTTCAGAATAAGATTCCTCTATTCTTATGCATTAAGCTTTTACTTCCTTCCTTAAGTTCTGTAAATGTGTAATTTTTAATGTATTTTATGCATGACTTGACATTATAACATCATATTGGTATGATTTAGAGTTTAATGAATGCATGTGTAGGGTTAAAACACATTTTGTATGACTTTTTGAATTTTTACCATGAAAATTTTGCATTCTACTTCAACTAGCGGTGACAAATGGAAAGGAGATCTGACAGACACCCATCTGTCATGCGACAGATGGGACATTGTGGGCCTTCCTTTTATCCTATCCTTCGCTCTATATATGGCTGTCCCTTACCTATTTTGGGCATCTATGAATGGATTTTTTTGCATATTTTTTTGTATTTTCATGTAGTTTGTGTGTTTATGTCATTTATGTGATTTTTGTAATGTCTAAGGCATTATTCTGCATTATTCAACCCTGTATGATGTAATTTTGTACTTAATTCCATTATGCTTGTATAGTTTATTTTGTAATTATTTTTATTGCATTATTTATAGTACTAATTCATTTGTTTTTTGTGTGGTTTTTGAGTATATAAATATCTTTGTTGTTAGAGAGTTTGTGTGGTTTTTTTGCATGAAAAATAGTGCTTTCAAGTCAGTCACCATCCTCAGCCTAATCCGATTACCTCGATTACCTACTTTTTATTATTTGTTTATTTATGCCTTTGGTTTGATTTTAGCTATTATTTTGTGGTTATTTACTCATTTATTGGGTATTTATTTTTTGATGTATTATTATTTCGGGGATGTAATAATTAGTAAAAAAAGGTTTTTGTGCACAATAAAATAAAAAGGAATTTAAAACATTTTCTACTAAATTAATTGGTTTATTTTTTCAAAGCATGGACTAATGTCTAAATTGTAGCCCAAATTCATATGAGATAAAAATAGATTTTTTTTGTAAAATATGCATGAGGGAACCAATATTTTCAAATCCAAATGAATGCCCCGATTTATGTATTTATATTATTTTGTTATGGTTATACGGACGATATGCTTATGTAATAATTAAGTAGGTTTATTTTACTGCTTTTTATCACTTTATTTATGTGAATGAGATGTTTATTTAATTTTAATTATTTTGCATTGTGTGAGAGAGGAGAGAGAATTAAATATAAAACTCAATTATAAAATAAACAGAGCCAAGATACCTAATAAGAGTGATGTTCCGAACACCACTCTCTGTTTGGGGCATCAAAAGGTCGAGAATCATTTCCCAATGTTCTGTTAGGTGGCGACTCTATAACACCTACCTCTTTTGGGCCCATTAGTAGATGTCTTCATGGGTTGACTATCAATTATAATTTGGGATTAATCCCTTTTTTATTGTGAAGTAGCCAATTTATGAGTTAAGTGAGCCTCTTTTGGTCTTGGACCCCAAAAGTCGGCCTTCGAGAGCGAACCCAGATAACGAGCATAGGCTTTGGCACATGTCACACTAGCATTTGGGTCACCAGCATCAAGCTCAAGTTTAAGGTTAGAATCAGAGATCAGTTTTGAGTTAAGTGTAAGCAGTTAAGAGACGAGATTAGAAATGGATAACGAGTAGTTGAATGAGATTGAGAGAGTTATTAATAAGGCAGCAAGGTATCTATCTTTAAGGGAAATGTTGGCAGCTTTTGTTTTAGGGCTTTCAATGATAAGGGATGAATTAGATAGAAGGCTAGATAGATGGATTTAGGAGCTTGATGAGAGAATGACGGCTATGTTTGGCAAATTGGTGGCTTCTTCATCACTAAATGTTAGAGCTCGGCCTGTAGCACCTACTCGTGAGATAGTGGAGCCAATACATATTGGGATACTACTGTAGTAGATGCTACTATACCTCGAGAATGCTAAGAAGGGAGAAAAGGCATTACCCTGAGAATGATTACATTGAAGAAGAGGATGAAGATTATGTTCTTCTGATGACAAATATAAGAAGTAGGGGTCCTAGTGCTGAGGATGCAACTTTTAAGAAAATGGAAGAGAAGGTTGAAGCCATGTTTAGGTTATTATCTGTTGGTAGGGGAATGAACCTCGATAATAGGGATTTGGATTAGGATGAGCCATTGCACCAGAGGTTTAAAATCCCTGACTTGCCAAGATTTGATGGCACTTTAGATCCTTCAGTGCATGTTAAATAGTACACGCTAATCATGAAAGGGAATACCTTAACTAAAAAGCAGAAGGTGGAATATTTTTGTCTGAGCTTAATAGGCCTCGCAATTGATTGGTATCGCAGATTGGACAAGCATACCAAGGAGGATTGGAATTTACTAACTGAGAAGTTTCTTAAGTAGCATGATAGTAGTACCAGGATGGAGGTTACTTTGAAAGATCTTTAATTGCTCCAATAGAAGCATGATAAGTCTTTTCACGAGTACCTCAAAATATGGAGGAACCAAGTAATGGAAATGAAGAGAAAGCCTGATGCAACTGACCAGATCAGACTTTTTATCTAAAATGCAAGTCCTACTTGAGGGATAGCCTGAAGATGAAGGGTTTGAAGGATTGGGAGTCTTTAAAGGATATAGCCATAGAAGCTGAAGGAGATTACTTGGCCAAAAAGGAAAGCAATAAGGGTGCAAATAGAAGCTTTGGCTATAATAAGGCAGTTGGGAATAATGGTAGATTGAATGAAACTAGAAAGATAGCTAAAGTGTCTGCTACAAAAGCTAATCAAAGGTACTATTCCAATCTTGGTAAGTCACTATCTTGGGTACTGAACTGGCTAAATAAAGAAGGGAAACTCCAACCATTGCCATCAAACCCTACAAAGAGTCAAGGATTGCCTCATTATAAGGAAGATCAGTACTGCGCTTAGCAGCAACATACTAGGCACCTTACTTATTACTGTTGCACCCTAAGGAATATAATTCAGGATCTGTTAGACAGCAAATAGATTTTTAATCCTAAAAAGAGAGAGAGAAGAGAAAAAAGGTTATAATGTTATTCCAGCTCCGGTGTTTATGATTGGGTCTAGTCTGTCTAAGTGTTATGTCATAAGAGACCTATATGGGAATGAGTACGTGGCCGTTACTTGTTCCACTCCTAAAGTAATAGAGCCAAGTGAAGAAAATTGACCAATTTCAATGATTGATTGTTGGGATTTCCCTACTGAAAGCGAGGATGAAGGGACTATGATGCCCATTGATATTTGGAGTTCAGCTAGTGAGAGTGAAGAGGAAGTGAAGGAAAGAAAAGGATACAGGCGGTCACTAGAAGCGAAAGGGTGGCGCTAAGAACTTGAGAAATAAATAGCTCCTATTGCAGTGCGCATAGAGAAAGAGGTTGAGAAAGATTAGATAATCAAGTAGTTGTAGAAGACACAAGCCCAAATTTCTATATGGGATTTATTGAGGCAATCTCCATCACCTAGGTATAAGTTGGTGAAAGCCCTGAGTGAGTTTATTGTTACCATTACTATTTCACCTTCTGAGCTGTTGGATTTAGTCAAGGGAGGAACAAAAGAGAATGTTGTGTACTCCAATGTTAATCTACTCGCTGAAGGCAAAAATCACAATTGCCCTCTCTAGATAAAAGTTCGGGTAAATGGTAAGCACACGGTATGTGTGATGGTGGATGACGGGTCTTCTATTAATGTTTTTTCCTTTGGTGGAAATTTTTTCTTTTGGGCTAAATAAGAATATGCTAAAGCAAGTATGACTTGGCCATTTCTGCCTATAACAACTCAAAATGGCAAGATGCTGGGACTTTCAAAGCTTTAGTGATGACGGGATCTATTAAAATCGAAGTTAAGTTTGTGGTGTTGCCAATTCTTGCCAATTTCTTTGTGCTGCTAGGAAGACCATGGTTCCATAGGTTAGGTAAGGTGCCTTTCATGTTGCATTAAATGATCAAAATACCTTAAAATGGTCAAGTGGTAACCATCAAAGCTGTAAAGGAGAACCAAGTATCTGTGCTAGAGATAGCTAAGTAGCTTTTCAGTGGGTTCCATGTGTTTGTCATCAATGATGGAAAAGGTAAGGGTGGCTTTGTTGATAGTCCGCGAGTAATCAATATGCTGAAAAAGATGAACTTCTTGCCTGGGGCTGGTTTAAGTAAAAATTCTCAGGGACCTCAAACTATCATCACTTAGGTTTCACTAGTCCTAATCGAAAAAACAAGAAGGAAAAAGCAATAAAAGGGATCACTCATATTTCTTAGAGCTTTGTGCCAGCTTCGGGAGTTTGCCTTTACTATGGAGAGAATGAACCTTAGTTGATAGGGGGTGAGATAGTGTTGGGATTTAAGCTATTCAATGATGTATTCGACTGGAAATGAGGCATTATCAAACCAGTTGAGGGTTTTTAGGATGAAGAGATCCTTATGTATCATTCGACTTGGGATAGGGAAGTGCCCGAAGAAATCATGATAGAGAAGCTGCTTGCTATTCAGTTGAAGGGTAAGGAGAAGATTGAAGCTGAAGATCGACCCAAGGCTAGCCTAGAGGCTAAAGAGATATCTGATGCTGCCCAGACTGAAGAAAATACTTTTATTGATATTGTTTATATTCTAGAACTTTTTGATGAGAATAATGATTACTCTTTTGATTATATTAATGAGATGAACAATTTTGCTTACTTGAGTGATGTTTCTTCTGATTTTGATATGCATAGTTATGATCATGAATCATTCATATTTGACATTAACTCAATAAACATATGTTCATTTAATCTCACAATAAAAGAAAACCCAAGAGAAATTATATTAGCATTAGATATAACTCCTGAAGAGAGAGAAAATTTAAGAAAATATTGAAAAAATATGAAAAAATCTTTGCTTAGACCTATGAAGATATGTTGGGAATAGATTGAGAAATTACTGAACATACCATCCTAACCTATCCAGGGTATAAACCAATTAAGCAAAAGCTTAAGAGACTTAGTAAAAGCTTAGGAGACCTAGGCTGGAGTGGGCTGAAAAGGTCAAAGACGAGGTCAAGAAACAAATAGAGGCTAAGTTCCTAGTAGAAGTTTAGTACCCAATATGGTTGGCAAATTTAGTTCATGTGGCAAAGAAGGATGGAAGAGTTAAAGTCTACATAGACTAGAGAGACTTGAACAAATCTTGCCCTAAGGATGACTTCCCTCTACCTCACATAGATATATTAGTTGATAGTGTAGTTGCCTATGCCATGTATAACTTTGTAAACGGGTATGCCGGGTACAATCAGATTCTAAACAAAGATAGTAGATAGAATTAAAATAGCCTTTATCATTGAATGGGGTACTTATGCCTATCGGGTCATGCCTTTTGGGCTTAAAAATGCAGGTGCCACCTATCAAAGGATGGCAACTAAGATACTTAATGACTTGATTCACAAAGAAGTGGATGACATGATGATTAAGTTGGTTACTTGAGAGGGTCACTTTAAGGCATTAGAGAAATTCTTTCAGAGGATTGATAAGTATAACCTTCACCTCAACCCAAAAAAGTGCATATTTGGGGTCACTTCGGGAAACCTCTTAGGACACGTGGTGAGCCAGAAGGGTATAGAGGTAGATTTGAATAAGGTAAGGGCTATTAGAGAGATGCCTGTTCCCCAAAAGGAAAAGGAGTTTAGAGGATTTCTAGGTAGGATTCAGTATATAAGCAGGTTCATAGCCAAGTTGATCTCGATTTGTGAACCAATATTCAAACTTTTTAGGAAGGATCAGCCAATGCTCTGAAATGAATATTGTCAGAAGTAATTCGATACAATCAAGGAATACCTTTTTCATCCAGTAGCATTGAGACCACCACAAGCAAGCAAGCCTTTAATCTTATATTTGGCCATAGAGAATATTTTAGTGGGGGTCATGATGTCTTAGGAGGATGATTTTGGTATTAAGTACGTAGTGTACTACCTCAATAAGAAGTTTCTTTCATATGAAGCAAAGTACATAGAGTTTGAAAAGATTTTTCTAGCGATCATTTAGGCTTTAAAGAAACTCAAACATTACTTTTGTTCCTACAGAATATAAGTAGTAGCTAAGCATAACCATTTTAGGTACTTGCAGAATGAACCCTTACTCTTAGGGAAGATAGGGAGGTGGTTCATCCTCTTATAAGAGTTTGACATTGAGTATATCATTAGGAAGACCATTAAAGGAAGGGCCACAGTAGCGTTCCTAGTTGATCGACTGTTAGAAGGGGAAGAGATAACCTACGAGTTCCCTAATGAGCATATCGCAGCTATAGCAGTTCAGGTTGGCAGATGTACTTTGATAGAGTGGTAAACAATAAAAAAGCTGGAGTGGGAGTAATCCTAGTAACCTGGAGGGAGAAAAAATGCCTTTAGCCAAGAAACAGAGGTATAGAGCTACGAATAATGAAGCCAAATATAAAGCTTGCATCTTCCAGTTGAAAGCCTTACTAGCTTGGGGGAAAAAATCTATAGAAGTATTTAAAGACTTATCCTTGGTAGTCTATTAGGAGAGGGGTGAATGGTTTGTGAAGAAAGAGCAGCTAATTCCCTACCTTAAGAGTTTGAAAGCTTTAAGCATCCAATTCAACGTTTATTCTTTCAAGTATATGCCTAGGGATGAGAACCAATTAGTGGATGCCTCGGCCACCTTGGCATCAATGTGGGATAAACCAAAAGGGGTAAGCATAAAGCTGATATTGATTTCGACTTCTGATAAGCCTTGTTTTGAGAATAAGAAGATTATAGGTATCAAGGTGGATGATAGGAAACTTTGGTACTATGATATTCAAAATTACTTAAAAAGGTTGGTACTCCCGGAGGAAGCCACTAAAAAAAGACAAGAGGATGATCCGCAAGCTATAAACCCCATTCATTACTGTAGGTGGCATGCTTTACAAGAGACAACTTGATGGTATCCAATTGAGGTACTTAAATGAGAAGGAGGCTAAAAAGGTTATAGAATAAGTACATATAGGTGTGTATGGAGCCCACATGAATGGTTTAAATTGGAAAAGAAGATCATGCGCTAAGGATTCTTCTAGCTTACAATAGACACTGATTGTTCTAAGTATGTTAGAGAGTGTTAGTTATGCCAACAATATGCAGACTTAAGGTATTTGCCAGTTTTCAAGCTATGCAACCTTACATTGCCTTGACCATTTTCCATGTAGGGCATAGATATTATCAGTATGATCCATCCTTTAGCTTCAAATAGGCACATATTTATTATAGTCGCTATTGACTACTTCACAAAGTGGGTAGAAGCAGAATCATTCAAGAAAGTAAATGTAAGGGACAGGATCAAATTCATTGAAAGGAACTTGATATGCAGATATGGTTTTCCCCACCATATAATATCAGACAATGGGTTACAGTTTTCTAGTGAAATCAGACAAATGCTTATAAAATACGAAGTTTAACATCACAGGTCTTCTCTTTATAAACCACAAGCAAGCAGAGCAGTCGAGACAGCTAATAAGAATGTCAAAAGAATTTTAGCTAAAAGGGTTCAAACTTACAAAGATTAGGCTGATAAGTTACCTTTTGCATTATAGGATTATAACACCACAGTGATAATTGTGAATTAAACTATATTTTTAGTGTGTTTTTAAGTATTTAATTTAGTTAATTTTGTTTTAATTTAGTTAATTTTATAATTAATTAGTTAATTTAGGTGTTTGTTAGTTTAATTGAAAGTTTTGGTGTTTTCAAGGACTAAATTGAAAGAAAGAAGGATTAAATTGCAAGAAGTAAGAAGATTTAGTGCAAAAGTGCAAAATTAGGAAAGTTGTTTAAAAGAAGTAACGTGAAGGACAGAACCAAAGTGCTTTCCTGAGCATAATTTCTGCTCTCTCAAGCACAATTTTACTCTTCCTACTAGGAAACATGCTCTCCCAAGCATTTTAACCGCTCTCCCAAGCAAAATACTACTCTCCCATACAAAAAAGGAAAATTATCGACAAAAGTCTTCCTATTCAAGAGAAACTCCAACTCAACCTCCGAAAAAGAAGTCTTAGTTAGCAAAACATCTTCTTTGGCAGTGATTCCACTCTAGAAAAAGGGCACCAAGATATCAAAGTGAGGAGAGCTAATTAGATAGATAGAGAACATTAAATTACAAATTTTCTTTAGCTTTCTCTTTTGTTTTCTTTAGTTAATTTGTATAGTAGTTTTAGCTTAGTTTTTCTTTTATTCTTAGTTTGCAAATCTTTTATTTTAGTTGTTCTTTTATTTTAATCATGTTTAGGAAGTATTTTTTTTCCTTTCCTTTTGTTAATGTATTCTTGAAATCTTATATTTTTATTGTTATGACTTAAGCTTGTGCTTAATTTTAATGCAAGTTTGATTATTTCTTAGTTCTTAAGCATATTCTTATCATTATTTAACTGAAGTTTGGTTGTTAGCTTGATTAATTATTGGTTAATAATTGACTTTTGGTTTGATCATTGATATGCATGTTCTTAGGTTAGTTTGCTTGGGTTAATGCATGATTATGTTCTGAATAAGAGATAATTTTGTGTTAATTAAAGTAAGTTAAGATTAAGAAAAAGTGTAACTAAGAATAGGTGAAAGTTAAATTTCCTGAAAAAGGATTTAATAGACATCTAGGAGGATTAATTCAGATTTTATGCTAAGTGTTGAATTATTCTGAATAAGAGAATTTTAATGCTTGGAATGATAATCTTGAGTAAAGTTATCTTGTTTTATTCATCTGAATTCTTCATAATCACTTGTGTTTCTCTTTTAATTAATCATTTAAATGGAAGTTAAGGTGGATAGTTTCTTTAGCAATAGAAATTTAATTATTATTTTGTTTTTAATTCATGTTAGTTTAATTTTAGTTTTTATTTTGTTTCGTTGTTTGTTTTGTTTAATTTTTGCTTTTAAATCAAAAATATTTGGGAAACAATCTCAGGTTGATTTAATTTATACATATAGATATTATCCTCAGCAATCCATGCTCACTTGGGTACGATATTTGGGGTCTTAATTTATATTTTTCTATATTACTAGCCGATCTAGTACACTTGCTAAACACCGGTCACATAGCCAGAACTTCAATAAAAGCTACTCTATTTTCTGTAGTCTATAGGACAGAAGCTATACTGCCAGTGGAAATTAAGCATTAGTATTTGAGGGTGGTTTTAGAAGCAAGAAATAGAGTGGGCTAGAAAAAGGTTATTACAACTCGACCTGCTAGATGGAGATAAAATGCATGCCTACTATCACAACTGGATTCACTAGAAGAGATGAGCTCGTTTATTTAGGGAGAAGGTTAGGAAGCATCCCTTAAAGGAGGGACATCTGGTGTTCAAATAGATGAGGCCTGGGATTCTAAACATCCAAGGCAAGTTTAGGCCTGCTTGGAAGGTACCTTTTGTGTTGAAAAAGTTATTGTTCAAAGGAGCTGTTATCTTTTCAGATAGTGATGGCAATGAGTTCAGAGAGCTGGTAAACATAGACAGATTGAAGAGGTTCAATGGCTAAGACTAAAAAGAGAAAAAGAAAAGAATAGAAGCCCCACGGGTTGAAAACTAAAAAACGGTGGCCTTGCTAATATTGGGCGCCTTGTCGGGGTGAAAACCGAAAAAAGGCATCTTGGGCAAAAATTAGAGGTTGAAAGAAAATAATCAATCAAAAAAATCCAAAAGGGCTTATGGATAATAGGAGTTATGATGCTCTTAAAATTTTATTCTTGAGATTAAATAATATGTGTTATTGAGATAATATCAAACAATGACCATATGTACTGAAATCAGGAAGAAATGCCACATATGAATTCAAAAACATTATTATCATGTGTTCAAAATTTAAAAAGTTCTAAAAAGCAAAAGCATAATCTATGAAAATATCTAATCTAGTCCATCTGTGTCATACCGCCTTTTATATTTAGGTGCCTGAGGTGAGAAGCCTTGTTGTTAGCTACCGGGCTTGTAATCCACCACTTATATAAGCTGGAGGTGGTGAACTTATAGGTGCCAATCTCAGGAATGGTAGCTCTCACAAAGAGTCAAGTCCAAATCCTCTGGTGGTAGTCTGAAAGGAAAGGAGTGGAAATTATACCACCTCGAAAGCTCAAAGTGCATCTAACAATGTCCTACCGATCCCTAAACTAGCAAGCATAGTGAGCAGTGATTAGAAGGTGGCCTGACGCAATCCACACAAGGGGACACACCCAGAAGCTCCATCCTAAACTATATAAGAAATGGGCAGCTAGGTACACCTGAATATGATGCCATCATCTATCAACTAAGCCAGCTAGTCAATTCCATTTTGAACTAAAGGGAAGTCATACTGCCTATGCTTGAGAATAAAATATCTTATAGGATAAGTGTCGGTACTAAGCCTCTGGTTTTAGAAGGAAGGATATCCAAAGCATGAGCCACTTCTTTGGGGTAATTAGGAACGATAGGGGGAAAATATGGTCGGGTACTAGGTGCAAACCTCACACAAATTATCTCAGCGAACTCCTCAAGAAAAAGGCACAACTCGTAACACCCATAACAAACAAACCTAACGGAATAGTACGGTAAGCCAAAATTTTTTTTTTCCATTCCTATAACTTTAAGTCACATTGTCGCAAATCTAAAACTATCCAATGTTACTATTTATTTTATAAAAATTCGGCAATATAACGGCTATAAATCCAACTAGCCCCCTGAAATGCAGACAATTTTCACAGCCTCTCAGAGGCACAACAAATCAATAAACACAATTATGTAATCCATTCCACATATCTTTATATCCAAAATATCCATTCAGGTTTGTCTCATGACTAAGTTAATATTCACATACAACCTTAAACAATCATAATAAACATCTTTTTACTACAATATCCATCATTTATTCATATATATACATGCCAAAAAGAATAAAAAATATACATGTCCTATACAAAACTTCTTTCCCCCTTGTGTACTACTGCTCCTGCTACTCGGTACCTGCACGCAGTAAATTTTACGTGCCGAGTATTAAATATATCCAGTGGTGACTAACAATCATACTATTTTCCTTCACCAATATTCCACTTATGCAACATTTAAATTAATAAACTCTTAGTGTAATTTCAAATAAGCAAAATTTACTCATTTTCATTTCAAAGACAATTTTATTCTATTATTAGCAATTCTTTTTACTTAATGCCTAAACTTTAATTAATTTTCAATTTAGTCCCTAATATTTCATTTATTTCCAAAATTGCCCTTTTATTCAATATTTACAAACTTGCCATTATATTCATTTATTTTTATTCTTATCTTATAATTTTACTCACAATTTACCAATTACTCCTTATTTTACCATTTTCATGTAAAATTACGCATTTGGTCCTTATGTCATATAAACTTCACTTTTTTCACTATTGGGATGCCAAATTACCAATTCACTCTTCATAGTCTTTTTTTAACCATATTTACTCATTAAATACCAGTTTTTGGTAAAATTACTCTTTTCCCCCTAAACTTTTTTATTTTCTTTCAATTAGGTCATTTTTCACCTTAAACTTCATTTTTAGCTTTCTTTTCACACTTTTAACTTATTCTTATTATAATACCCTTAGTACAATCCCGATAAAAACTCTCAAATTGGATATACAAGATGTGGACCCCACAGGGCTATAACCAGACTGAGAAATGATCCCGCATAGAACAGATAATATTACAGACAAATGCTATGAAGATCAGTGATCCTACCACAGTAAAGCAAGTCGCCATAACTTGCACCGCGGTATAGATATCCCTATGGCTAGCCAATTATATCCCGAACTAGATTTTACCGCCAGACTATCTCTAAGGGCATAATTTCATCAAATTACAATTCATTACTCAATTTTTTTCATGCTTTTTATCACTTTTTCATTTAATTTATCTGTTAGCCAAACTTTTAAATCTTTTTACACATTCTGTGAATTATTTCACCATAATTAACCATTTTCTCATCAAATTATGCATTAACTCTCATTAATTCAACATTTTTATTCATTACATAACCAAAATTTGTCAAAAAATTATTCATTTAATTTCTATAAATTCTATAAAAATTCATAGGCATGTTATTTCATCTCTATCATCAATTTATGGCTTAATTTCATCAAAATACATAAAATACTCACTAATTCTCCTTAGAGTGTAATTCGGCCAATAAAGGAAGTTTACCCTACTTATGTTTAAAGATTTAATTGAGCATTTTTCTAAGCTTATTCAAGGTCTAATTACATTATTCTAACATCAATTTCAATTAAATATGCATATTTTTCATTTCCCTTAAGTTACATATAAGAAAATTTCACTTAAATAAAAGAAAACACTATAATTTACTAGCCACTAACCTTTTCTTTCCCCTTTGCCTTGAAAGCTTGAGTTTTTTGCTTGATTTCCTACCATGGCTGAAATTTTATACCCATCAAAAATCCAATTTTTTGATCTCAAATGCTTAATTTAACATCATAAATGAATTCTAGGCACCAAAAACTAGTGAGAGACAGCTAAGAATCAAATTAAATCTACGAATTTCTCTTACCTTTTTATGACACCTAACACTTTAATCCTTAGTTTTTCTCGCTTCCTTTACCCAAATCAAAGGATGGAGGGCTGAATATTAATCTAGAGGGAAGAAATTAGCTTTCTTAGGCTTGGATTTGGTGTAGATTTCAAGTGAGATAAAAGAAAATTGGGAGGAAAGGGACCAAGTGGGTTTTGGCCAAAAGGAGGAAGAAGAAGCAGCTGAAAAATCTAAAATTTTACAGATGTCTAACACTTATATACCCTTTCTCATGGGCCAAATGAATGGGCCTAGCCCAATTAACTAAAGCTCACTAATTACCCCTTAAAAGCCCTAATCAATTTCTCTCACTTTCCCACTCCAAATTACTTCAATTTTGATTCCATCACTTTTATCACATCAAAAATGGGTTGTACCCAAACTTTCAGCCCAATCGGAGTCTGTTATTGGTCCGATTCAATCAAATCAGTTCGATTCAATAACTACCGATATCACCAAAAATTTATTTTTTTATACCAAAATATTTTACATGAAATTTCATTAAGATCTATAAAATCTGGCAATTTTTGGAGTTCATTTACTATTTTTAAGAATTCGGTCAAAGTCGAGTCAACCCTTCCAACAAGAAAAATTGACTCGCTAGCTTTTTTGTATTTTTGACTTTTAGAGGCCCATTTGACTTCGGTTTCACTTCAAATTTTAACTCCAGACTCACCATGACCAATACTTTTCGATAGTCAAATAAAATATTTTCACTTTCGGGTACGATTTTCAACACCTAGAAGGAAGCTTCTTGGAAAAGGGAAGTTTAAAAGATACAAAGACCAAGAAAATTTGCACTATTTATACCAAAGTGTTGACAGTCGGTCATTTCTCAAGAAGCGAGCCACAGCCAACTCGTCTGTCATCCGTGGACTGCCCAAATGAATTTCTGCTACATGTCTCATGCATTGCACATATATATTTTTGCATCCTTTTTTGTTTTCATTTTGTAGGAAACTCAAAAGACCCGTGGATAATGTGGAGTCTCCAGAGGGTTCTAGACCTAGAAAAGATAAAAAAATTCAGAAATCGACCAAAATTTTTAGGGAGTATCCAGGTTCAGGGAGTATGTACAAAAAAAATGTATATAATAAATAGGTAATGTATATAATTTATGTGTGTGTGCAAGAACAAAAATGAGGTATTATGATGATAAATAATGTGATAAGTCAAAAAATAAAAATTAAAACAAAGAAATAAAGAAAAAAGAAAAGAAAAAAATGAAAAAAGTGAAAAAGGTGTGACAAATGGGACGTATAAGGCGGCCGTCTATCGCTAGCGACAGACAACTAGCTCATCTATCGCTAAAAAATTTGAAAGTAAAAAACTATTTTTCTTATTCTTCTTCTTCTTTTTCTTATTTCTCCTCACTTCACCATAATTGCCATTTCCAATTTTCAATCGATTTCTCTCAATTTTCCTCCCTTTCTCTCTCATTTTTTGTCCCCTTTTTGTGTCATTTGCATAGAAATTCATCGGGAATTGACATATTTGTTGGGGTAGTAATTATTCTACATTTAATTTTGCTTTTTATTTCCCTATCTTCTCTACTTCAAGTAAGTGTTCTCTTACCTTTTTTTTTTCTCTTTATTAACATTGTTCATACTTTAAACACATTATAATGGTTCAATTATATTTGGTTTGCATGATTTGTTGTAGTTTTGTCTTGTACAACACCTAAAAGAGTTAGACTTGTTAACCTTGATATTTTATGACATTGTAGTTAGGAGTAAGCCTTTAAAAATGAGCATGTAAATAGCATTATTTGTAGTTTGTCCTATTTTATATCTAATGTGAAATAATTTTACTTAGGTTTATATTTTAAAACATAGTGTAGTCAAAAATTGCACCAATATAGACGAGAATAATGTCAACTTAGTTCAAAAGTTAAGCATGTTAACTTGAATTAAACTGCTTGGCGGCCAATGATGGCCTGTCATTGTTTTAGAATACTTTTCTTGTGCAGGAGGCAGGCGCATTTCTAGCCGGAATGCTACCGAATTTTTGTTATAAATCTTATAGATAATTAGAATATATTTTGCCTTGTTTATCGTGCATGTTTGCTAGATTGCCCAATATTTGGTTTAGGTTGTTACATATTGTCTTGCAGCACTTGGCGTACATTTTTGTGCAGGTTGGCTAGCTTCGGTTTAAGCCGGCATACTGCCAAAATTTCATTACAAGTTTTTAGTGCATTAATTTTAACTTGCTTGTGGCCTAAGGCAACCATAGGAAACTAACATTTAATTTTTGTAAGATGCCACGTAGAGATGCTCATACCATATCGATTTCGCCCACACCAGTGCATATGACTCCTCGACACGCTGACAGATATCAGGTCTTATCCCGAGTCTAGTTCAAATCCAGCCACTTCTTGTTTAGGCATTTTTTATAAATTGTGGGGTTGGCTGAGGAGTTTGATAGGCTATTAGCGTAGTAGGATGGACAACGTTCCTTACTCTGACCTTTCAGACTTATCTGAACGTGACAAGATAGTTTCTCGCCACTTTAGAGTACGAGGGCTATCAAAGGTCGGACACCAAGGAGGGGTAGTCCAATTCTGGGCAGGAGACATCCATTACAATATCACTCATCGACGATTTGTATAGGCTATAAGATTGCCAGTAGGGTCGAATGTTCTAACCCTTGAGAAGATAGTTGATTGGGCATGATAGGCAGCTATTACACTGTCAGGAGCTGTGTACTAGTCGGACATGGCCAAGAGCACCATGTTAGCTACTCAGGCATTTAGATACATTATGCGAGTATTATCTACATCATATCTAGGCCATACTGGAAGCCTTGGGTCGGTTAACATGGCCGAAATTACTTACTTATGGGCGATGCACATGCACAAGAGGGTTGACATCATGCACGAGATCATCGCTTGCTTGCTCAAAGTTGCCACCCAGCCTACTACTCATATATGCATAAGAGGTGTAATGACTTGAATGTTGTTAGCTTTGGAGGCAAATAAGGGGACATGCAGATGGCTACTTCAGGAGGACATATATATTGACATACAGGCCGCTCTCACTATGAGGATGGTGCAGTCAGTACAGGGGTAGCAGGGTCAGTACAGACTACTGACTATCCAAGAGACTAGAGAGAGTTATGGCTTGGAGCCTATAGTGCCACATCCACCTAAAAAGGGGGATGATCAGGGTTAGGCTCAGTAGCCTCAGGCACCTTTAGTGTAGCCAGTACAGTAGGATACACACGAAGAGGGGCCACAGGAGCCTTAGGAGGGAGATGTTGAGTTAGATTATGACATAGACATATAGCTAGACTTGGATGAGCTCTTTGGCAGGTCACCCACTCCTTTGATGCGCCTTTGATCATCGATCAGACATCGAAGGTCGTAGGCCAGGAGATTGGGTAGGTTTTCAGCATACGAACATTCGAGAGCATTAAGTTTAATTGCTCCTCCACCATCTGGACATCCTGGGGCATCTACTTCTACTGCTCCTCTGCCATAGAAGCATTTAGAGACATCCACATCCACAATGCCACCATTAGTACAACCATCGTCAACCCTTTTCCTGATGATATCTCGAAGAGACTTTTTACTATGAAGGAGATTGTCAAGAGAAAGGGCCATACTTTACAGTCGGTGCTGAGTCAGTATAGTCCCTACAGACCGAGGTGCAGGGTATCAGAGCCGATTTCGTGACCATAGGTTAGAGATTCGATGTATTCCTATAGGCAGTCAATGAGTTGCTCACACAAATTAGAGAACAAGGAGGCCGCATTAAGGCTGAGCTTCTCATAAAGAGACAGGCAGTGTAACACTCAGTACTCAAACCATTATGGAAATGAATTTGAATGTTACATACCTTATAATTCAAAAATCACTTATAAAACTCAAACTTTACTGAAAGCTAAAACTCACACAATTTATACTGCTTGAAATTTTTACAAAAAGCGGACATAATTTCTCCTATACGAGGCTTTATCTGTAATGGCCTCAACACCGGATCAGTTGTGAATAGTACTTTTCGACAGTGAATAGTATTTTTCGGGTCCGAAAGAACACCCGAAAGTCAAAAATATTTTATTGGACCATTGGAAAGTAATGGTCATAGTGAGCTCGGAGTTTAAATTTGAAGTGAATTTGATGTCAAATGGACCTCCAAAAGTCAAAAATACAAAAAAGGTAGCGAGTCAATTTCCCTGGTAGAAAAGGAGAATTAATTTTGCATAAATAATTAAAAATAGTAAACGAACTTTGAATATTGCCAGATTTTGCGTGCCTATATGAATTTTTATGTAGAATATTTTGGTAATGAGAATTGAATTTTTCGGTGACACCGACAGTTGTCGAATCGGACCGATAACGGACTCCAATTGAGCCAAAAATTTATGTACTACCTATTTTTGATGTTTTAAAAATGATGGATTCAAAATTGAAGTGATTTGAAGTAAGGAAGATAGAGAATTTGGTTTGGGCCTTTAATAGCCTAAAATGGGCTTAAATTTATAATTGGGCTAAGCCCATAAATTAAGCCCACATTTAGGCTCACTTGAGGGATATAAATAGAGAGAATATCTGGAGAAAATTCCAGATTTAGTTGGCTGCTTCAAATTCCAGATTTAGCTAGCTGCTTCTTCTCCTCCTTGTTGGCCGAACCACACTCTCCCTTTCTTCTATTTGATTTCTTCTTTTCTCACTTCAAATTTCTCATAATTCCCAACATAAAAATTAAAGTTCCACCTCTCTAGTTCACCCTAGTAGCCTCAAGCAAGTGGTTAGAGCAAGGAAAGGCTAGAAATCAAGTGGTTAAAGAAATTGAGGTAAGTTGGAAGTTAAGGAATTTATGGATTTAAATTATTTCTTTAGTATTTTTCCATGGATTTGGAGGTGTAGTTTATGATTTTGAGCTTGGATTTTGTATTTAAGGACAAAAATATAGGGTTTGAAGAGCTTTGTTGGCCGGCCATCATAGGATCATGTGGAGAGGAAGAAGTTTTCATGGAATAAAGCATAAAAAGGGAGGCTTAGGCACCCTTAAGCAAAAGAAAATTGTAAGTGACTATAAAATCTTTTGATTTCCCTTTATTTGTGAATTATTCCTTTTATGTAACTAGGTTAAAAATTTTTAAAGTTGTTAATTAATGAAATTTGTTTAGGGTAAATGAAATTGAGCCTTAAAGGATATGAAATAGAAGCTAAAAAAGGAAGGAAAGAAAAATTTTAGGAAGGCTTTAGGACGGTGGCCGAAATATTCATGAAAGAAAATTGATGGAGAATTGCATGAAATTAATGTATATTAGCCTAAACTAATTATAGAAATGATAAATGGTGCACATGAATTTTTAGAAAATATTTGGAATTTATTTGGGAATTTTTAAGATTATGTATAGTGTATATATATAGTGAAAAGTGTGGAATAATGTGAAATAATTGCTTATTTTAGTTAAAAATGATGCAAAATAATAAGTAATGCATAAATAAATTTTATGGGAATTCATTTAATTTATGAGAATTTTATTGAAGAATAAATGTGAAGAAGTATAAAGAAAAATATTAAAGTAGTAAAGAATAATTGCATAAAAACGTGAAAGAAAGTGAATTAATATGAAATTAATTCACAGTTAATGAAAAAGAAATAAAAAGTCAACCAATGAATTTTTTTTAGAACAATTATTAAGCTATGAAAATAATATGCATAGTAAATTATTGGTAAATAATGCACAAAACTAATAAAAATGATGAAAATTATAAAATAATAGGTATACGAATTTTTGTAGAATTGATATGCTTTATTAGAATATTTTTAAAATAAAATATTGATTATATTTTATTAAAAATATTGAATTATTAAGAAATAATTCAATAAACAAGTAAAAGTGAGTAAATTAATGTAAATTAATTTACATTCGTGTAAATAAAATGAAAAAGTCAAAGGATGAATTTTTGAAAAATAAAAAGTGCAGTGAGTAGATAACCGTATTGAATTATTACTAAATAATTCATAAATTGAATAAAATGGTGAATTATTATAAATAATTCACATACTGTATTAAAAGTATTTCGAATTCTGAATAATTGCAAATTCAGATAGAAAAAGTAAGAAACTAAGTAAAAATCAAAAGAAATAAATAAAGTGAGTATAAAAGGATAAAATATTGAATTATTGAGAAATAGTTCAATAAGTGCCAAGTAAATGCGAACTATAATGATATAATTCACAAAGTATGTAAAAAAGTGCTAAAAAAATATTTGATTAATTAATGAATTTAAAAGACTTTGAAAAGTTTGTGCATGATAATTGTAGTGAATTATGGAGACATAATTCACTAATTGTATAAAATGTTCTGATCTGAAAAAAATGAATTAAACAAGTTAAAAATTTCTGCAAAGTTTCAGTGAGAAATGCTAATGGTGAATAATTGTAAAATAATTTATAAAAAGGTGATTAAAAAGAAACAAAGATAAAGTAACTGAAAGCCAATGATTTGATTAGTCAAAGTTTTGAAAAGAATAACCAATAAATTGTACAAATTCAAAGAAAAGAATTTGCAACTGTCTATATTTAAAAAGTATTCTGAAAATAATTGATTGATTTTGGCCTTAGTATTAGTCAGGCAGTAACAGTCTTGCACAGGATATAAATGGCTAGCCATAGGTACACCTTTGACCGCGGTGCAAGTCATGGCGATTTGCTATGCTATGTACTGGATCTCTGATCACCATGACATTATTTGTATCTGTTATTTGTTTTGTGAGAAATGGTCCTTTGGGGATCATTTCTCTATTTGTTTTGGCCCTGTGGGGTCTATGTTTCGTATATCCTATCTGAGAGTCCTGTTATATTGCATTAGGGGCATATGGAAAAGAATGAATCAAAATTTGTGAAAGTAAAACTAATGTAAAAGTCTTGGATAAAAGAACTCGAATGAATTAAGAAGTTCTAGGCTAAAAATGTAAGTTTTCCCAAAAATTGAAATTAATAAGCAAAAGTGAAAAGAGATTATTATTTTACAAGGTAAAATAGTAATTTAATAATTTAATTGCCCAAGAATATGCTTCTGTAAAAAAAATGATTAGTTCAGAATTAAAAAATTATGGATTATAATAATAATATGTTATATGAAAAGTTCAATAAAGCATGATCCGAATTTTAGGAAGCCAAAAGTTAACTGAAGATCAAAATAAGTAAATGAATGATAATTCTGTAATTAGAAAGAAAAATGCCAAGTTTGTTATAAGCAAGTAAAAAGACCTTTGAATAAAACAAAAAAAAAGTAAATTAAGACTTATTTGTAAAGTATTTCTATTTAAGTATAACACTTCGCATTAAATGTTAGAAACTTTAATATTTGAAATCTGATAAGTAATTCAACAAGGAGTCAAGTGAAATAAAAGAATAAATAGTAAAATTGAAAATTTGCTATTAAAAGTATAATGTTGCAAACAATGAATACATAATTGCTGCACCGAAAATCTACTTATACCGAGGCAATTAAAAATGTAAATTATCTACCGAAATAAAATTTGTACTGAATTAATTAAATAGAGAATTGTGTTTGATAAATCAAGTCATACGTAAAAGTTAAGTAAAGATAAAAGTAAGAATAGAAATGTCAAATTTTTTCGTTAAATGGAAAAAAAAGATTATCTTGAGTTAAGTTACAAAGTTTAAATTAAAGTAAAAAGTTTTCCCAAATTGTTGGTATGATATAAGAAAAAAGACTGGTAAAATGATTAAAAGTAATTTTTGATAAGACAATGTAATATCTGGCATAAATATAAAAAAATTATGCTTTATTTTGGGAAATTCTTGGATTAGTAGTCACCAATGGGCATATCTAGTGCTCAACACGTAGTGTTTACTACATGCAGGTTTTGAAGTGTTGCGGGAGCATAGTACATAAGGTTTTGAAGTGTTTCAAATTGTTCGGTGAAAAAAAAACGTACCGATTTCGGCTAAGTTTCGCATCGAAAAAGACTATTCCGAGAAGGGTGTAACATTTTGTGGTATCAGAGCAAAGGTTTAAGCAGTTCTAAGATCGGAGTGGGATAAGGTTAAGTGATAGGTTTGTTTGTATATACATGCAAATTATAAGTGGATAGGTTTTAAGTAATCTGAAGGGTACTTGCTCCCCTATCTGTATTAAAGTGAAAGAGTTGATATTTGACTGAGATTGTTAAGTGTGAAAGGTTTGATTCTGCACAGTAAAGATGGTAGTGAGTGAGGATGGAAGTATTGCTGCTTGAGATCTCATGGGACTCAAAATAGGAAAAAGAAAAGTTGACCGACATTAAGTGTAAATGTGAGAGTTTAAGTGTTTATATGGATAAGAAACAGTTAAAAGAAGCACAAAATAAAGAGTTTGATAAAAATTAAAAGGAATTGTATTTGAATACAGATAAATTGCTTAGGATAAAGAGATACTTTGATCGGATTATTTTGGCTTAAAAATGTTATTGAGTAGGTTATTACGATTATAAGTTTGGATTGTTTAAGATGCTCTATATATCTGTCAGTGACTTCCTTATAGGAGTGGGGATTTGATTGTATCTCTCATAGTAGTGGGAAGGGTTATGATATCTGTATTATACGAGAATACGTGACAATATTCTACCTGCATACATTAAATCATACATTTATTGCATAACATTTCATATTGTTTGATAGCATTTGATATGCATTATATCATATGTTTAAGCCCCACTTGATAGGATGAAACTGACAGGAGATATGATGAGCATAGAGACAACCTAAGAATGAGATAAGAAATAGTATGCTTGAGAGTGTTTTCCATTTTGATGTGGCTATTGTGAGTTTTTGGTCATGTCAATTAAATTTGTTAGCACATCGACTCTTTTGATGAATCGATGGAAAGGATCATTCAACTTTGCTGAGATCCATATCAGAGGATTTAAGTGGCCACTATCTAACATATTTTAAGACGTTGAAGAAGTATGGTGAGTACTTGGATAATGTAAGTGTACTTAAATTTGTGTGTCTGAAGGATAAGTATAAATGATTAATGATAATGTTTTGGGTTTTCAAGCTGTGAGAGCCAGATTAAGTTTGGCTCCAGATGGGGCGTGTTTAGCTGGAACACAAGTGAAACTGATATTATACAGTGGGTAAGAAAAATAATTCTGAAAGAGAATGTTTGTGTGATGGTTATTGTGAATAAATTGAAAGATTCTTACTAAAGTCCACTGAGATAGTAATATTTTGCATCCTGGAGGTCATCAGATGTACCAGGATTAAAAGCTTAGTTTTGAAAGCCAGATTGAAAGTGTAATATGATAGATATAAGTAAATGTTAAAGGTGTCAACGCATGGAAACAGAGCATTAGACTTATTTGGGAATTGCTCTGACTTATAATGATATTTATTTAAAAATGGAGTGATGAGATTAGAGAATCTATCATCGGATTGCTTAAGTGTCAAAGAAGAAGATTGGTAATAATATCAGTATTAGCATAGTGATTCAACCTTGGACTAATGGTCCGTCAGAGTGGATAATTCAGATATTGAAAGAAGGAATATTGTAAAGTGTATGGGATTGTGATAATGACTGTGAAAAGTGATTATCTATAATAGAATTCGACTCTTGTTAAGACAATGTCAGAAAGAAAATGTCGAATCTTTTATACCGGACTTAATAGAATGCAAATAAGTTAGCAAGTCTTGATTTGATTCAAGATATAAAAGGGATCTACATTCAGGATGATATGTTTAGAAAAGAGAGACTGATAAAGATTGGTTAGCTTTAAACGTAAGTAGGTTCTGTTGGCAAAGATATTTTTGGAACCATCAAATGAAAAAAAGGAAGTTCGATAAAATGACAGCATGGTATCCTCTACTCTTTGATATGAGTAAATTTCGAGGACGAAATTTCTTTTAGTAAGGGAGAATTGTAATGGCCTCAACACTGGGTCAATCGTGAATAGTGATTTTCGGCAATGAATAGTATTTTCCGAGCCCGAAAGGACATCCCAAAGTCAAAAATATTTTATTGGACCATTGGAAAGTAATGGTCATAGTGAGCTCGGGGTTGAAATTTAAAGTGAATTTGAGGTCAAATGGATGTCCAAAAGTCAAAAATACAAAAAAGGTAGTGAGTCAATTTCCCTAATAGGAAGGGGACTTGATTTTGCATAAATAATTGTAAATGAACTCCGAATATTGCCAGATTTTGCGTGCCTACATGAATTTTTATGTACAATATTTTGATAATGAGAATTGAATTTTTCGGTGACACCGGCAGTTGTCGAATTGGATCGATAAGTTTGAATCGGATCGATAACGGACTCTGATTGAGCCGAAAATTTATGTACTACCTATTTTTGATCTTTTAAAAATGATGAAATCAAAATTGAAGTGATTTGAAGTGAGAAAGATAGAGAATTTGGTTTGGGCCTTTAATAGCCTAAAATGGGCTTAAATTTATAATTGGGCTAAGCCCATAAATTAAGCCCACATTTAGGCTCACTTGAGGGGTATAAATAGAAAGAATATCTGGAGAAAATTCCAGATTTATGTGGCTGTTTCTTCTCCTCCTTGTTGGCCGAACCACACTCTCCCTTTCTTCTCTTTGATTTCTTCTTTTCTCACTTTAAATTTCTCATAATTCTTAACATAAAAATTAAAGTTCCACCTCTCTAGTTCACCTTAGTAGCCTCAAGAAAGTGGTTAGAGTAAGGGAAGGCTAGAAATCAAGTGGTTAAAGAAATTGAGGTAAGTTGGAAGTTAAGGAATTTATGGATTTAAATTATTTCTTTAGTGTTCTCCTATGGATTTTGAGGTGTAATTTATGATTTTGGGCTTGGATTTTGCATTTGAGGACAAAAAAATAGGGTTTGGAGAGCTTTGTTGGCCGGCCATCATAGGATCAAGTAAAGAGGAAGAAGTTTTCATGGAATAAACATAAAAAGGGAGGCTTAGGCACCCCTAAGCAAGAGAAAATTGTAAATGACTATAAAATCTTTTGATTTCCCTTTATTTGTGAATTATTCCTTTTATGTAACTAGGTTAAAAATTTTTAAAGTTGTTAATTAATGAAATTTGTTTAGGGTAAATGAAATTGAGCCTTAAAGGATATGAAATGGAAGCTAAAAAAGGAAAGAAAGAAAAATTTTAGGAAGGCTTTAGGATGGTGGTTGAAATATTCATGAAAGAAAATTGATGGAGAATTGCATGAAATTAATTTATATTAGCCTAAACTAATTATGGAAATGATAAATGGTGCACATGAATTTTTAGAGAATATTTGGAATTTATTTGGGAATTTTTAAGATTATGTATAGTGTATGTATATAGTGAAAAGTGTGGAATAATGTGAAATAATTGCTTATTTTAGTGAAAAATGATGCAAAATAATAAGTAATGCATAAATAAATTTTATGGAAATTTATTGAATTTATTAGAATTTTATTGAAGAATAAATGTGAATAAGTATAAAGAAGAATATTGAAGTAGTAAAGAATAATTGCATAAAAACGTGAAAGAAAGTGAATTAATATGAAATCAATTCACAGTTAACGAAAAAAAAATAAAAAGTCAATTGATGAATTTTTTTTATAACAACTTATTAAGCTATGAAAATAATATGCACAGTGAATTATTGGTAAATAATGCACAAAACGAGTGAAAATGATGAAAATTATAAAATAATGGGAATACGAATTTTTGTAAAATTTATATGCTTTATTAGAATATTTTTGAAATAAAATATTAATTATGTTTAATTAAAAATATTGAATTATTAAGAAATAATTCAATAAACAAGTAAAAGTGAGTAAATTAATTTACATTCGTGTAAATAAAATGAAAAAGTCAAAGGATGAATTTTTGAAAAAAAAAAGTGCAGTGAGTAGATAACCGTATTGAGTTATTACTAAATAATTCATAAATTGAATAAAATTGTGAATTATTATAAATAATTCACATACTGTATTAAAAGTTTTTCAAATTCTTAATAATTGGAAATTCAGATGAAAAAGTAAGAAACTAAGTAAAAATCAAAAGAAATAAATAAAGTGAGTATAAAAGGATAAAATATTGAATTATTGAGAAATAATTCAATAAGTGCCAAGTAAATGCGAATTATAATGATATAATTCACAAAGTATATAAAAAGGTGCTGAAAAAAATATTTGATTAATTAATGAATTTAAAAGACTCTGAAAAGTTAGTGCATGATAATCATAGTGAATTATGGAGACATAATTCACTAACTGTATAAAGTGTTCTGATCTGAAAAAATGAATTAAGCAAGTTAAAAATTTCTGCAAAGTTTCAGTGAGAAATGCTAATGGTGAATAATTGTAAAATAATTTATAAAAAGGTGATTGAAAAGAAACAAAGATAAAGTGACTGAAAGTCAATGATTTGAATAGTCAAAGTTTTGAAAATAATAACCGATAAATTGTACAAATTCAAAGAAAAGAATTTGCAACTGTCTATATTTGAAAAGTATTCTAAAAATAATTGTTTGATTTTGCCCTTAGTATTAGTCAGGTAGTAACAGTCTTGCACAGGATATAAATGGCTAGCCATAGGGACACCTTTGACCGCGGTGTAAGTCATGGCGACTTACTATGTTATGTACTGAATCTCTGATCACCATGGCATTATTTGTATCTGTTATCAGTTCTGTGAGAAATGGTCCATTGGGGATCATTTCTCTATCTGTTGTGGCCCTGTGGGGTCCACGTCCTACATATCTTATCTGAGAGTCTTGTTATATTGCACTAAGGGCATATGGAAAAGAATGAATCAGAATTTGTGAAAGTAAAACGAATGTAAAAGTCTTGGATAAAAGAACTCGAATGAATTAAGAAGTTCTAGGCTAAAAATATAAGTTTTCCCAAAAAATTGAAATTAATATGCAAAAGTGAAAAGAGATTATTATTTTACAGGGTAAAATAATAATTTAATGATTTAATTTCCCAAGAATATGCTTCTGTAAAAGAAAAATGATCAATTCAGAATTAGAAATTATGGATTACAATAATAATATGTTATATGAAAAGTTTCAATAAAGCATGATCCGAATTTTAGGAAGCCAAAAGTTAACTGAATATCAAAATAAGTAAATGAACGATAATTCTGTAATTAGAAAGAAAAATTCCAAGTTTGTTATAAGCAAGTAAAAAGACCTTTGAATAAAAAAAAAAGACTTATTTGTAAAGTATTTCTATTTAAGTATAACACTTCGCATTAAATTTTAGAAACTTTAATATTTGAAATCTAATAAGTAATTCAACAAGGAGTCCGAGTGAAATAAAAGAATAAATAGTGAAATTGAAATTTTGCTATTAAAAGAATAATGTTGTAAACAATGAATACATAATTACTACACCGAAAATCTACTTATACCAAGGCAATTAAAATTGTAAATTGTCTACCGAAATAAAATTTGTGCTGAATTAATTAAATAGAGAATTATTTTTGATAAATCAAGTCATACATAAAAGTTAAGTAAAGATAAAAGTAAGAATAGAAATGTCAAATTTTGTCGTTAAATGGCAAAAAGAGATTATCCTGAGTTAAGTTGCCAAGTTTAAATTAAAGTAAAAGTTTTCCCAAATTGTTGGTATGATATAAAAAAAAGACTGGTAAAATGATTAAAAGAAAATTTTGATAAAATAACGTAATATCTGGCATAAATATAAAAAAATTATGCTTTATTTTGGGAAATTCTTGGATTAGTAGTCACCACTGGGCATATCTAGTGCTCAGCACGTAGTGTTTACTGTGTGCAGGTTTTGAAGTATTGCGGGAGCATAGTACATAATGGAGCCAGATCGGAAGAGAAGATTTTGTATAAGACTGAGTTGTATTTTGGCATGTATATACTTATACTATTAAGGTAAAAGACTGAACTGTGATTTGATTGTATTTTTGATTATTGATGGATGAGTGTTTGATGTAAACTTTTGGCATGAAATTATTTTTGTATATGTTTTAATTGTTTACAAGATTGTCGAATGATTATGGAATTAATGTAAAAGTATTTTAAGTGTTTCAAATTGTTCGGTGAAAAAAAAACGTACCAATTTCGGCTAAGTTTTGCATCGGAAAAGACCGTTCCAAGAAGGGTGTGACACTATCCCCCTATCAACAGAAGAAGAATTTACACTTCTATAATATCCACCACAATTCTCAATTCCATCTTCTTCCAAAAATAATCAATATTATCCCAAACTCCTCAACCACATTAATAACATGAATCATAAACTTTACTTAAACAAATATTCCAATATTCATCTTTACAATTATATATTTAAAATTGAGTGTTGCCTAGTGAATCCAAAAAACAAATTTACACTTGATACAACAAAGTTTGACAATTAGAAGCCATCTAAATTTTCATGTAGCTAATCCCTAAAAAATAAAATATAAGTGCCAAGCCCAAGTATCCATCTCGAAGTTGAAGAATTTCCACTTCACTTCTTGGTAAATCCTTAATTTTGCCAACTGACCAAAATACTTGAGTACCTATGCACAGAAATAAAATTCCATGCGCTAAGCATATTTGCTTAGTGGCAACCACTAACTATACTTTTTCCAAAACAGTTCATATGACAAAAATCAACAATTTAAAACACAATTAACAATTAATTAGAAAAAATAGAATATTAAATTAATTACTTTAAGACCGTTGATCACATAGTATAATACAAATGTGAACCATACATGTATATATATATGCTTATTTTATTACAATTACCAAATTAACTTAACCTTTGATATGAATCAATATTCCATTTTGTTTAAAATAAGGAAATATGTATTTTCTTTGCCCAAAGTAACTTGCAGGAATTCACCAAGAGAGACACGCGGGACTACTGCTTCGTAGGCCTAGTTGAAAATGGCTTGTTAAGCCTATTGATTATGACCGTATAAGCCTGATAATAATGACCCCTTTTGGGCAGGCGAATACGACCCCTTATTGGGCCTGGTGAATACAACCCCTTATTCGGCCTAGCTCTTTAATTAACGGTAAAAAAAATCCCATTTACTAGTCACTTAGCTGAGTTTTTATCCCTATAGCTAGCCAATTATATCCTACTCGTAATTCCTACCATTTACTATGGGCAAAAAATCTAAATAAATAGATAAATAAATAAATAATATATTAATATTTGCCGATTATATTCACTTACACGTAATTAATTGCATCAAATTAAATTTAATGCCACATTGTTGTATTTTGTCTTTCCATACATTTTATGGCACATTATTGCCTCCCTTGATTATTTCAAAACAAATTAATATTTAAAACCTCGCACCCTGCTCAACTATTTATTAGTTACAAAAATTTCAAATTTAATTTAACAAAACCTAAAAAACTTAAGACTACTAAGACCTCTAACAATAATTACATTTACATGATCTTATTCTTTTTTTTTTAAAAAAAAATTGTATTAAAATGATTCTTTGGCAATATGTAGACTTCCAATCCTACACAGTATAAAATTAGAAAATAAATGGGTTATCAAAATGAACTAATCTTCACTTACAATAGGTTTAGATGGGAATATATATTAGGCTACACAAACAATATATAAATAGATGTGCATATCCGTGGCCAAGTTCCAAATTGTACACATATTTACATATGTAGGAACTTAATAAGAATTTGGTTTTATAAACTAAAAACCACATTTGCAGAACTAATATCATGCCAAAATCTATACTTTGAATATAATTAATCACAGCATTAATAATAACAATTGAGGAAAAAAATAAACAAAATAAAGTTAGTGGTTACAAACCTTAATTGGTGACAAAATTTGCTTCAATTCTCTAAAAACACCTTACAAGTTCAAAATCAAACTCCTACTTCCTTTTCTTTCTCTTTCTTCTTCAAATCTTTTTCTTCTCCTAGCTGTCATTCATGTGGAGGAATCGGATAGCTTGATGGTCTATAGTAAAAGAATGGTGAGGCTATTATCTCCACAAAGAAGAAAATGCAGCTAAGCTGCAATCCCGCCACTCAAAGTCGACGAAAAGAAAAATAGGGGAAAGAAAGAAAGTTGTTGTCTAGCGACTAACGAAGAAAAAAATGTAGATGCAGTGGAGAGAGAGAAGAAAAAAATACAGGTGATGGATGGTTGGAAATTGCAGGAAAAATCGAAAGAGGGAGAGCAACGTAGATTGAAGAAAATGAAGAGTGAGAGAGCCCAAAAATAATATCGTTTTTGCTTGTTTTGAGGCTGATATTTGTGCCCAATTACCACTTAGTCCCTCTTGAATTTTTTCCCTTTTCAATTATATGCAATTTAGGTCCTTAAATTACTTTAACCCATTCTATTAATTTAGATTCTCATTTTAATTTTTTTGTGCTGTTATTATTATTATTTTGACATTATTTATTTATTTTTCCTTTATTATTTGAGTGTCCTACAATGTCGGGTTCTTTACCAACATTATTTGGGTCACCAATAATTTAGGGCATTACATTTCTTCCCCTTTAAAGAAAATTTTATCCTTAAAATTACCTGGTCCAAGGTAGCCTCATTTGTGTTATGATTTCTCCAAAGCACTTTTACCAGTGGAATCGTCTTATTTCTTAGTTGCTTTACTTCACGAGCTAAAATTGGAATTGGTTCTTCTTCATATGTCAAATCTGACTGAATATGTACGTCTCCAAGTTTAACAACATAGGATGGATTTGATCGATACCTCTAGAGCATGGATATATGGAAAATAGGAGTCCTATATTAGGCTCAAAATCATTCTCAGTAGGCTATCAAATTTTCCACAACAAACCCTAACATCAGGGTGGATACTTTTCCTCACCAGCTGCACTATCCCTAAAGGCTACTTTTTCAAATTTTTACTGTCGATTGCCTTAGAAAACTTGGATTATAATGAGGTCAGAAGGGAGTATTGTAGAAGCTAGAGCTATATAATGGTTAGAATGCCATCGTAGCAGTCAATGTTCATTTGGGCTAAAACAAAAGGAAATCTTTGGTAATGAACCATGCTCTATTACAACATAGGATGTTTCAATCTGAACACATCAGAAGTTATAAGACTGATGTTGACAATAAGGAACTATTAGACAAGAGACAAAATTCTGATGAAAATGTAAATTTTGGAAAGATACAGAGTAAAATAAAAGGTGTCAACATCCTTAATGATGATGGTTTTCCTTACTTTGGTGCCAATTTGTAGCTTGATGACATAGTCATTGGGAAGTGTACAAAATCTATCCAAGATCACAGTATAAGACTGGAGTACATTGAAAGATAAACCTATAGTCCAAAATGTTGTTTTGACTTCCAATGATAAAGGAAAAAATTATGTTGTTGTGTCTCTAAGGTAGACCTACATATATGAATGGTAAGCTTTAGGCATATGTAATCGATGACTCTTCACAGATGCATATTTGCCAGAAATTTTTCAAGGAAAATATTGTTTAAAAAGGGGCAAAGACGCCTATAGATCGCATCAACCACTACAATTGTAAGGTTAGGTATGCCTACAAATGGCACCAACCCACCATTACTCAACCTTATTTGATTCTCCATGTCAATAAGCTGGTGCTAATAAAAAATGGCAAGAATTATCTAATTTTGCATGCCAATAAACTGGTATTAATAAGATACACTAAACTCATCTCAATTCTGTATGCCGATAAGATGGCATTAATAAGATAGTCAACTGAGGGTTAACACATCGATAAACTAATGTTTACTACCAAATCAAGGGTTGACATGTTGACAAGTTGACAGTAACTATCCAAACAAGGGTTAACACATAGATAAACTGGTGTTAACTATCTAAAAAAAGGTTAACATGTCGACAAGCTGACAGTCATCTGTCATGTGAGGATCAATCGTTTTTTGTCACTTCCTTCTTGTTCAGGTTAGATTAAGGGTATTTTTATAAATTCAAAAGTTTCATCTGAGGGATGGCCATATGTCTTTAGGGACAACCATATATGGGAGCATTTCTAGAAATTCCCATATTTTTTGGTTTAAAAAAAATGAGAAGATAAGATTTTTAAAGGATTTGGAGGAATCAATCCCTCTGTACATGAAGAGTTAGAGTTGGAATGTGTGTGTGTGTGTCTATATATATATATGGTATCTGAGCTTGGGGGGTTGTAGATCTAATAAGTAAACCGTTCATAATTTTTAAATTTAATTCCTTTTTGAAAAATTTAAAATATTTTCTAGGTAAAGGTTAGTTGCTAGGTAGTAAAATCCCATGTTAGCCGACGAACAGGCGTTTAGGGTAGTAAATCCTTTGCAAGGTTATCTAGGAGAGAAAATATAATTTGTCAAACATTAATTAAATTTTCAAATTATGTATTGTTTATTTTCCAGAACTACTTTTTTTTCTTGTTCTACTACCTCAAACTCTATAGATCTAGGATCTCAGAAAGCAAACATCTTTAATAGTGAAGAAATCACTATTGAAGATTTTTATAAATCAATAAATAAATGGAAAATTTCCAAAATTAAAAGAGATCTGATATATGAGAACAGTCTTTTTCAAAAACTCATAAAAACTGATTTCATAATTAAAACAGAAGAAATGGGTGTTCAAATATCAAAACCATTTGAAACTATCCATCTTCTTTCACAAAAAACCCTATAAAAATATCGTGACAGGAAATTTGAATATATACACATAGGTCTTGTCCAGGTAGGAATAAAACCTCTAACAAGAGAAGGATTAAACACCTCAATTCTCTTTGTTCGATTTTCAAGATTCCATTATCAGTTCAGTTGAGTTGAGTCTTTTACAAGGACCAATCTCTTTTGAATGTGCACTGAACATTTCACTGGCTCTTAATGATAAAAACATTTTGAAGTCTTTGATTTTACAAATCAAAACACATAATTACAAAATGCCGGAAGGATTAATTCCAGTAGCCATCATTTTTCTGGTACATTACAAAGCAATGTTTTCTGCATTTACATCGGTAAAAAATGTAACCTAAAAGGGTGAAACCCTATTTTTCCAAATAGATTTATCTAGAGCAAATACAATAATTCTAAAACCATCCTTTGGAAGGATATTGATCTCCCTGAACAATGGGTTTAAGAAGGTGTTGTAAAGGCAAAATCTCTAGAAAAATCTATTCCAAACACTCATTTGAAGGAAATTGTTCAGTACAATGAAGAAGACCAACAGACAAACCAAAACGTGGAGTTGTCCAAACTCTATTGGCCAAGAAGTTCAAATAAGCCTTTTACCATCACAACTGCTCTAGATTTAGGCATAAAAAATAGACCAAATATTTTATCCCAGTTTAAATTCAATGCCTCTACTATCTATGAATGGAACATAGACGGTATGTCTAAGTACAACATCCTTAGTCTTCTACAACAGATGACTATGGTTTCAAATGCCTACAAAACCCAAACAAACACACCTGATAGAGCCATAGCTGAACTTTTTATATCAGGGTTCTCAGGACAGTTAAAAGGTTGGTGGGATTACCATCTCATGCAACAATAGTAACTAGAAATTCTAGGTGCTATTCAAACCACAGAGGAAGGAACTCCCATCCTTAATGAGATAGGAAACCCTATTCCAGATGCAGTAGCAATCTTAATCCACACGATTAGCTTGCACTTCATAGGAAACCCATCTCATTTAAAAGATAAAAACACAGAATTGCTTTCAAAACTTAGGTGTAAAATGCTTTCTAAATTTCAAAGTTATGAAAATACTTTTCTAACCAGGGTAGTGCTTAGAGAAGATTTCAATCAATCATTTTTTAAAGAACAATTCTTAGTAGGCTTACCAACACTTTTAGGAGAAAAAGTTAGAAATAAAATTAAAGAAATTTTTGGAATTAACCGTATCCCTTATGATCATTTGACAAATGGTGAATTGGTTAGTTTCACTCAAAAAGAAGGTTTAAAAATCTGTCAGGAGTATTTTGCAAACAGTTTGAAATACCCTCAGGTAGTTAAACTAAAGAATGTGGCGGTTCCTGATCAAAAACCTATAAAAAATCCCATAGAAAATCCTTTTCAAAACCAAGCAAACATAGTTTCTATAAAAGGTCTAAACCTGTTAAAACCTATAAGAAACCAAAACCATTTAGAAAACCTCTCAAAAAAGAGAGTCAAAAATTAGTCACCTGTTTCAACTGTGGCCAACCTGGACACATTTCGAAATATTGTTGACTAGCCAAAAAACTTCATAAGTTACAAGTAGAAGAAGAAATCATGAAAAAAACTCTTCTATTTTGATTGAAACCTCTAAAGAAGAAACACAAACAAATTCATCAGAAAACCAAAAACCTTTATAGTATGATGAATTAGCCACCTCCAGTTTCTCTGACAGCTATTCTAAAGATAATTTAGAATCTTACAAATCTGTTAATGTCCTAACAAAAGATCAAGAATTAATGCTTGATATTGTTAAACAAGTTGAGGATAAAAAGCTTCTAAAAGATATCATTGAAAAACTTTTAATATCTTTTGAATCAAAACCACAAAAATCCTCATCTTCTCCTTCCTCCTCTTTGATAAAAAATAATACCTATGATTTGACAAAAATTATAGGTATTAAAACAAAAATCAAACCTGTTGTTACTATCCAATCACTTCAAGAAGAAATAAAGATAGTAAAATAAGAGTTAAAAACTCTTAAACAAAAATAGGAATTTGATTCCGAACATCTTCACAGATTAGTCTCACAGGTTGCTGAAATAGAAAAATCTGACGAAGAAAGTGAAGAAGACATCGAAACAACAAAAGAAATTAAAACTCTAGAAACAGTTTTAGAAGATTTGTTATTTGTTTTAAGAACAATCACTACGAGAAAATATTTGATCAAAATCAAACTTGTTTTCTCAAATGATTTTCAATTTGAAACAATTGCTCTTTTTGATGCAAGTGTAGATTTAAACTGCTTAAAAAACTATATTATCCCCAAAAGATTTGCTCAAAAAACTAATGAAAAACTTTCTGTAGCAAATAATTCAAAAATAATTATCAAAAGCAAAAAAGAAGCTACCATTAGAAACGGTAGTATTTCAATCAAAACTCCTTTTGTTTTATTAGAAAATATAAATCGTAGTGCCATTTTAGGGACTCCATTTATCAACATGATAACTCCTTATTCTGTCAACTATGATAGTATTTCTTTTAAATCACAAAAAAATAAAATAATTTTTCTTTTTATTGAAAAACCTAGAACAAGGAATTTAAAACTTTTAAAAGCTTGTTCTGTTTACAAAAATGAGTTAAATCTCATAATCCAAAGAAAAATGAAACATTTGGAATTCTTAAAAAGAGATGTTTCTTTCATCAGAATAAAAAAATCTTTGGAAGATAAATCTACCAAATAAAATATTTTAAAATTCTAAAAATTTCTTGAAAAAGAAATTTGTTCTGACTTACCAAACACTTTTTGGGAAAGAAAACAACATATGGTAGATTTACAATATGAAAATGATTCCCACAAAAGTTAGACCAATTCAAATGAATCATGAACTTAAAATTCATTGCGAAAATGAAATTCATTATTTTTTATCCAAAGGTCTTATTCAAAAGTTCAGGTAGCCATGGAGTTGTGCAGCTTTCTATATTAACAAAAATCTAGAAAAGGAAAGAGGTACACCAAGACTTGTGATAAATTATAAGCCTTTAAATAAAGCTTTGAAATGGATTCAATATCCAATTCCAAACAAAAAAGATCTTTTACAAGAACGTCATTCTGCTTTAATCTTTTCCAAATTTTATTTAAAGTCAGGATTTTAGCAAGTTCAAATTGAACAAAAAGATCGTTACAAAATAGCTTTTACTATTCCCTTTGGTCAATATGAGTGGAAAGTAATGCCATTTTGATTAAAAAATGCTCCTTCAGAATTTCAACAAATAATGAATGATATTTTTGCTCCTTATTCAAAATTTTGCATAGTATATATTGATGATATTCTTATTTTTTCAGAAACTTTGGATCAACATTTCAAACACTTAAAAACATTTCTTATGGTTGCCAAGAGAAATTGTCTAGTAGTATCCAAATCAAAAATCTCTCTTTTCCAAACAAAAATTTATTTTTTGGTCATTACATTTCTCAAGGAATTATTACTCCAATCGAGAGATCCCTAGCCTTTGCTGACAAGTTCCCCAACAAAATCTTAGATAAAACCTAATTACAAAGATTTTTGGGAAGTTTAAACTATGTCTTAGATTTTTGTCGAAACATCAACCGATTGGCAAAACCATTGCATGATAGGTTGAAGAAAAATTCAGTTCCCTAGTTTGATGAACATACTAAAGTTGTTCAAAAAATCAAAGCCCAGGTTAAATAAATTCCCTATCTACACTTGGCTGATCCTTTAGCATTTAAAATAGTTGAAACGTATGCTTCAGACATAGGATTTGGGGGAATTTTGAAACAAAAAGTCAATGGCAAATAATGCATTGTACAATTTACATCTGCACATTGGAAAGATTGTCAAAAGAATTATTCTACCATTAAAAAAGAAATTCTTTTGATTGTCTTGTGCATTACAAAATTTCAAAGTGATTTACTCAATCAAAAATTTTTACTTTGCATTGATTGTAAATCAGCAAAAGAAGTTTTGCGAAAAGATGTTCAAAACATTGCATCAAAATAAATTTTTGCTAGATGGCAAGCAATCCTTAGTATTTTCGATTTTGAAATTGAATTTATTAATGGAGACAAAATTCAATTCCTGATTTTTTGACTAGAGAGTTTCTCCAAAACAAGTACTGAATGACATACAAAATGCCCAGAAAATCCAAGGCAAAAGAAAAGGGCAGAGAGGTCTAGAAGGACCAACAAGAATCAAAACCAGCAGTATCATCTGCTGTTCAAATAAAATCTTGGGCTCAAGCAGTCGAAAAAGATGAAGAAAAGGCATTACAAAATGCCAACCATATCCAATAATGAATACAAACAGTCCAAAAGGAACCTAAGCTCAAACAGTAGTTCCAACAAGCTTTGAAAGTAGAAGAATCAAAAGGTGAATGCCATTAAGCAATTGAAGCCTTCGCAGAAATTAAAGAACTACAGGCAAAAATAGAAAAAAAGCCCGTATAGGTAAAACTCTCTCTGCTATTTAAAAAATCGAGAAAGGAGAATCTTCTTCTCAAAAAACTATTTCACAAAATTTTTCAAAACCCTCAAAAGAGAAATCTTCTATCAAACTTATTATTCCAAAAAATCACAAGAAATTTCTTGTGATGAGGTTTCTTCAAAATCCTCTAAAGAGGAATTTTCTCAAATCGTTTTATCACAAAATAACTCTGATTTGGTATTATCTCAATCAAAACAACCAAAATTAGATTATTTTATAAAAAATGATTTTCAATATATATGGATTGTTGAGAAAGGATTTTATTTTCAAAATCCTCCACATACCATTTCAAAAATTTTTCCAAAAGACTGGTATTTTAAACCGTGGGATTTAACAAGTTATGTAACAGTTAATCATAACCCCAAAAAATGACCCAAAATCCTTTATTCCACTGTAAAGATTCACAAAATCCTTTCTTCACTAGAATAGGGATAGGCACTGCACACTCCAAAACATTTTTCCCTTGACTTCAAAACCACCGTCAACCATTGTAGGATATTTAACTACTAGGACTATTGGCATTCCTGGTATAATGCCTTCCTACTACAAAATCAAAAGTTTAGCCACACTTGGCTATTCTTACTCCTCAAATTAAACCCTTCAAAAATCCTGTTTTGGTTTAATCATTGGTGAAAGCTTTATGGTATTGTTCCTGAAATTCTAAAACCTTTTGTTTAATAAGGCTACCTTTTTTTTAAAACCTCCTACAAACCTTCTGAAAGGGAAAGAAGATTTCATCCCTTGCTCCTTTTTGCCATAAAATTCTATCTATCGTGGATTTCCTACTGGTGTTTAGAATACCAACAAAAAAAAGCTTCAATGGTTCTAGTAAAGAGATTCAAAACTCGCTGGTGGACAAAACTCTTAGTTCCCGCCATTATCAAAAAACCTGGTGTCAAAAAATGGCTTCAAGCCTAAGGATTCCTTAAACAAGGCCCAGAATTGACTCAATTTTTGGCTTAGAAGTCCTTTGCCCAGACCCAGTTAGTAGCCATAAAAACTGAAGAAGAATATTTCTAGATCATGGCCCAACTTCTTAAGAGTAAGGCATCATCTTCAAAAACCTCTTTGGTCCCTTCTCAGGCCGAATTGTCTTCAGGCTTTGAGCCCATCATCAACTTAGGTGATGACAACGAAGATGATTGCTATGGTATTTTCCCACCACCATAGTCGGTTTTATTTTCAAACATGGATCCAATTCTAGTCCATCCATTGTCAAAGGCATGGGCCATTCATTGAGCAGGCCCATAAAAAAAAAGAAAAAAAAGGAAAAAAGTTAAAATAGAAAATGATTGGATTTCTTACTTTTACTTTGTTAGATATCTGCTCCCCGCTTGTGATATCTCCACCAACTCCAAAGTGGGCAAAAAAGCTTCTTCACGGGTCCAAGTTCCCGTGATAAATAAAAGACTTTCTTACCTTTTGTGGTTCTAAGCTCTCACATTTTTAGGCTTAACAAACAGAGGAGTCTCCTATAAGAAGATCATTCTTCTTCATTCAAGGGCAGAGACTCTTTTAGCGAGAATTTTCCATTTCTCAAACAAAACCACTCTAGACTAGATTCTTAAGAAGCTCATGTGTTGAGCATACCTTGTCATCTTGAGTTGAGTGTATCTCCAAAACAAAAACTTGTATTTTCTTTTCTGTTTTCGTAAGTATCGCTCATGTGTTGAGCATTTGTTTTTGATATTTTAAGCTTACATTTATAAAATTTTCTCTTGTAATTATCCTGTGTTTGATTGTTGCCTTCATTGTTTAAGTATGCTATGCACTTACAGCTTAGGCTGACCTTGTGCATCATAAATTCTGTCTGCATATTGTTTGTGTTTGCATTCAAAGGTATATAGGCTTAAACAATTCGATCTGCGGGCTATTGGTCCAAAGGGCAACTCAATTGTTGTGATTGATTATTTCCACGTACCTTATACACTTTGTGTTTTTGTATTGTGTTGTGCTTTGCAGGTTGTGTTTTGTTTTGTTGTTCTACCTCCTACCCTTAGATCTTGGGGCGCATATGGTATTAGAACCTGGGAGTTTGTAGATCTAATAAGTAAACTATTCATAATTTATAAATTTAATTCCTTTTTGAAAAATTTAAAATATTTTCTGGGTAAAGGTTAGCTGCCAGGTAGTAAAATCCCGTGTTAGCTGATGAAGAGGCATTTAGGGTAGTAAATCCTTTGCAAAGTTATCCAGGAAAGAAAATATAATTTTTCAAACATTAAATAAATTTTCAAATTAAGGATAATTTATTTTCCAAAATTTCTTCTTTTTCTATTTCTTTTACCTCAAACTCTGTAGATCTAGGATCTTATAAAACAAAAATCTTAAATAGTGAAGAAATCACTATTGAAGATTTTCATAAATCAATAAATAACTGGAAAATTCCCAAAATTAAAAGAGATAAGATATATGGAAACAGTCTTTTCCAAAAACTCATAAAATTGATTTCATAATTAAAACAGAAGAAATGAGTGTTCAAATCTATAAACCATTTGAAACTATCCATCTTCTTTCACAAAAAACCCTACAAAAACATCGTGACAAGACATATGAATATATACATATAGGACTTGTCCAAGTAGGAATAAAACCTCTAACAAGAGAAGGATTAAACACATTAATTCTCTGTGTTCTAAGAGATGCAAGGTTTCTCAATTTTCAAGATTCCATTATCAGTTCAGTTGAGTCGAGTCTTTTTCAAGGACCAATCTCTTTTTAATGTGCACCAAACATTTCACCGGCTCTTAATAATAAAAACATTTTGAAGTCTTTGATTTTACAAATCAAAACACATAATTACAAAATACTGAAAGGATCTATTCCAGTAGCCATCATTTTTTGGGTATATTATAAAGCAATGTTTTCTGCATTTACATTGCTAAAAAATGTAACCAAAAAGGGTGAAACCTTGTTTTTCCAAATAGATTTATCTAGAGCAAATACAATAATTCCAAAAACCATCATTTGAAGGGATATTGATCTTCCTGAAGATGGGTTTTAAAAGGTGTTGTAAAGCCAAAATCTCCAGAAAAATCTATTCCAAACACTCATTTGAAGGAAATTGTTCAGTACAATGACGGACGAGTAAAAATGAGTTTCTCAAGCACTTCTAGCCGTCGATATTTCAATGCTGGTTTTTCCACGAGTACTATAGATTTTAGGAGAGCCTCAAACTTACCTTCTGTGATTCATCTTCTTGATAAGGAAGAACATATTCAAAAACCAAGATTTTCTTGTTTAAGCATTCCTAGTGCTTCTTTTCAAAACATTGATTATTCAACAACTGTTCCTCACTAAGTTTATACAAAACCTCAGGTTTCAAACAAAGAACAAAATATTTCACCTCCAACTTCACCATCTTTTTCGGCAATAACAGAAAATGTTATTAATGAATTAAATGTCATTGAAAAAGATTTTGAAGCTAACAAAACCCTTTTACATAAGGATTTTTATTCGCCAAAAAATATAGAAAAAAAAACATGGTTCTTTAAAAATTTTCTAGAAAAAAGAAAAGAAATTCAAGAAGAATATTATGAATTTGTTTTCACAAACAAAGCTCATATTTTATTCTATGATTGGTTTGAAATTTATGCATCACAAAAACAAATTTCATATCCATTTCAAACAAAAACTTTTAACCCTATAACTTTCATAAATAAGATTACAGAATGGGAAATGTCCGATGGTAGAAAAATTCAATCTGAACATCCACCATTAAGACATATAAAAATTAGTCATTTGAGTTAAACTATTGATGCCAGTCCTTACAAAACTCCAAATGAAAATACGGATAAGGATTTAAAAAACATCATCCAGCAAAATAATTTCACAAACACTCACCTTAGTACAATTGCAAAATAATTGACTAGGATAGAGGAACACTAAAGAATCTCCGTTGTTTCCCTTGTTGAAATAACAGGTTTAAAATTAAAAAACCCTATTTTTAAACCTTTCCAAATTTCTAAGACAGGACAAAAATTGCTCAAAGAGAGTAAATTAGAATTTACTCAAGCCTTACGAGACCAACAAAGTAAGATAGAGCATTCCTCCTCTACCTCTACTCCTATGGTCGCACAGGACACCCTTGATAAAAATAAAACTGTTAGTATCCTAGATCAGCTCTCTGACTCTGAAAAAGACCAACGGACAAACCAAAACCCGAAGTTGTCCAGATTCCATTGGCCAAGAAGTTCAAATATGCCTCTTGCCATCACAACTGCTCCAAACTTAGGCATAGAAAATAGACCAAATATTTCATCCCTGTCTAAATTCAATGCCTCTACTATCTATGAATGGAACATATATGGTGTGTCTGAGTACAACATCCTTAGTCTTCTACAACGGATGACTATGGCTTCAAATGCCTACAAAATCCAAACAAACACACCTGATAAAGCCATAGCTGAACTTTTGATAGCAGGGTTCTCAGGACAGTTAAAAGGTTGGTGGGATTACCATCTAACGTAACAACAAAAACTAGAAATCCTAGGTGCTATTCAAATCACAGAGGAAGGAACTCCCATCCTCGATGAGATAGGAAACCATATTCTAGATGCAATAGCAACCTTAATCCACATGATTAGCTTGAACTTCATAGGAGAACCATCTCATTTAAAAGACAAAAATATAGAATTGCTTTCAAACCTTAGGTGTAAAAAGCTTTCTGAATTTCAATGTTATAAAACACTTTTCTAACCAGGGTAATGCTTAGAGAAGATTCCAATCAACCATTTTGGAAAGAAAAATTCTTAGCAGGCTTACCAGCACTCTTAGGAGAAAAGGTTAGAAATAAAATTAAAGAAATTTTTGGAATTAACCGTATCCCTTATGATCATTTGACATATAGTGAATTGGTTAGTTTCACTCAAAAATAAGGTTTAAAAATCTGTCAGGATTTAAAACTTCAAAAACACTTAAAAAGGGAAATGAAGCAAAAAAAAAAAAGAACTAGGATCTTTCTGTAAACAATTTGAAATAGCCACAAGTAATCAAACTAAAGAATGTGGTGGTTCTTGTTTAAAAACCTAGAAAAAATCCCATTAAAAATCTTTTTCAAAACAAAGCAAACACAGTTTCTATAGGAGGTCTAAACCTGTTAAAACCTATAAGAAACCAAAACCATCTGGAAAACATCTCAAAAAAGAGAGTCGAAAATCAGTCACTGGTTTCAACTATGGCCAACCCGGACACATTTTGAAATACTGTAAACTGTCCAAAAAACATCATGAGTTACAAGTAGAAGAAGAAATCATGCAAAAAATCTCTTCTCTTTTGATTGAAACCTCTGAAGAAAAATTGCAGATAGATTCATCAGAAAACCAAAAACCTTTACAGTATGATGAATTAGGCACCTCCAGTTTCTCTTATAGCGATTCTGAAGGTAATTCAGAATCTTACAAATCTGTCAATGTCCTAACAAAAGATCAAGAATTAATGCTTGATATTGTCAAATAAGTTAAGGATAAAAAGCTTCAAAAAGATATCATTGAAAACTTTTGACATCTTTTGAATCAAAACCACAAAAATCCTCGTCTTCTCCTTCCTTCTTTTTGATAAAAAATAATACCTATGATTTAACAAAAATCCTAGGTGTTAAAACAAAGACCAAGCCTCCTATTACTATCCAGTCACTTCAAGAAGAAATTAAGATAGTAAAACAACAGTTGTAAACTCTTAAACAAAAATAAGAAATTGATTACAAGCTTCTTCACAGATTAGTCTCACAAATGGCTAAAATAGAAAACCATTTTGAAGAACAAGAAAATGAAGAAATCCTTGAAACAAATGAAATTAAAACTCTGGAAACAGATCCAGAAGATTTCTTATTTGTTTTAAGAACGGTCACTATAAGAAAATATTTGATCAAAATCAAACTTGTTTTCTAAAATGATTTTCAATTTGAAACAATTGCTCTTTTTGATACAGGGGTAGATTTAAACTACTTAAAAAGTTGAATTATCCCCAAAAGATTTGCTCAAGAAACTAATGAAAGATTTTCTGCAGAAATAATTCAAAACTAATTATCAAAAGCAAAACGGAAGCTAGCATCAAAAATGGTAGAATTTCAATCAAAACTTCTTTTGTTTTATTAGAAAATATAAATCATAGTGTCATTTTAGGGACTCCATTTATCAACATGATAACTCCATATTCTATCAACTATGACAGTATTTCTTTTAAATCACAAGGAAATAAAATAATTTTTCCTTTCATTGAAAAATCTAGAATAAGGAATTTAAACCTTTTAAAAGCTTATTCTGTTTACAAAAATGAGTTAAATCTCATAATCCAAGGAACAACAAAACATTTGGAATTCTTAAAAAGGGATGTTTCTTTCATCAAAATTCAAAAATCTTTGGAAGATAAATCTACCAAATAAAAGATTTTAAAATTCCAAACATTTATTGAAAAAGAAATTTGTTCTGACTTACCAAACACTTTTTGGGAAAGAAAACAACATATGGTAGATTTATCATATAAAAATGATTTTTCAGATAAAATGATTCCCACAAAAGTTAGACCAATTCAAATGAATCATGAACTTAAAATTCATTGTGAAAATGAAATTCGTCATTTATTATCAAAAGGCCTTATTCAAAAATCTAGGTCCCTAAAGAGCTTTGCAGCTTTCTATGTTAACAAAAATTCGGAAATAGAAAGAGGTACACCAAGACTTGTGATAAATTATAAGCCTTTAAACAAAGCTTTGAATGGATTCAATATCCAATTCCAAACAAAAAAGATCTTTTACAAGAATGTCATTCTGTTTTAATCTTTTCCAAATTTGATTTAAAGTCAGGATTTTGGCAAGTTCAAATTGAAACAAAAGATCGTTACAAAATGGCTTTTACTGTTCCCTTTGGTCAATATGAGTGGAAAGTAATGCCATTTGGATTAAAAAATACTCTCTCAGAATTTCAATGAATAATGAATGATTTTTTTGCTCCTTATTCAAAATTCTGCATAGTATATATTAATGATATTCTCATTTTTTGAGAAATTTTGGATCAACATTTCAAACACTTAAAAACATTTCTTATGGTTGCTAAGAGAAATGGCTAGTAGTATCCAAATAAAAAATCCCTCTTTTCCAAACAAAAATTCATTTTTTTGGTCATTACATTTCTCAAGGAACGATTACTCCAATCGAGAGATCCCTAGCCTTTGCTGACAAGTTCCCCGATAAAATCTTAGATAAAACCCAATTATAAAGATTTTTTGGAAGTTTAGACTACGTCTTAGATTTTTGTCCAAACATTAACCGATTGGCAAAACCATTGCATGATGGGTTGAAGAAAAATCCAATTCCCTGGTCTGATGAACATACTAAAGTTGTTCAAAAAATCAAAACCCAGGTGAAAGAAATTCCCTGTCTACACTTGGCTGATCCTTTAGCATTCGAAATAGTTGAAACAGATGCTTCAGGCATAGGGTTTGGGGGAATTTTGAAACAAAAAGTCAATGGTAAAGAATGCATTGTACAATTTACATCTACACATTGGAATGACTGTCAAAAGAATTATTCCACCATTAAAAAAGAAATTCTTTCGATTGTCTTGTGCATTACAAAATTTCAAAGTGATTTACTCAATCAAAAGTTTTTACTTTGCATTGATTGTAAATTAGCAAAAGAAGTTTTGCAAAAAGATGTTCAAAAGGTTGGTGGGATTACCATCTCACGCAACAATAACAACTAGAAATCCTAGGTGCTATTCAAACCATAGAGGAAGGAACTTCGATCCTCTATGAGATAAGAAACCCTATTCTAGATGCAGTAGCAACCTTAATCCACATGATTAGCTTGCACTTCATAGGAGACCCATCTCATTTAAAAGACAAAAATGCAGAATTGCTTTCAAACCTTAGGTGTAAAAAGCTTTCTGAATTTCAAAGTTATAAAAACACTTTTCCAACCAGGGTAATGCTTAAAGAAGATTCCAATCAACCATTTTGGAAAAAAAAATCTTAGCAGGCTTACCAACACTCTTAGGAGAAAAGGTTAGAAATAAAATTAAAGAAATTTTTGGAATTAACCGTATCCCTTATTATCATTTGACATATGGTGAATTGGTTAGTTTCACTCAAAAAGAAGGTTAAAAAATCTGTTAGGATTTAAAACTTTAAAAACATTTGAAAAGGGAAATGAAGCAAACAAGACAAGAATTAAGATATTTTTGCAAACAGTTTGAACTACCCTCAGGTAGTCAAACTAAAGAATGTGGTGGTTCTTGTTCATAAACCTATAAAAAATCCCATAGAAAATCCTTTTCAAAACCAAGAAAACATAGTTTCTATAGAAGGTCTAAACCTGTTAAAACCTATAAGAAACCAAAAACACCCAGAAAACCTCTCAAAAAAGATAGTCAAAAATCAGTGACCTATTTTAATTGTGGCCAACCCAGACACATTTGAAAATATTGTAGACTAGCCAAAAAACATCATGAGTTACAAGTAAAAGAAGAAATCATGCAAAAAATCCCTTCTCTTTTGATTGAAACCTCTGAAGAAGAAACGCAAACGGATTCATCAGAAAACCAAAAACCTTTATAGTATGATGAATTAGCCACCTTTAGTTTCTCTAACAATGATTCTGAAGATAATTCAGAATCTTACAAATCTGTCAATGTCCTAAGAAAAGATCAAGAATTAATGCTTGATATTGTTAAACAAGTTAAGGATAAAAAGCTTCAAAAAGATATCATTGAAAAACTTTCGACATCTTTTGAATCAAAACCACAAAAATCCTCATATTCTCTTTCCTCCTCTTTGACAAAAAAATAATACCTATGATTTGACAAAAATACTAGGTATTAAAACAAAAATCAAACCTCCTCTTACTATCCAGTCACTTGAAGAAGAAATAAAGATAGTAAAACAAGAGTTAAAAACTCTTAAACAAAAATAGGATTTTGATTCTGAACTTCTTCACAGATTAGTCTCACAGGTTGCTGAACTAGAAAAATTTGGCAAAGAAAGTGAAGAAGACCTCGAAACAACAAATGAAATTAAAACTCTGGAAACAGTTCCAGAAGATTTATTATTTGTTTTAGGAACAGTCACTATGAGAAAATATTTGATCAAAATAAAACTTGTTTTCTCAAATGATTTTCAATTTGAAGCAATTGCTCTTTTTGATACAAGTGTAGATTTAACCTGCTTAAAAAGCTGTATTATCCCTAAAAGATTTACTTAAGAAACTAATGAAAAATTTTTTGCAGCAAATAATTCAAAAATGATTATCAAAAGTAAAATGGAAACTACCATCAGAAACGGTAGTATTTCAATCAAAACTCTTTTTGTTTTATTAGAAAATATAAATCCTTGCGTCATTTTAGGGACTCCATTTATCAACATGATAACTCCCTATTCTGTCAACTATGATAGTATTTCTTTTAAATCACAAGAAAATAAAATAATTTTTCTTTTCATTGAAAAACCTATAACAAAAAAATTAAATCTTTTAAAAGCTTATTCTGTTTACAAAAATGAGTTAAATATCATAATCCAAGGAAAAACGAAACATTTGGAATTCTTAAAAAGAGATGTTTCTTTCATCAGAATTAAAAAATATTTGGAAGATAAATCTACCAAACAAAAGATTTTAAAACTCTAAACATTTCTTGAAAAATAAATTTGTTCTGACTTACCAAACGCTTTTTGGGAAAGAAAACAACATATGGTAGATTTACCATATCAAAATGATTTTTTAGATAAAATGATTCCCATAAAATCTATACCATTTCAAATGAATCATGAACTTAAAATTTATTGCGAAAATGAAATTCATGATTTATTATCCTAAGGCCTTATTCAAAAGTCTAGGTCCCCATGGAGTTATGCAGCTTTCTATGTTAACAAAAATTCAGAAATAGAAAAGAGGTACACCAAGACTTTTGATAAATTATAAGCCTTTAAACAAAGCTTTGATATGGATTCGATATCCAATTCAAAACAAAAAAGATCTTTTACAAGAACTTCATTCTGCTTTAATCTTTTCCAAATTTGATTTAAAGTTAGGATTTTGGCAAGTTCAAATTAAACCAAAATATCGTTACAAAATGGCTTTTACTGTTACTTTTGGTTAATTTGAGTGGAAAGTAATACCATTTGGATTAAAAAAATGCTCCCTCAGAATTTCAATGAATAATGAATGATATTTTTGCTCCTTATTCAAAATTCTGCATAATATATATTGATGATATTTTCATTTTTTCAGAAACTTTGGATCAACATTTCAAACACTTAAAAAAATTTCTTATGGTTGCCAAGAGAAATGAGCTAGTAGTATCCAAATCAAAAATCTCTCTTTTCCAAAAAAAAAAATTGTTTTTTGGGTCATTACATTTCTCAAAGAATTATTACTCCAATCGAGAGATCCCTAGCCTTTACTGACAAGTTCCCCGACAAAATCTTAGATAAAACCCAATTACAAAGATTTTTTAGAAGTTTAAACTACATCTTAGATTTTTGTCCAAACATCAACCGATTGGCATAACCATTGTATGATAGGTTGAAGAAAAATCAAGTTCCTTGGTTTGATGACTATACTAAAGTTGTTCAAAAAATCAAAACCTAGTTCAAAGAAATTCCTTGTCTACACTTGGCTGATCCTTTAGCATTCAAAATAGTTAAAACGGATGCTTCAGACATAGGATTTGGGGGAATTTTGAAATAAAATGTCAATGGCAAAGAATGCATTGTACAATTTACATGTGCACATTGGAATGATTGTCAAAAGAATTATTCTACCATTAAAAAAGAAATTCTTTCGATTGTCTTGTGCATTACAAAATTTTAAAGTGATTTACTAAATCAAAAGTTTTTACTTTGCATTGATTGTAAATCAGCAAAAGAAGTTTTGCAAAAAGATGTTCAAAACATTGCATCAAAACAAATTTTTGCTAAATGGCAAGCAATCCTTAGTATTTTCGATTTTGAAATTGAATTTATAAAGGGACAACAAAACTCAATTCCTAATTTTTTAGCCAGAGAGTTTCTCCAAAATAGGTATTAAGTGACATAAAAAATGCCTAGAAAATCCAAGGCAAAAGAAAAGGGCAAAGAGGTCCAGAAGGACTAACAAGAATCAAAACCAGCAGTATCCTTTGTAGTTCAAATAAAATCTTGGCTTCAAAACCACCATCAACCATTGTAGTACATTTAACTACCGGGACTATCAGCATGCCTGGTATAATGCCTTCCTACTACAAAACCAAAAGTTTAGCCACCCTTGACTATTCTTCTTCCTCCTCAAATCAGACCCTTCAAAAATCCCCTTTTGGTTTAACCATTGTGGAAGCTTTATGGTACTATTCCTGAAATTCTAAAACCTTTTATTCAGGATGGCTACCTTTTTTTTAAAACCTCAAACAAACCTTCTAAAAGGGAAAGAAGATTTCATCCCTTGCTCCTTTTTGCCACAAAATTCTATCTACTGTGGATTTCCTACTAGTGTTTAGAATACCAACAAAAAGAAGCTTCAATGGTTCTAGTCAGGAGATTCAAAACTCGTTGGTGGACAAAATTCTCAGTTCCTGCCGGTATCAAAAAACCTGGTGTCAAAGAATGGCTTCAAGCCCAATGATTCCTTAAACAAGGACTAGAAGTCCTTCGCCCAGACCCAGTTAGCAGTCACAAAAACTTAAGAAGAATATTTCCAGATCATGGCCCAACTTCTTAAGAGTAAGGCATCGTCTTCAAAAACCTCTTCAGTCCCTTTTCAGGCTGAATCGTCTTCAAACTCTGAGCCCATCATCGACTTAGGAGATGACAACGAAGATTATTGCTATGGTATTTTCCCACCACCATAGTCGATTTTATTTTCAAACATGGATCCAGTTCAAGTCCATCCATTATAAAGGTCTGTCCCATTCATTGAGCAGGCCCATAAAAAAAAGAAAGAAAAAAGGTGAAAAGTTAAAACAGGAAATGATTAAATTCCTTACTTTTACTTTGTCAGATATCTACTCCCCGCATGTGATATCTCCACCAACTCCAAAGTGGGCAAAAAAGCTTCTTCATGGGTCCTAGCTCCCATGATAAACAAAAGACTTTCTTACCTTTTTTTGGTCCAAGCTCCCACATTTTTAGGCTTAACAAACGAAGGACTCTCCTATAAGAAGATCATTCTCCTTCATTCAGGGGCAGAGACTCTTTTAGCGAGAATTTTCCATCTCTCAAACAAAACCACTCTAGACTAGATTCTTATGAAGCTCATGTGTTGAGCATACCTTGTAATCTTGAGTTGAATGTATCTTCAAAACAAAAACTTGTATTTTCTTTTATGCTTTCATAAGTATCGCTCATGTGTTGAGCATTTGTTTTCTATATTTTAAGCTTTCATTTATAAAATTTTTCTATTATAATTATCCTGTGTTTGAGTGTTGCCTTCATTATTTAAGTATGCTCTACACTTGTGGCTTAGGCTGATCTTGTACATTAGAAATTCTGTCTGCATATTATTTGTGTTTGCATTAAAAGGTATATAAGCTGAAATAATTTGGTCTGCGGGCTACTGGTCCAAAGGGCAACTCAGTTGCTATGACTGATTATTGCCATGTACTTTATACATTTTGTGTTTCTATGTTGTGTTGTGTTTTGCAAGTTGTGTTTTGTTTTGTTGTTCTACCTCCTACTCTTAGATCTTGGGCACGCACACGCACACACACACACACATATATGTATATGTATGTATATGTATATATATACATACACACACACACACACACATATAAATACTTCCCAAATATTCAAATTTTTGGTTCCGGAAGATCTCATATCAGCAATGGGCCCCTTCAGCTTCCTGTAAAATGAAAAGACATAGGATGTAAAAATATGCACGTGCAATGCATAGAACATGCAGAAAAAACTCATTGTGGCAGTTCAAAGGTGATAAATAGGCTGGCCATGGCTGCACTTCGTGGAACGGCTGTCTATCACACTTTATCTATAAATAGTCTAAAATTTTCTTGGTCTTTATGCCTTTTAACCTCCCCTCTTCTAAAAGCTTCCTTTCTAAGTATTTTCCCCCTTTTATTATTTCCTTTTTCTTTCAGCCATTTCTCCTTTCTTTGTTTATTTTCCCTTTTTATTTCTACATTTAGACTACTTAAAAACTCCTACCATGTCCACCTCAGCAATTACAAAATTGCATCAGTTTTAGATGACATGAGAACTTAGAAAACCCACTATTGGCTTCACACTCTAATTTGAGATTTTTTATGAGAGTATCATTTGGTAGGAACTTGATTTTAGCTACTATATGGTATTGGAACCCGAGGTTCCATATCTTTAGATTCACACATCAAGAATTGTGTCCCTTACCTGAGGAGTTTGTTGAGATTTTGGGTGTGAGGCTTGCACCCAGTACTCAACCATGTCTGCCTTTTATTATTCTTAACTATCTCAAAGAGGTGACTCATGCCTTAGGTATTCTTCCCTTTGAGGCCAGAATTTCAGTACCTTGAGGGAGGACTTTTTCATTGGAGCCATTGATTGATGTCATAACTGACTTTAATGATATGCCTACAATCCTATCTGGCATGATCTTACTCTGTTGTTTTGCTCGATGCTTGTTGATGTGTTTAGATGACTTGATTAGAGATTATGGATTGTTTAGTGTCGTAGATAGCATGCACGAGGGGCAAAACCCATTTATTCTGGTTTTATCAAAGAATATCCTTGGCCTGGATGTAGTTAGTATCAACCCTCTCGCTTGCCTCATTGGTAACCCTATGTTGCTCTAGGTATGTCATTGTTTAGAAGGTAGTGTGCCCCTTGTGGGTTTTCACACTAGCTTTTCTTGTTGAAAAATGTGTCCTTTCAGATTTTTACATATTTGTTTGCCTTATTTTTGCATGAGATGAACTCAACTCAAGCCGATGGCTTTTTTTTTTCTTTTTACAAATATGGCTACATAAGAAGCATAATCTATTGTCAAAGCCTTCTCTTTAGGTTAAGGGTATAGGCACTTATCCTATAAGATATTTTATTCTCAAACATATGAAGTGTGAGTTCTATTTAATCCAAAAGGGAATTGACTGGTTGGCTCAACTAGCAGATGGCAACATCATGTTTAAGTATACTTGGCTGCTCATTTCTTCTATAGTTCGAGATAGACCTTTTAGATGTGTCCCCTTATGTGGATTGAATTAGGCTGCCTTCTACATTACTGCCCATTGTGCTCACCAGTACGGGGATCGTTAGGACATTGTCAAGTGCCCATTGGGTTTCTGTGGTAGTCTGCCTTCCACTTTTTTCTGTTAAGTTATTATCAGAGGATCTGGGTTTGGCTTCCAATGAGGACTATTTTTCCTGAGATCAGTGCCTATGACTTCACCACCTCTACCTCATACAAGCAGTGGGTCACGAGCCCAATGGTCGATAATAGGACATTTCATCTTAGCAATCTAGATGGAGAAAGTAATGTGATACAAATAGACTAGATTAGATACCATTATAGAGCATGTTTTTGTATTCATTAGAACTTTTTAAAGTTTAAACATATGCAAAGAGAAGAACTACTTTTGAATACATTAATAATATTTTTGAGTACATATGTGGTATCTCTTCTGATTTCAATGCATATGATCACTATTTAACATTATCTTAATGACATATATCACTTAATCTCGAGATGAAATCTTAAAAGTATCACACCCTCTTGAGTTTTTTTGATTGATCATTTTCTCTTAGCCCATTTTTTTGCTTAGGATGCATTTTTTCAGTTTTCATCTTAATGGGATGCCCAATTTTAAAAAGGCCACCGTTTTTTCTAATTTTCGATCCGTAAGGCTATTATTCTCTTCTTTTTCTCTTTTTAATCTTAGCCATGGAACCTCTTCAATCTATCAATATTTACTGGCTCTTTAAATTCATTGCCATCACTATCAATTAGAATAGCAGCTCCTTTCGATAACAACTTCTTCAGTACAAAAGGTCCTTCCTAAGTAGGTCTGAACTTGCCCCGAATGTCTGGAATCCCAAGCCTCATTTATTTGAACATTAGATCTTCCTCCTTCAGAGGTTATTTCCTAACCTTTTTTCCCAAATGTATGACCTAACCTCTTCTTGTAAATTTGGTTGTAATAGTAAGCACGCATCTATCCCTATCTAGTAGGTTAAGCTGCAACAACCTTTGTATAGTCCATTACATTTCTAATAGTTTAGCTTCTAAGACTAACATCAAAGATTGATGCTCAATTTCCACTGGTAGTATAGCTTCTATCCCATATACTAGAGAGAACGGAGTAGCGTCTGTTGAAGTTCTAGCTGTAGGCATATAACCCCACATTGCAAAAGGTGCCCAATCTTTGTAAGTTCGAACCATTTTAGCCAAAATTCTTTTGACATTCTTACTGGCTACCTCGACCATCCTGTTTGCCTGAAGTCGATAAGGAGAAGACCTGTGGTGTTGAACCCCATACTTATTAAGCATTTGCTTGGTTTCCCCAGATTCTTTAAAGTCAATAAGGAGAAAACTGCAATCCATTATCTAATACTATATGGTGAGGTAGACCATATCTATATATCAGATTCCTTTTAATAAATTTGGTGGTGTCCCTAACATCTACCTTTTTGCATGATTCTTTTTCTAACCTACTTGGTGAGGTAATCAACAACAACTATAATAAACCTATGCCCATTTGAAGCTGGCGGATGAATCATACCTATAATGTATATGCCCCATGTAGAGAACGGCCAGGACGACGTAAGGTTGCATAATTCAAAAATTGGCAAGTGCCTTAAATCAACGTACTATTGGTACAACTGACTTTCTTTGACATACTTAGAATAGTAGGTGTCCATTGTAAGACAAAAGAACTCTTGGCACATAATCTTCTTTGCTAAGGCCAATTTATTCATATAAGCTCCACATACTCCTGCGTGTACCTCTTTTATGACTTTCTTGGCCTTCTTTTCATTCAACCACCTCAGTTTGATACCATTAGGCTATCTTTTGTAAAGTACCCCACCTACAGTGATGAACTGAGTTGATAACTTACGTATCATTCTTTGGTCCTTTTTAGTGGTTTCTTTTAGAAATACCAACCTTTCAAAATAATTCTAAATATTGTAGTACTATGGTTTCTAGTCATCCACTTTAATGTCCATTATCTATTCAGTTTTAAAGTATGGTTTATCAAAGCTTGAGATCAAAACTAGCTTCATGCTTAGTCCTTTTAGATTATCCCACATCGATACCAAAGTAGCCAAGGCATCTGCTAGTTAATTCTCATCTTTCGGCATGTATCCAAAAATGCAAACGTCAAACTGGCTACTTAAGGCTTTCAGACACTTAAGGTAGGGCAACAACCGTTCTTCCTTTACTGACCATTCGCCCTGTATTTTATAGACTACTAAGGATGAATCTCTAAATACTTCTATAGATTTTGCCCCCACAGCCAGCAAGGCTTCCAACCTGAAGATACAGGCCTCATACTCCACTTTATTGTTTGTTGCTTTGTACCTCAATTCCTTAGCTAAAGGTATTTTCTCTCCCTTTAAGGTTACAAAAATTACTCCAACTTTGGGTCATTTGTTATTTATAACTCCTTCAAAGTACATTTGCCAATCTTGTACTGTTATAGCTGCAATATCATTATTGGAAAACTCGTAGGTTATCTTTTCTCCCTCTAATGACTGACCAACTAGTAATTTCGCTACAGCCCTTCGCTTAATGGTTTTTCTAGTAATATATTCTACGTCAAACTCTTATAGAAGGGTTAACCATCTATCCATCTTTCCTTAGAGTACGGGTGCTTTCTATAAATACCTGATAGGATTTTTTTAGTCATAGCTGTACTCTGTAGGAATAAAAGTAATATCTCAGGCTTTTCAAAACCCAAATGACTGCTAGACATATTTTCTCAAATTTTTTATACTTAGACTCATATGAAAGGAACTTCTTGCTAATATAGTATATTGCATACTCAATTTCGAAGTCATCCTCATGAGCCATTATATCACCCACTGAACTATCCTTTATGGCTACATATAAGATCAAAGGTTTTCCTACCTGAGGTGGTCTTAGTACTGGTGGATGTAGAAGGTATTCTCTGATGGTGTTGAATGCCTTTTGACAATCTTTATTCCAAACCACTGGTATATCTTTTTTAAGTAGTTTGAATATCAATTTGTAAATTGAGGTCAACTTGTCTATGAACTTACTTATGTATTGGATCCTACCTAGAAACCCCCTAACTTCTTTTTCCTTCTAAGGTACGAGTATCTCCCTGATGGCCTTCACTTTGTCGGGATCTATCTTTATCCTTTTACTAGCTCACTACATGCCCTAAGAGCTTAACTGAAGTGACTCCAAATATGCACTTCTTCAGGTTGAGGCAAAGGTTATACTTAGTATTCCTTTGAAAGAATTTTTCTAATGCCTCAAAGTGGCCTTCTCAGGTAGCTGACTTGATCATCATATCATCCATATGCCACTACAAGAAAAAATTGCCTATAAAGAAAAGAAATTCGATCCCTAAAACTACTAATCTAATACCTAAAAGTCAATAAGGACTGAAAAATTTGGTCGCCATTTGGTCATTATAGGCTCTACCGCTAATTACTAACACTGATTGGAGTACCAATCGGTCTTTAAAAGTTTTCACGACCAACCAAAAATTCGGTCCCTAAAAAGTATTAAGGACCAAATTTTTTGTCCTTAATAATGCATGCCAGGCAACCAATCAAGTTATTAAGGACCAAAAACTCGGTCCTTAGAGGGTGTATTTATAGTCTTTAAAACTTTCAATGAACGATTAGAAATTAGTCCCTAAAAAGTATTAAGGACCAGAATTTTCATCATTAATAATGTTAGTCAAGTGACTAGTTGAGTTATTAAAGACGAAAAATTTGGTCTCTAAACAATGAAAAATCTTGGCCTTAAAAGAAATAATCATTTGAACATATATTATATTAAAAACATAACATAAAAATTTATATAAAACACACAATAAATGGATACATAATCAATAGTATCATACATTTATATATAATTTGTAATTCATTACAAATATAGAATTAGCATTCAAAAAAGCAATGTATTGTTTATACAGCCCCCTCCAAAAAAAAAATCTCTATTGGTTACTATTCTAAGTAAAAATTTGTAATTTTATCAAGCATTTTACACTTTACATTTTTATTCTTTGATTGCTATCATTTGTAGAATCAAACATGCCTCAGACATCCTTCCAGATTTGTGGTGGTTTGAATTTTTCTCTACAAACCTATTTCTATAAGAACACTTAATTAATAAGATGGAAATATTTTAAGAAAATGAAATTCATTAATAAGAGAGATAAGTGCATACTTGAAGACCAGGCACACCATCTGAAGTTAAAACAATGATCATTCCATAATTTATAATTGTAACTTTTTCACATTAAATTGCATAGTAAAATCTGAGATTATAATAGTGATAATTGCATACTAACATTAAAAATTAACAAAAAATAGAAAAACTTATATCTATGAATGTATTTCATTTTTCACATTAAATTCCAAGAAAAAATAAACAGAAGAAGGCTAATTTCAATTTATTAAATTAGTACATATAATCAAGAAAATATCAATAGAAGGGGTTAGGCTTTGCAAGCTCCAGTAAGAAGGGTAAGGAGAAGGACGTAATGAAAGGGATTCCTCACATTTCCCAAAGTTTCATAACAGCTTCAGATTTATGTCTTTATTGTAGGGAGAATGAGCCTCAGATGATAAAGGGTGAGCTAGTGCCAGGATTTGAGCTGTTAAATAATGTTTTTGATTTGGAATAGGGAATCATCAAACCAGTTGAGGCTTTTTGGGATGAAGAGATTCTATTGCACCATTCAGCCTAGGATAAAGAAGCGACAAAGAAAGTCATAACAGAGAAGTTGCTTGCTATTCAGCTGAAAGGCAAAGAGAAAATACAGGCTGAGGAGTCACCCAAAGCTGATCCAGAGATTGGAGGGACGTCTGATGCTGACAAGATTGGAGAAGATACTTTTATTGATGTTGTTTATGTTCTTAAACTTTTTTTATGAGAACAATATTTTCTCTTTTGATTACATTAATGAGATGAATAATTTTTCTTACTTGTGTGATGTTTCTTCTAATTTCAATATGCATGATCATAATCATAAAGCATTTATATTTGACATTAACTCAACAAACACATGTTCATTTAATCTCAAAAATTAAGAAAATCCAAAGAAATTTTATTAATATTAGATATAACTCCTGAAGAGAAAGGAAAATTTGAGAGAATATTGAAAAAATATGAAAAAATCTTTCCTTGGATCTATAAAGATATGCCAGGAATAGATCGAGAAGTCACCGAACATGCCATTCCAACATATCTAGGGTACAAACTAGTTAAGCAGAAACTTAGAAGACTTAGGTTAGAATGGGCTGAGAAGGTTAAAGATGAAGTCAGAAAGAAAATAGAGGCTAAGTTTTTAATGAAAGTCTAATACCCCATGTGGTTGGCAAACGTAGTCCTTGTAGCAAAGAAGGATAGAAGGATAAGAGTTTGTGTAGATTACAGAGACCTAAACATAGCCTGCCTTAAAGATGATTTTTCTTTGCCTCATATATTAGCCATTTATGCCATATACAACTTCATCAATGGATATGCTAGGTACAATTAGATTCTAAACAAGATATTGGATAGTATCAAAACAGCTTTCATAACTGAGTGGCGGACATATACCTAGTGGGTCATACCTTTTGGACTTAAAAACACAGGTGCTACCTATCAGAGATTGGCCACTAAGATCTTAGATGACTTGATCCTTAAGGAAGTAGAGGTATACATGGATGACATAATGATCAATTTAGTTACTAGAGAAGGTCACTTCGAGGCATTAAAGAAGTTTTTTCAGAAGATTAGCAAGTACAACCTACATCTCAACCCAAAAAAGTACATATTCGGGTTTCCTTTAGGTAAGATTTTAGGCCATGTGGTGAGCCAGAGAGGTATAGAAGTAGATCCTGATAAGGTAAAGGCCATTAAATATATGCCAATACCCCAAAAGGAAAAGGAAGTTAGGGGATTTTTAGGCAAAATTTAGTACATAAGTAGGTTTATTACGAAGTTAACTTTGATTTGCGAGCCGATCTTTAAGTTGCTCAAGAAAGACCAGCCCGTAGTGTGGAATGAGGATTGTTAGAAAGTTTTTGACACCATCAGGGAATACCTACTACATCTATCAATGTTGAGACCACCTCAAACAGGTAAACCTCTGATTTTGTACCTACCAATAGAAGATAGTTCAGTGAGGGCTATGATAGCACAAGAGGATGACTTCGGGATTGAGTACATAGTATACTACCTCAGTTAGAAATTTCTCCCTTATAAGGTAAAGTAAATAGAAGTTGGAAAGATTTATCTAGCAGTCATATAGGCATCCAAGATGTTGAGACACTACTTTCATTCTTACAGGATACAAGCTGTGGCTAAGCAGAATTCCCTTAGATACTTACAAAAAAACCCCCTCGTTGTTAGGAAAGATAGAAAGCTGGTTAATTCTTCTATAAGAATATGACGTGGAATACATCACTAGGAAAACTATTAATGGAAGAGTAGTGACAGAGTTCTTAGTTGATCAACCTTTAAAAGGAGAAGAGATGACTTATAAATTCCTTGATGAGAATGTAGCAGCCATAACGGTTCAAGGTTGGTAGATGTACTTCGACGAAGCTGTGAATAATAAAGGAGCAAGAGTAGGAGTGATCTTGGTTGCCCCAGAAGGAGAAAGGTTGCCATTAGATAAGAAATTGAGATATAAAGCGACGAACTATGAAATAGAGTATGAAGCTTACATTTTCGGGTTAGAACCTTTACTAGTTATTGGGGTAAAGTCTGCAGAAGTGTTTAGAGATTCATCTCTGGTGATCTACCAAGTAAGGGGTGAATGGTTAGTGAAGGAAGAATGATTGTTGCCTTATCTTAGATACCTGAAGGTTTTAAGCAATTAGTTTAAGGTTTGTAATTTTGGATATGTGCTCAAAAAAGAAAATTAGTTGGCAAATGCTTTGCCTACCTTGGTGTCCATGTGTGACAATTTGAAGAGAATAATTATAAAGCCTGTGTTAATTTTAAGTTTTGATAAGCCATGCTTTGAAAAGGAACAAATCATAGATATCGAGGTAGACGACAAAAAGCCTTGGTATTATGATATCCAGAATTACTTAAAAAAGTCAGTCTTCCCTGAGAAAGAATTGAAAAGGTCCAAAGAATGATCCATAAACTGTCAACTCAGTTCATTACCGTAGGAGGAGTGCTTTACAAGAGACAACCTGATGGAATTCAACTGAGATGTCTGGATAAAAATAAAGCTAAGAAGGTAATGGAGGAAGTAAATACAGGAGTATATGGAGCCCATATGAATGGCTTAGCCTTGGGAAAGAATATTATGAGGCAAGGTTTTTTTGGCTCACTATAGACACCGATTATTCTAAGTATGTCAAAGAGTGCCAATTATGCCAACAATATGCAGATCTAAGACATATACCCATCTCTAAATTATGTAATCTCATGTCACCATGGCCATTTACCTCATAGGGAATAGACATTATGGGAATGATCCATCCGCTTACCTCAAATAGGCACAGATTTATCATAGTGGCCATTGATTATTTCACCAAGTGGGTAGAAGCTAAATCTTTCAAAAGGTAGATGCAAGGGATATGGCCAAGTTTATCGAGAAGAACCTAATAAGTGGATATGGTTTGCCTCTTCATATGGTCTGGAACAATGGGTTACAATTTTTAAGAGAAACCAGACAAATGATTATTAGGTATGGGGTTCAACATCACAAGTTTTCTCCTTATAGATCTCAGGTAAACAGAGCAGTTAAAGCAACCAATAAGAATGTAAAAAGGATTCTAGCCAAAATGGTATGGACATACAAGGATTGGGCCAATAAGCTATCCTTTGCACTATGGGGCTATAAGATAATAGCTAGGACTTCAACAGGAGACAATCAATTCTCTCTAGTCTATGGAACAGAAGTAGTATTGTCGGTACAAATTGAACTTCAGTATTTGAGAGTAGTTTTGAAAGTTAAGATACCAGAAACAGAGTGGGCTAGGCAGAGAATATCACAACTTAATTTGCTTGATGGGGACAGAATGAGGGAATATTACCACAATTAAGTTTATTAGAAGAGGTTAGCCTATTCATTTAGAAAGAAAGTTAGGAAGCATCCATTGAAAGAAGGAGACCTAGTGTTCAAAAAGATGAGGTTGGGGATTTCGAACATCCGAGGCAAATTCAGGCCCACGTAGGAAGGACCTTTTGTACTTAAAAAGTTATTATCCAAAGGCGCTGCTATTTTGTCAGATAGTGATGGCAATGAGTTTCGAGAACTTGTGAATTTTGACAAATTAAAAAGGTTCTAGAGTTTCGAGATAAGGTCAAATACTGATCATGTGTACCGAAATAAAAAGTAAATGTCATTTATGCATTTATAAATATCATCTAAGTATCTAAAGATAACATTTTTATATCATATGTTCAATAAAAGTAGAAACATCATCTATAAAAATTTCTAATCTAATCTATCAATATTATATCTCTCTCTCCATCCAAGTGCCTCAGGTGAGAAAGTCTATTGTTGATAGTTGGACTAGTGACCCACCGCTTATATGAGTCAGTGGTGGTGAAATCATAAGCACCCATGTCAAAAATAGTAGTCCTCAATGTAAGCTGAGTACAAATCCTTTGAAAATACCGTGTCACAAAGTGAGCAGTGAGAATTCCTCCACGAAAGCCCAGCGGACACCTAACAATATCCTGGCTACCCTTAAATTGGCGAACATAACAGACAAAGACATAAAAGGTTGCTCGATGAAGTCCACAGAGAGGAACACATCCCGACTCTCTATCCCTTACCACAGAGGTAAAGGCAACCAGGGACACTTGAACCTAATATCAGCATCTATCAAATGACCGAGCCAATCAACGATATCCTGAACTGACTAAAACACGCATTAAAGATTCCTAGTTATGACATGTCTCATGGGATAGGTCCATGTAGCTCTAACTAGAGAAAGAGGCTTTGATAATAACTATAGCTTTTTATGAAGCCATACCTAAAAAAAAGCCACTGGGGTGAGTTAGATTCATCTCAGGTAAAAATAAGACATAGAGATGCATGAAAATCCAAAATTAGATTCATCTCAGGTAAAAATAAGGCATAGAGATGCATGAAAATCCAAAATTAGATTCATCTCAGCTAAAAATAAGGCATAGAGATGCATGAAAATCCGAAATTGGATTCATCTCAGGTAAAAATAAGGTATAGAGATGCATGAAAATCTGAAAAGATACACATTTCAACAAAAAAAGCTAGTATGAAAACCCACAAGAGGCATACTACCTTAAAAAATAAGGACATACTTGAAGGAGCATAAAACTTCCCATAAAGAAGGAAGGAGAGCCACGTTGAGCAGGAGACCTAAGATGAAAGTCATCCAAGCCGATGATGGTCTTTGCCTTGATTTGGGAAAATGGATTTTACCCCCGACGTATGCCATCAATAACACTAAACAACCTATAATCTATAGTCATAAGGTCCCCAGCATACACCAAGAGGCAGTGAGCAAGGCAGAAAAGCATAACCATGCCAGAACGGAAGGTGGAAACGTCATCAAAATCAGTCAAGATATTCTAACTCTATAAATATTGTAAAAATAATAGTGTAACTAAAAAAAGAGTGTTAGTAATATTGTAAATTAATTTTTGATGAATAGAGAATGAAAAATAGATGAAAATGGTAAAACAAAATCGAAGAAACAAAGTTAAAATGTGAAAATAGGAGAAAATTAAAAATGAGGGGCATTTGGTCATTTTAGCTTGAGCGACGGGACACTTATCTGTCCTATTTTTCGCTCAGCGAAGGACAGGCTTCCCATCCCTCGCTCAATTTCGGTAACATAAAAGGCCTTCTTCTTCAGTTTCTGGCCAAATCTCCATATTTTCTGATGTTTAAGCTTCAATTTTGATTTTTCAAGTCGTTTTCTCTCACTCGACGTCCGATTTATGAGCTGTTTATGCCTACGAACTCCTGGAAATAGGCACAGCTTTTCTATCATTTTTGCTTTTTTCTTTCTATTTTCTCCAAATAAGTATAATTTAACTCTTTTATTATTTTTCTTCATCTTTTTTGCTTTACTCTTGAGTTAGATCATAATTTAGGCTAGAGACCTTTAGTTTTAGGCATGATGGATACGAGCACTTACTGTTTTATCTATATTTATTGTATTTATTATTTTTAGTTTATAAACCAAGAATGCCTTATAGTCTAAGTAATGTAGTGTAATTATCAAACCTCCTTTGCATAACACTGTATGCACTCTCTTTTAGGCAACAATGTATGCAACCTTTTGAATTCTTAGGGGCATTCTTATTGCACCAAGTATGAATGTTGATAATTGTGCTATTTGGCGGCCTTAATGGCCTGAGGCTTATTATTTAGTTTTAAATGTGTTTTTTGTGTAGGAGGTAGTGTCATTCCTAGCTAGAATGCTATCAAATTTTATCTTATTTTATTGTTCTCATAAGGTATGAATGTTGATAATTGTGCTATTTGGTGGCCTTAATAGCCTGTGGCTTGTTGTTTAGTTTTGAATGTGTTTCTTATGTATGAGGCAGTGTCATTCCTAGCCTGAATACTGCCGAATTTTTATCTTATGTTTTTTGATTCTCGTAAGGCATGAAATGTTGATAATTACATTGTTTGGCAGCCCTGAGGGCTTGTGTTGTGTTGCTTTGCTTTAAATATGTCTTTTGTATAGGGGATAGTCATATTCCTAGCCAGAATGCTGTCGAAATTTTGTCAAAATTTCTCGAAAAGTGTGAAGTATTGTATTATGATTATATTGGTGGCTGTGATAGCTTGTGTGTTGTTTAAATTTGTTTATATACTGGGGGTAGTCTCATTCTTGATCGAAATGCTATCGAAATTTAATTTCTCATAAAGCGCGTAAGATTTTTTTTGCCTCATTTTTCATGCATGATTGTTAGAATTATGTATGCATCCCTTGTATAGGTTAGTTGTCAATATTTAATGCAATATAATTTTGACATTTTGACCTGCTTGTGATTTAAGTCAAACGCAAACTAACATGTAATATTTTCACAGGATGCCTCGCAGGACAATGTGTCCCCAGCCATCGTAGCTAGTACCGACATACATAATGCCCGAGCAGGTTGTGATATACTAAACTCTAGGCCAGGTCCAATATAGGGCAAGCCGATATATGTCCAAATAGTTCCTTAAGGACTTCAAATTATTATAGAAGGCTGACAGATTATTAGCCAATGCAGGCTAAACTAATTTCTTCATCCCGACTTACAGTTCGTATCCAGACGTGACTAGAGAAGACCTAGCTACCCTATGGTACAGAAGGTATCAGTGGTCAGACATCAGGGAGGAGGATGTATAGTTCAGAACCTTAAGGATATCATATAGCATCACCAAACACAGATTTATAGAGGCTATGAGACTTCCCAATGGACCAGGTACAATTACACCGCCCAGACTAATGGATAGGGATAGATGGAGGGCTGTGACATGCAAAGGGTTTTATCTGCCTTTTACCTTGGATGCATTGAGAGTCTAGGTAAAGTTTATTTTGCAAATATTACCAGCTTATAGGGGATGCAGGAGGGTCACCATATAGATATCATCCACAAGATCATCGCAACCTTGAATACGGTGAGCACCATGCCAGGGACCTAGATATGTGTGTAAGGAGTCATCACGAGATTATTTTTTTCTCTGGGAGTATGAGAGAAGGAGTTTGGAGAGCCTGTCTCAGAAAGTATGCATATTGACCTGTAGGTAGCCATTACTATAAGCATGGTGGAGCCTATAGACAGGTAAGAAGGCCGATATAGATTGCTTATAGTGCCTGAGACTCGAGAGAGATGTGGCCTTGATCCCATAGTCCCGGATGTAGCGGTAGAGCAGAACAATTAGGGCTAAGCACCAGCAGAGCCTCAGGTATCTCTAGAACAACCACCTCAACATGAGGACCAAATAAATGAGCCTCATGAGGTAGATGAGCCCTAGTGAGCAGCGCTATATTTTGATTATGCTTTTGACATACAGATTAACCTATATGACCTTTTGGCTTGGTTACCCTAGACACTAATATGCCTCAAATCTCCTATCAGACACTAGAGGTCACTGGTTATGAGATTCTTTCCTTACAGGCATCTAGGAGTTTCATCCTCTACCACTTTTCCACCTTATGGGCATCCGGGGACATCTACTCGACTGCACCTCCACCATATGTTCCACCATCTCCAGCCCAGGCACCTTTAGCCACTCCTTCGAATGACATCTCCAGGAGGTTGATAGCATTAAAGAAGATATAGAAGACCATATTCATAGCTGTGTTATCCTTACAGACACTACCAATAGCCGATCAGACATTACAGATGGAGGTGCGAGGCCTCAGGGCGAATATACAGGCTACAAGGCACAAATTTGATAAGTCCTTATAGGTAGTTGATGACTATCTCACTTAGCTCACCGATCAAGGCACTCGTATCAAGGCAAAGGTTCTTAGACTAGATGAGGCAATGGTTGAGACTGATGCGGAGTTAAGGAGATACATCGGGTACCTGAGGAGAGATTTGATGAGGTATTTAGAGAGCCATTCTTGGGCAGTCCTTCAGGTAGGAAAGGGGTCAGAGAGGCTAGCAGATGTGATAGCACAGATCTTACAGCCTTTGACATCAGTGCTACCTGGCTTTCGGTTTGTATTTGAGCAGCTAAGGGAGCAGCCACCTCCAGCACCCTAGGCTATGGCTCCAGATTGACCTCCCAGGCCACCAACATTTAAACCACCATCAAGGCCAATTTACAGTTGAGCATCAAGGCTAGGGCCCTCACAGTGATTTATGTTGTATTCAAGGAGTTTACTTTATTAAATTTTTTATGTATATAAAAACAAAGATGTATATAATTTATTTTACCATTGCATGTCTCATTATGTTTGATTTTATTTATGCTTTCTATACTTGGAAAATAAATGAATGTGAATGCCATGTAATTAACAAAATGACTTGTTAATAACCATTTTATGACAAAACAAAGTAAAAGGTAATAACAGGACTAAATAATATAACAAGACACAAAAAATGAGAAGCCAAATTTAATAAATAGTACACTAACATTTAATATCTTCCACATCAAGTACTTAAAAAAACCCCCACCAAGGGGGCACACATTTACTCCTTTGACAATAAAAAAACCAAGGTGCCTACCTTCACCGCCAAGAATTACTCAAATAGGGGTCCATTCACCAGAGCAACCATCACCATCCATTGAAGCGTGAGAGGCTTCGATCTGAACACATCAAAAGCCACAAGGCTAATGTTGAAAAAAATGGAACTACTAGGCAAAAAGCAGCAGGGAGTATGCCAGAATAGATCCCAGCATCCTAGTGACTCCTCATAGATGCATATTTACCAGAACAACTTCAAGCATTTTAGTGATTCCCTAATGGACAAATATATATTTACCAGAAACATCCCTAGCAGAGCATTACTTTAAAAAGAAGCAACCAAATCTCTTAGAAAGAGAAACTAACAGAATGATTATAACATTGATCAAAGTATGACATATCATTCTGACTCTGCATGCCGACAAACTAGCGCTAGTCATGATGTCCTTCAACAATTTGATTCTGCATGCCCTAAGCACTAATCAAATGTAACCAAGTTAACCTGATTTTGTATGCCCCAGGCACTAATCAGGGAAGCCTTTTGTTTTTGTTGTAATTTTACATGCCCTAAGCGCTAATTAGACAAGTGAAAACTCGTTGCCTTCAATGGAGTTGGTCTCGAGCTATCTCAATTCTGCATGCCCCAGGTGCTAATTAGACGCATTCAAATAACTTGATTCTGTATGACCCAGGTGCTAATTAGAGTTGATTAAATCTATCCCAGTTCTGCATGCCCCAGGCACTAATCGAACAATCAACACAGGATTAACACATCAACAAACCGATGCTAAATATCTAAGTTTAGGGTTAATGCATCGGTAAGATGATGATAACTACTCAACCAAGAGACTAACTGCCTCAAAAGATACATGTTGTAATTAACCAACAGACTCACTGCCTCAAAAGGTACGTGTTATAATTAGCCCAAAGATTCGCTACCTCAGGTATGCATCTTTTTCCTTGCACTCTAAATTTTAGCTCACTTTATCACCTATGCACCGACTCCCAAAAATTAGGGATAGCTGTAGACACCGTAACTTGAGGCAACCTAGATTAGGGTTACTCGATGATAAGGAAATAAAATATTACTGACAGTAAGTTTGGACCTTAAGGCTCCGATCATGGATTTCTCATTTTCTCTTAAATATTTTTCATGATTTTCTAAAATTTTTCAAATATTTCCAAGTGTTTTAACAAAATATGCAAAAAAATCCTTGATTTGGACTTACAGTGGTGACAAAAGGCCATTTGTCACCTGAGGGGTGCCTGTTTATGGGCCCTTCTCTCCCATGCAGTCTAAACTATAGGTATTTTAAAAAAACTGCGGTTTAGTGATGAGGGACTGCAGCCCTTCAGTGATGGACACCCGTCCCTAGCTTGAAACCTAGATTTTCCCATATTTTCCTGAATTTCAAAAGGGGGAAGTTTATCTCTTAAAGATTTATTTCGAATTTAGGTGATTTTATCTTCGGATTTAGGTGATTTTATCTCCAATTTCTTTTAAGAATCAAAGAGCATGATTCAGAGTAGAGATATGGACTACAAAATTTATAAAGTTAGAATATCTCCTTAGGGTAACATTCTAGACCCATTCTCACTTTCTCTTTCTACAATTCATTCACATGATATCATAACTACTTAACATTGATTTAATTCATTTTAATTGTTATATCTAAATAATATACATGTCTTATCAAAGTATGATTTATTTCTAATTTGTCTAAATATGCTAGAAGCATGATAGGTTTATTGAGGTTCCTTTATTGTTGTATAGGTAGAGCTTTTTCCTCTACTTATATATGTTGTAATTTTGTGATTTTAATATAGTATAATGTATGATTATGTATTTTTAACATGTTTTGGCATGATTTAAAACCTAATATTGCATGTTTAAAGCTAAGAATGCGATTTATATGATTTTCCAACATTTTGTGAAATTCTACATTTTCTGGTTCTGTACAGAGGTGACAGACGAGAAGATAGGCTAAAGGATGGGCGTCCTTCATCTGATGGATGGGAACTTTCAGTCCCATCTTCCTATTCATCCTTTACTCCTTTGGCGGCCGTCCCTCACTCCTTTTAGCTATCTCTGAGGGTATTTATGGCATTTTTACATGTATTTTAGGCCTCTATGTATTTTTTGTATCACTTATTCATTCCCTACAATATTTATACATTATTTGACCCTTTTTTGGTACTGAACAGCATATTTGTGTACCTATACTTATTATGTTTGTATACGTATATGATTATTTTATCATAAATACTAATTCATTTATTTTATATGATTTTTTGAGTAATTTGATATGTTTACGACTTCAAAGGGACTCATGGTTTTTCACATAAGAAGTCATGCTCCCACACTGGTTAGCATCTCCACCCTCTGGTCGTATCGATTACATTATTTTAGTTTATTGTATTTATTTATTATGGCTTTGCTTATTCATTTATTTTTGTATTTTTGTGCTATTATTTGTCATTTTATTTTGGATGTATTATTTTTCGGGATTGTAATAGTTAGTAAAAAAGGATATTTTCAAGCACATTAAAATAATAAGACACTTAAAACATTTTCTAGCAAATAAATTGGGTTTTCTACAAAATATGGACTAATGTCTAATTTTTAAACAAAATTCACACAATGTAATAAAAGCTCCTTTGTAAATATGCATGAGGAAGCCAATGCTTCCAAAATAAATTGGTAGCATATTTTATGTATGTATAATGATCTTGCCTTGAATTATCCTTTAGGACAATTCACCTCTGTAATAGTTAAGTAGGTTTATTTTTACTATCTTTTATTGCTTTATTTACTTGACTGGAATATTTACTTAATTTTATTGCAAAGTGCATTGTGTGAGAGAGGAGAGGGGATTAATTTTAAAACTCAATTATAAATCAACATATAATCAAAATACCTAATAAGAGGGACGTTCTGAACACTAGTCTCTATTTGGGCATCAAAATAAGGTCGAGATTCAATTTCCAACGTTCTGTTAGGTGGTGACTCTATGATACCTGCCTCTTTGAGCCCACTAGTAAACGCTTTCATGGGTTGACCATCAACAATAATTTGGAATTAATCCTTTTTATTGCAAAATGGCCAATTTATGATTAAAATTGAGCCTCTTTCAGTCTCGGACCCTAAAGCTAGGCCATTGAGAATCAGGTTTCGACGCGTGTCATAGTAATAACATGTAATTCCATACACCTAAATAATAATATGAACAAACATGTTAAAGGAAGCATTTTTATCATAATAACGAATCTTATACAAATAAAATTGGAAAATTAGAAGTATGAAAAGAAGATCAAACAATAGAACAAATCAAAAAATTAAAAATTATCCATTTTTATCTTTTGTATAACTTAGATAAAAAACAAGATCAATAACCCAGATAAAATAAAAAAAAATTACCCATTTTAAATCTAATCAAACGACATAAAAAAATAATTCTTTATCTTCTCTACAACTTAAAAAACAATATAAAAAAAATTCCCAAAGCCTAAATTAAGAAAGCAATCTTTCATCTTCTCTAAAAAAGCAGCTTCAAAGATCTTGAGAGAGAGATGGAAACACTGAAATAGAGAGATCTAAAAACAAAGAGCAGGCGAGTGATGGAAAGAGAGAGGGAGAGAGAGAGATTGATGGAAGAAGGAGAGAGAGGGAGAAAGAGAGAGAGAGGGGGACAGGGTAGAGAGCGAGAGAGAGATACATAGAGATCGATGGAAAGAGAGAGGAAGGAGAGAGAAAAGGAGAGGCCAGAGTGAAAAGAAAAAAATAATATATATATTTGTATTCGGTTGAGTTGGGTTTAGTAGGTTTTTAACCCAAACTAACTTAAACCCGAAATTTTACAAATCCTTAAACCTAAATCGACCCTAAGAATTTAAATAACCCTACCCGAATGCCTCAAGTTAGTCGAGTTGGATCATATTTTACACACCTCTATAAGAGTCATACATAAATCGGGGCATTTATTAGGTTAGGAGTATTGGTTCTCTCATGCATATTTCATAAAAAAAAATGTTATATCGTGTGAATTTGAGCTAAAAGTTGGACATTGGTCCATATTTATTAAATAAAACTCAATTAATTAGTAAAAATGATTTAAGTAAAATTTTCATTCTAACATGCAAAAAAATAATTTTATTACTACCTATTACATTTCCAAAATAAATACAATCAAAATTAAAAAAATATTAAAAATTAACTAACAAAGCAAAACGTAAAGAAAGCTAAACTTAAATGCAATATGGAGTAAAATAAAAGGATTGAACCAATTGGGAGCATGATTCCCCAAAAGTATGACCTCTCCTGAGAAGCGCTAGATACACATCAAACCAATTGCTCATACAACAAATGTAAGAAAAACCAATAAGTTAGCATTTTAAGAGAAAATAATCATAAAGAACAAATCAAAACACAAAAAAACAATACTAAAAAAATATAAGCATGCATGCAGAAGTGAAAATATTCATATAAAGGTATAAAAATGACTTGGAAAACAACTATTAAGATAAGGACACAAACACACATCAAAAAGGGATATAAAAAACATTTAAAACAAGCAAAAATCTAGCCACGGATGCCCTTGGCTAAAGGAGGGACGATAAGAAAGGAAAGCATCGTGATGTCCCGTCTGTCGCATTGATAGACGGGCATCTATGATGCTTTCTTCTCGTTCATCATTCAAAAGGCAGATACAGAAAGCTAGTTTTAAAGCAATTAAGATCTATAAAAATCTAAATACACGATCTTATAATCCTAAAACATGCCAGATTCAAATACTACCTTTAAATAACATTTTAATTAAGTAATAATAATAAACAATATGTAAAACAATAATTTAAACACAAGGAACAAAACATGCATCCATAGAGGAAATCAAGCTCTTATATATTATTCTAGCATATTAACAGATTCAGATTATCATAGCATCTTCAAATTTATTCAAATTCGAGAAAGTAATACAAAAGCTTATCTAGCAACACTAAAAAAATACACACATTCATATGATCATGAGAATGAATTAGAGAGAGGAGGAACCTAGAATATTACCCTCAAGATACTTTGATTTGTAGGATTGGAAAACGTCGATCTTTGCTCTGATCTTAGGTTTTTGTGTTCAAAAAAACAAAGAGATTTTTATGTATTTTGTTCTATCAAAATATGTGTTGAACTCTTGGTTTTTAGAGGGAAAAGAATTGATTTCCTTCTTCTAAAAACTCTGTTCTTTTTTCCATAAAAAATGATTCCCCCCCATAAACCCTAATCCTTGGCTTTTGTACCTAGAGGAGAGTTAGAAAATCACTCTAACTCCAACTCTTTAAATAAGCAAGATAAAATCCCCCTAAATTCGGGACAAATAAAAAATCTTCTTATCTTGGATTTTTCAAAATTAAAAAACATGGCAAATTTGAAAATGCACCCACATATGAGCATCCACTATGATAGGCAGTCATCCTTCACAAAATTCCTCAAAAAATACAAAAATGCCCCTGATCTAATTTAGACAAGAGGAAAGTGGCCATAGATGATCGTCCCTTATATGACAGACATCCATCTATTATGGCTTAAGTCATAGGTTTGAGTGTATTCTTTATCATAAATATATTATTTTCTCATCATCAGGTAACCCTGATCTAGGTTGCCTCAGGTCATGGTGTCTATAGTATATATGATAAATAATAAGTGGCAAAATGATTTTTAAATTGAAAATCTTATGTGCCTTAAAGATTATGCATATTTAAGAAAATAATTGGTTTATTTATGAAAGTTTAAGTGTACAGTGTAAAATGTTACTTTACATTATAATATATAGGCATTATGATGTAAGTAATAGTGAATTTTTTATGAAGCTATATATGGTTATATACATATATAGACAAATTTTATGTGTATGTTATGTAGTTTATATATGGAGAAGTAAATTTGATAGTCACCACTAACCTTTTAGCTTAACAAGTGGTTTTTTTTTTTGCATGTCGATTGAAGAGGTGTTCTTAAAGTTGAGAGAATAATTCGATGTAGCTATTGGTATCTAAAGCCATATCAAAGTTCAGAGACAAAAGCTTTTTTGTTACGTGATTTGAAATTTCTATTTGGGTTTGGTATGTACACATGTGCAAATGAAGAAACTTATACAATTATATATTATGAATTATATTTTGAAATTTTTTATGTAAATTTATAAACTGGGTATATGTGGAATATTAAGCATGGTTATTGTGACATGCGCTAACATCATTTTGCCTTCAGAACTAATGGATCCACAAAGAAATGGAGGGAAATATTTTACCTTTTTGTCACATCAAGCAACGAAGTCGGGACTCATCTTTATTCCCCTAAGTAAAATCCAGGTCATAGATTGCCTCGCCTATGCCTTGGTGACTCGGTTCCACTTTTAGGGTCCAGACAAATTAAGGTTTCTTTTCCTAAGATGATCAGTTGCTTCGTGAAAGGCAAAGGACTCAACTCGAATCACCGAGTGTCGAACCTCGAAAGGCATGAGACAGTGCCTCGAGGTGTCCCTACCCCATTATTGATAATTCACCAATAAGAGGCATCTGTTGGGCACCACAAAGTTGATATAATGAGTCACCACCTAATAGAACATTAGGAAAAGATTTTCTGACTTCATGAGGCCAAAACTCAATAGAACTTCACTCTTATTTTTACATTTGATAAATGTGACATAATGGCTTTTAGATTAATGATGTTATGTCCTTTCTTACATATAATATTAAAGCAAATAAATAAATTAAAGACACACCTAAGCACGTAGAAAGTGGTAAATCATGGCATAGAGTAAAATCGGCATTCGTAAATCGAGTGAATTCATTGTGTCCTTTTGGGTGAGGACATTAGTCCTCACATTTGAGTTATGAAGAAGCATTTCGTTGTGAGGGTTTGAAAACAGGGACTTGCCAGTCCAAGTTTTATTAACAAATATCCCGTGCTATTTAATTATATATAAAATCTTTTACATTATTAAAATTTAATTTTACACGTGAATTTCTTGGGCAAGAAATAGGACTTTGGTTCGATTTTATTAACAAAAATCCTAATTATTTAATACAAATATTTTTGTGGCATTTTTTATCTGCAATTGAAAAGCCTTTTGTAATAGAGAAAAAGGAATGTGAAGTTACCTGTAGTGCTTGCCCAACTGCACTCACAAGAGATTATTTGTAAAAATAATGATAATGATAATAATATTGACAATAGAGATAGATACCAAAAAGAGAATGAAGTAAATAAAAAGAGAGAAAATAAAAAGAAAACAAAATCTTGAGCATACGTGAAAAAATGCGTTGGCACTTATTAGACGACATATAGCTGACTTATTTATTTTTAAAAGAGTGGGAAAACATATTTTGCATCGCGTGATACATGATCGTACCTACCTTATAAAGGTTAGTTTTCCCTTTCTTTTAAAGTAAAATCTTTATCGACAAATAGATCCAAAAGGGAGCAAAAAGGGATCACTAAATAGAAAAAATAATATTTTTTCCCTTTAAATCAAGCTTTTGAAAAACTAGTTTAAAAAAAGAGATAAAAGAGGATTTAAAGATAAAAGCCTAATAATTTCTACCACACAACAAAACACCTTAAAAAAGGGTTCACAACCTAGATCTAGGTAGGAGTAAATATAAGATGAAAATGCAATCAATAAATCAATGAACAAAATTTATAACATTTAAAATGATAATTGAACTATTAAAAAACTAAATCAAAGAGAAAAAACTTTTATATTACTTTTAGTATACTTACTCGATTAGATCGTCGAATGTCAGATTCTTAGGTCTTTCCCTTGTTGAAACAGTTAAAAAATTGGTTTAAAAATGAGAAACTAAATTCCAAAAGGAAAATTTTAAGTTTTAAAAGCTTTCAACAAAACTTCACTTTCTAAAAAATTTCTTTCAACCTTAAAGCTTCCAACATGATTTTTTTCCAACCTTCTTTAAAGAGATCAACAAAAACTTTATATAGGAAGGGTTGCTGTGTAAACCCTTTACACGGGTGTGCAATCCCAAAAAGTTAGCCAACTTATCAAATTGCTTCTGAAAAGTTAACCTACTTTTCCTTACATGGTCATGCAAACTCCTTGCACAAGTGTGCAACTCAAGTGCTACAGCTCACTTAACTAAAAAGGCAAGATTCTCCTTTTGCACGGCTATGCAAGGGCTTTGTATGGGTGTACAACTCAAGTGCTGCAGCCTACTTGCCTGAAAAAGCAAAATTCTCCTATTACACAGCTATACAAAGGCTTTACACTGGTGTGTAAACCCAAAAATGGCAAATCAAATTGGCAATTGGCTAAATAATGATGACATTCACTTTTTGCACGGGTGTGTAAGCCATTTACACAGGTGTGAAGGGCCTAAAGTTGCTAAAAATGACCTTTGAGCTCCTGATCAACAATCTAATGAGGTCAAAAAGGTTTTAAAATATGGAAAAGACCTCAAAATCTTCGATCTACTATCTTTTAAAGATTAGTTTTTCTCATTAGATAACATTGACAAAAGCCTCATCAGGACCCAATGTCTACAATTATGTTTTAATTTTGATTTAAGTTGTGTTAAGAAATTTTAGAGAATGGGCAAGTTATTATGAGAATGGAGTTTTAAGTGAAGATGAATGATAGGGTATATCAAAATAAAAGTGCATTGCAGTTTGCTCACAGGAGGTTTTGAACAATTATAGGGGAAACTCTGCCAAATTTTTTGTAAAATGATCAGTATTTCTTAAATTTATTAGGTTTTAAATAAAAAATTTTTTAATTCATCATTTTAATGAATTTAGGCTCGTGTGTGGCACTGTATATCCGATTCTAATATTGGATTGGATATAAGGTGTTACATTTAGTAGTATTAGAGCATAGGTTTAGGCATTTCTGAATATGGTTAAGAAGGTAGGAGGTTGTGGCACTTTATGTACCTATCTGTAATCCTTGATAATGAGGCAATCACTTAAACATGTTATTGCATGGGGTGGGTAATATGCATTGCCATTACATGAGATGTGCATTTGTATAGCACTGCATACATGAAATATTTCTCATTTATTGCATCAGCATCATTTGACATTTATGATGAACACCATATTATATGCTTATGCCCTAATTGAAAGGGTACTGACAGGGTATGTGTTGAAATTAAATGTAATTAAAGAAGGACGGTGATAGATTGGGACTAATAAGGGTAAAGTAAGAAATAGAGAAAGTAAATGATGAGAAAAGTGTACATGTTAACGGGTAAACATGATGTGATATGACTCCAGAGTAGGCATGTTTTTGGTCAAGTGCAGCACAAATTTGGAATCCCTACTCTCAAGTGAAGCATTGTTAAATTTTAGCACATCGCTTAATCTTATGATTAGAATCTCTCTATAACAAGGGTATATTTAAGGTTGAAGTGATATCATGTTGACAACCGAGGCTAGTTGTTAATACCTATTGATATCTTGCCTTACAAATAGAAGGAATATGTAATAGTAAGTATATAAGTACTATTAAGATCTATTGGAATTTGTTTCCAGTGTAGAAAATATTAGATGTTTTTATGAAGATAGACTAGATAAAGATGTTAAACATAAGTTTAAAAAAAAGAAGAAGAAATGCGTGAAGATATTTAGGGATTCAAATTATCTCATTGATGACTATCTAAAAAGCGGTGTATGTTATAATTTGTATTAGTGGTGTTATAGTACATCTTTAGGGACCGTGAATGCTTAGGAGCATTGGTAAGTCGAGTTGTGGCTTAAGTCAAGCTTGATGTAATAAGTAAAGAAAATATTGAAACAAAAAGGGAATATGGAAACAAAATGAGAAAAGAAGAACAATTGCTACTTATGCATAAATTTGAGAGGGGAGATGAGATAAGTTTAGATTTAAAAAGGTGAATACCTGTTAATCAAGTAGAGAACAAGTGCTCTTAATGATAGGAAACATAAGAAGAATATTCCAACAATACGTTTAAATTTTGAGGACAAAATTTTCTTAAGGGGGGAAGAAATGTAATGTCCCAAATCTCGAGTTTGATGACTACAACTTTCAATGTTGCAAATAGTGTCATCCGAGATAAATTTTAAGGATTAAAAAATTAATATGAAACGAATTCATTAAAGAGTTATAAGCTGGAAATAAATTAGGACCACAGATTATGGAAAACAATTATAAATTAGATCAAGAAATGTAATTAATCTGGGGTGGTTATTGGTCAATTCCAACTTAATAAAATTTAAATATAACTGAAATAAGCTAAAGCGATTAAGTGAGATTTGTATTTCCAAAAAATTTTAATTGACATAAGAAGAGAAAATTTAAAATGAATATTTATTTTGTTGATGAGATTAGAGAGTTAGAATTAATCGGGAATTTTATTGGGCAAATTTTAGAGTTGTTTAATAAAATAATAATAATAATAATAATAATAATAATAATAATAATAATCATCATCATCATCATCATCATCATCATCATCATCATCTCAACCAAATAAATTATGGCCATAAATAATAAAAAAAAGGAAAAAGAGAGATTGAAGAGGGGAAAGAAAAATTAGGAAAGAGGGGTTGCTTACGTTTAGCTGACTGAACCCAGTAGCGGACACTGGCTTAACCACCCTCAATGGTTACCCTCACGGCCATTGGTTTCCCTACGCAGAAAACCCCACCAATTCTCTTTAGTTCCTTCGCCTTTCCTTCTCTTATTACTTTCTCTCTCTCTCTCTCGCTCCTGTTGAAATCTTCTCCTTCTCTTTTCAACCAATGTTGGCATTAGATGGTGACACAAGAGAATTATTAGACTCCCAGTGGCTAGGTGCTCCTTTATATACTTACTAATCATCCTCACTCACTGGCAATATAGAGATCGGATATGGGTTTGCCAAAACATTCTAGCTCCAATTTTAGTCAAATAACAATGCATTGGATCGTGTGACCATCGACAACAATTTTCTGGTGCTCTGAACTTCACGTCGGTAGTGGCAGTGCATCTCCGATGAAGCTTCAACGATCAGTGACAAGTGCAAATAGTTTGACCCCAACAATAATGAGCTAAAAAATTATAGATTTTGACTTCAAACTAGTATGTGCACTACCAAATTTATTTCTCATTAATTTGTCATTTAAAATGATTAGTTAGGAAAAATCTAAAATACTGTTAGAGTGTTCATTTCTTTAAGTAAGATGCTTAAATTAACAAATTTATAGTACTATTATGTGTTTAATTCTTTAAATAAATTAAACTATATAGGGAATGAGTTGAGATTAATTAGTATTACATAAAAGGGTTATGAGGCTGATGAATTGAGATTGGTGCAAAATTTTAATATGGTTTGAATGGAAGCAAAGCAATAAATTGAATAGGATTCAGTTTTGGTTTATGAATATGACCTTATGGATCTCTTCCTTTAAGAGTAAAATAATAGAATCAGAAATAAAAAAAAACATAAATTCCATTGTAAAGGGTATTAGAATGAGATAAATTATGTATATCTAAGAGTTTATTTCTTTAATTTTTACTGCTATACCTCTTTCTTAGTTTGATTAATTGCTATCTCTATGTATAATTATAGCTGTAAGTTTGTTTATGTGATTTTGAAAAATTGACAAGAGAAAAAGTAAGTTTGTAAATTAATAATTTTAAGTTATCAAATAGGGATATATGTACGAAGTATGTATTTCATGTGGTAAACACTCTAAAATGGGGTAAGAGTTGTCTAATATGTAGTTATATGCATGATTACGGTCTAAAATGATTTTTGATCTTTGAAATGAATAATTTAGAATATAGTAAAGATTCATGGCAATTGAGGAAAATAATGTGATAGTACTATTAATACCACATAATTTTTACCATCAACCATGATAATTGAAAAAAAGTTATGAGTTCAATTATAAATGAACTTTGAGGGTCGATTAATATGCAAACTTTAATACATGAAGCATAAAATGGATTATAGAATTATTAAAGGAAAAAGGAAAGTATAATGCACACGTTAACTATACACACACACACACACATATATGTAATTTATCGACTAATTATTAGTATGTTAAATTCTTGAGCATGCTGAAAAATTGATTTGATGTCATGATTCTTTCAACTGACTTAATTTTGACTTATGTAAGTTGAAATGGTAATAAAATTAATTTCAGTTAACAATGAGTCCTAAAACTATTTTGGTAAGTCTATAACAGGAGATGATAATAGTAATTTATGTATTTATATTAAAGGGCTTGGAAATTGTTAAATAGTAATTAATGCATAAAAATGCTTGAAAATATGATATTTGAATATTGAAAATGCCACGATAATGTATGTTTTTAAGAAAAGTTCATGGTTGTGGTGGTGTAAATATGTTAAAGTATGTGTGATATTTGAAAAAAAATAAGTAAATGAATTTTTTAGGCATGATGTGTATAAATAAGACTATGTACTTAATTAGTAATTAAAATTTAATTATATTTGCCCTTAGTAAAACTAGTTAGGAATTAAAGGAGTATTATAAGGTTAGCATGCCAATTTGGGGTCTAATAGTACTGCATCATAACATCTTTATTGGACTGAATGGCTTCGAGAGATCAATTTCAGTGTATGATATTTGATTTATTTTAGGGCATGAATGGCTCCGATAGTTCAGTCCCTATAAATTGATTTTGAAAATTTGGAAACATGAACTATTTGATTTATTTTTCAATATTAATCTAAATCTGCTTTTTTGTTACTACTACAATATTATATTCCATTTCTCCCTCTTTTTTTTCTAAAATAGCCACAACTTGGGTTACAACAAACATTTTTTTTAGAAATAAGATATAAAAATGGACCAAATGGTTTTAAAAAATTGGCTCCATATGCAAATCTCACTTATCCGGCTTGTTGTAATTCCACTAGAATTTACTAGGGGCAATTCTAAATGAGAATAAGAAATGTAAGCAAAATAAAAGAATATATAAACTGGTTATATTTGAATATGAAGTAATTTATTTAATCCACTAAGATATTATGGGCAAAACGATGTATTAATTTATATTATGTTACTTAATAATTACATGATAAAATAATGCAAATGTACATGGTAAGTATATAGTACATATGATAAATAATAAGTAGCTTATTGATTGTTAAGGTTTAAATCTTATCTACATTAAAGATATGCATATTCAAGAAACTTATTGGTTTATTTAAAAAAGTTTAAGTGTATAGTGTAAAATGCTAGTTTACATCATAACATGTGTGTATTATGATGTAGGTAATAGTTAATTTTATGTGAAGCTATGGTTATATACATTTATGGACAAATTTTATATGTATGTTATATAGTTTCTATACGAAGAAGTAAATTTGGTAGTCACCGCAAAACTTTTAACTTAGCAAGTAGTTTTTTTCGTGCGTAGGTTAAAGAAGAGTGGTCTTGAGATTGGGAGAATAATTTGATGTAGCTACTGATATCTGGAGTCATATCAAAGTTTGGACGCAAAGGCTCTTTTGTTATGTGATTTAAAAGTTCTATTTGGGTTTAGCATGTACACATGTAGAAATGAAGAAACTTATGTAAGTATATATTGTGAATTATATTTTGAAATTATATATGTAAATTTATAAATTGGATATATGTGGAATATTAAGCATGGTTATTAATAAATATCAAAATTTCATAGAAGAACGAGAGATCTGTAGCAATGAAAGGAAAGAGTTCACCTGAACTAGACATGTGGTATCCGATCGAATGAGGGCTTTAAGAACCTGTAAAAAGCAAACTAGCCCGATCGAACCGAGCATTAGCAATTCAATGCTCAAGTTAGTGGTCAAAATAACTAGAGAAAATACATATATATAAAGAGCTAGAGAGAGACCAAGTGTGTGCATTATGAAAGAACTTGCCATATTTATAGAGCTAAAGTCTTGAATTGTAGTCTCTTGATACTAGGCCTTTATTCTTTTGATATTGGACCATTTTGGGAGGCTCTTAATAGGCTAATCTCAGCTCAAACTTTATATTTTATTTTTTTGTATTATCATTTGTCCCCCCCCCCCGGAGGGTTGATCAATTTTATAAAGATTAAGGATTGTGGCTTGGTCTTAACTAGAATGAATGCATCAATCGAGAGTAGCATCAATTGAGATAAATAAAATCATCAATAAAAGAGACTAGGAAAAATATATCGATCAGGAATAAGATTTATCGAGATAAATAAAATTTTGTTGGGAATTATCGGTTACATGCATCTCATATATAAACGAAATTTAAAATTTTTAACCAATATATCTGATCTTGTCATGAATTTAAAATATACATATTAATGAGAATAAGAAAAATCACCTTTAATTTTTGTTGAATAGTTGATTTTACTTCTCACCGGGTTGTCGCAAACCACAATGTCCAAAATCGAACACCTCCAATGAGTAATCCACACTAGAGAAGGATTAAAAGAACAACAATTGGGAGGAACAAGGGCTGGCCAAAATCCCTAGATGCTAGCTAGGGAAGGTGGCAGCTAGGGTTGAGAGAAAAGAGAGAGTGTGTTTTATTAATTATTCACACTTAACCCTAATTCCACATCTCTTGGATTTTTATAGTTAGGTTAAAAAATCCAACTTCATAATGGGATTGAGCTCTTTAAAATTTCTGAAAAATTATTAATTCGACTTCTGGAATTATTTATAATTATTTGGACTCAATTAAATCCAATTTAAGCCATTTCACAAAAAGACTATGCACAAAACCCACAAACTAGGCCCTTTGTACATATATTTGGATTTAATTATCCAAATGAATTCCAAATCCAACCAAATTAAATATGTAGGCTCCACAACACTTATGTAACATATTTAATTTATTTTGGTCTAAGAATTAGGCCTCTAAGGCCTTCTGTTTTGGAGTTGGCGTGTGGCCCTTCTTTTGGAGGGCTTATGTGCCAACTTCACTTCTTTGGGCCTTTATAATTCCTCCAATGGACATATTAATTATTATATCAGCCCTATAACACTTATAGTTCAATAATAATCAATTATGAAAAATATTATTTTAATTAGGTCCAATTTTACAGAACATTTCAAAAAAAAGTTCTGAAAACAATTTTACTTGATCATAATTAATTAAACTCTTTAATTAATTATTATCTTATTCACTTCTCTATCCCCATAATAATATCAAATATTATTATCCTTGTCATTTTACCATTTTATCCTTTTTCTCTATATGTGTGTGACCTATTAGGTTCCTGTCCATATTGGTAGTGTAATATGTAATTGTGAGTTCTATTCAAAACTCACTTGATTTAAACTTCTTTAAATCATTTTATCAATCCCTATTGATATTCTTGATACACTATTATACAAATCATGATTAGCCTCTAGCTAGGCATCATGACTACCCAAATGTCAGGAAAGTCAAGTCGTTTGACTATACCCTTCTATAGAAACAGTTGCCGTGCAATTATTCCTTCCACCACTCTTGTCTCAATTAGATTCTGAGTATGGATTTTTGTCAACTCATATAAATCTAATTATGTATGTTCTATTAATTTAACCATTGTTCCCAAAATGTCCCCCATGGATCTCTATCCATCTTGGCATATTACTCTGGCCAGAGATTCTCTGAACAAGGCAATTATAGAATCATGCGAGATAACTTCCCTTATTAAATCTAGGATGGTGAATCCTTTGTCAATCACTCAACGATCTTTTAAGTAGGTCATGATATACCCAATCTCCTAACTATGTTCACTCCCAGTTAGAAGCAATCAGTTATGAAGTCAAAATAAACCACTTGCTATTTAAGATAACTTTGGTGATCTCAAGTCCAAGGATACTTGCATAACCGCTATGAAGAGATTCCTCACTGACATAGATTTAATATCCATGTGAGGATTCTCTTTGCAGGTCTCCAATGAACTTGTTCTTCTAACAAGCATCCACATGTTAGCTTTGATTATCTTCCATAATCACAGTTATGAGAACCACTGCTTGAACCATTCAAGAAGCATAACATGTGCTAGTCTGTTCGAATTAACAATTCCTTATCTTGTTAATTCTATGACTAGGGATATTTAGATACTAACACATTTGCATGCAATAGACATCTCATATCATGAACACTTTCATGATTGTCTTTGCACTGTGTTTATAATATCTAGGACTTCATTTATTAATTTAAGATTTACAAACTCATGTATTTAAACATAGCATTAATAAATGAATGATGCCTTTTATTAAGAATATGAATTCATACATATGAAATACATCCCTATTACATAGGCTCTAGGGCATACTCTCTAACAATCTCCCATTTGTACTAGAGCCAATCACTCATATGTCTTAGACCCATGCTATTTATATGGTGATCATGCTTAATTTGGGAAAGTGCTTTAGTAAAGGGATATGCCACATTATCATCTGTGGGAACCCTTTCTATTTTTACATCATTTCTATCTATTATTTCCCTTATGAGATGGTAGCGTCTGAGAACATGCTTGGATCACTGATGAGACCGTGGTTCCTTTGCTTGAGCAATGGCTCCATTGTTGTTAGAATATAATGGAATCAGATCAACAATGCTAGGCACCACTCCTAGTTCTGATATGAACTTTTTGATCCAGACTGCTTCTTTGGCTGCTTTCGAAGTAGCAATGTACTCAGCTTCTGTCACGGAATCAACAATTGTTTCTTGTTTGGAACTCTTCCAACTAACTGCTCCTTCTCCCATTATGAACACATAACCAAACTGTGATTTACAATCAACTTTATCAGATTGGAAGCTGGCATCTGTATACCCATTTACTTCCAAAATGCCCTCTTCATATAGCAAGAATATATCCTTGGTCCTTCTCAAGTACTTAAGGATATTCTTGACAGCTGCCCAGTGTTTATATCCAAAATTGGATTGGAATCTGCTTGTGACACTCAAAGAAAATGCTACATCTGGACATGTACATAACATAGCATACATGATAGAACCAATTGCAGATGCATATGGTATTCTATTCATTCTCTCTCTATCCTCTAGTGTCTGCGGACACATAGACTTAGAAAGGCATTTCCCATGTACCATGGGTATAAACCCTTTCTTAAAGAGATCCATATTGAACCTCTTTAATACTTTATCTATATATGTACTTTGAGAAAGACCTAGCAACCTATTGGATCTATCTCTATAGATCCTTATTCCCAGAATATAGGATGCTTCTCCAAGGTCTTTCATGGAGAATTGCTTGGATAACCATATTTTAACAGATTGGAGAAGAGAAATGTCATTTTCTATGATCAATATGTCATCTACATATAGAACTAGGAAGATAATTGTACTCCCATTAACCCTTTTATACACACAAGGTTCATCTTCATTTTGTGAGAAATCAAACTCTTTGATTGTCTCATTGAATCGTATGTTCCAACTCCTAGAGGCTTGCTTCAATCCATAAATGGATCTTTGAAGCTTGCATACCTTTTCGCCATTTCCAGATGTGAACCCTTCTGGTTTTGTCATATACACATCCTCAGTCAGATTTCCATTTAGGAAAGTTGTCTTCACATCCATTTGCCAAATCTCATAATCATAATGAGCTGCAATGGCTAAAAGTATTCTTATAGACTTAAGCATTGCTACAGGAGAAAAAGTTTCGTTATAATCAATACCTTTTTTTTGATGATAGCACTTTGATACTAAGCGAACTTTATAAGTAACTATATTACCTTCCATGTCAGTCTTCTTTTTGAAGACCTATTTGCACCCTATGGATTTTGTCCCTTCAGGTGGTTGAGTTAAAGTTCATACTTTATTCTCATACATGGAGTCCATTTCAGACTGCATAGCCTTAAGCCATAAATCACGTTCTGAACTATTCAAAACTTCTTGATAGCTTGTAGGCTTATTGTCCTCTACTACAGTTATGCCTCTATCCGAATCAACGTGAAATCCATATCTCACAGGTATAGAAGGCATCCTAGTATATCTTCTAGGATTTTGTGTATAATCAGGTTAAACTATAATCTCATCATTATGAAATTTAGTTTCGGGTTCAATCAGTTGATCCACTTCTATTTGTGGATCTTGAACTTCACCAAGTTCAATTTTACTCCCACTGTCCTCTCGTAGGAGAAATTCTCTTTCCGAGAAGACAACATGCCTTGAAACAAATACTTTTTGTTCTAAGGGATGATAAAAATAATATCCAAACTTTTCTTTTGGATATCCCACAAATAAATATTTTTCAGGCTTAACATCTAGTTTGTCTGACATTGTCCTCTTCACATAAGCAGGACAACCCCATACTTTTATATGAGAAAGCGTGGGTTTCTTATTTTTCCACATCTCATATGGAGTAACATCAACCGATTTACTAGGAACTCTGTTTAACACATAAACAACAGTTTCTAGTGCATATCCCCAAAAAGACTTAGGCAAGTTTGCTCGGTTCATCATTGATCGAACCATATCTAATAGTGTTCGATTTATCCTTTCAGATACACCATTGTGTTGTGGTGTATATGGTGGAGTCCATTGAGATAAAATTCCATTATCTCTAAGATAATCTTGAAATTCTTGGCTTAAGTGTTCTCCACCTCGATATGATCTAAGTGTTTTAATACTCTTGCCAAGTTGTTTCTCTACTTCATTTCTGAATTCTTTAAACTTTTCAAATGCTTCTTATTTATATTTCATTAGATAGGTGTATCCAAACCTGGAATAATCATATATGAAAGTAATGAAGTAGGAGTAACCTCCTCTGGCATGTGTAGTCATTGGACCACATACAACTGAATGTATTAAGTCCAAAACCATTTTAGCTCATTTTCTTTTACCAATAAAGGGAGCTTTTGTCATTTTTCCTAATAAACAAGATTCTCATGTATCAAATGATTCATAATCAAATGATCCCAAATCACCTAACTTGTGTAATTTGGTCATGCGTTTCTCATTTATATGGCCTAAACAACAATGCCATAAGTATGAGGTATTTATATCATCATGTTTCATTCTCTTGGCATCCACATTATGAACTTCTTTAATTAAATCAAGAACAAATATACCATTCTCAATGATAGCTTTTGCATAAAACATATTGTTCTTAAAAATGTAACAACATTTGTCCTTTAAAGAAATGTCATAATCATTTAATAAATAACTGAAAGAAATAATACTCTTGGATAAAGTTGGAACATAATAACAATTATTTAATTCCAGTACTAATCCACTTGGAAGAGGCAAATGGTAAGTCCCCACAACCGTTATAGAGATGTTCTGTCCATTAGCTGATTGCAAACATATCTCTACCTTTCCAACTCTTCTAAAGCTTCTAAGCCCCTGTAGATCATTACACAAGTGAGATCCACATCCGGTATCTAATACCCAAGATTGTTTTAAAGCAATAGAATAAGTATTAATTTTAATCATATGAATACTTGAAGGAGAAGCATCGGCTTGCTTCTTCTCCTTGAGAGAATCTAGATAGGCCTTACAGTTATGCTTCCAGTGACCATCCTTTCCACAATGAAAGCAAGTTCCTTTGGGATTCTCTTTCTTGGCAACCTTCTTCTTGGAGATCCCACCATTCTTTGGCTATGCCTTGGTTATCTTCTTCTTCTTCTGCTTCTTGCCTTTAGCAGAAGTGACAACCATGACACTTTTTGGATCCTTCTTAAAGGATCCATTAGCTATTTTGAGCATATTGATTAACTCAAGAATGGTAACTTGGATCTTGTTCATGTTAAAGTTAAGCACGAAAGGTGCATAACTTGGAGCCAATGAGTACAAGATTAAATCTATGTATAGATCATTATCCATTACATAGCCAAGTTTACTCAAATGCTCAATATACCCATACATCTTCAATGCATGAGTAGCAGCTGAAGTGCCTTCCACCATTTTGCAGCTAAATAGAGCTCGAGCAATCTCATATTGCTCAGTTCTAGCCTGAGAAGAATAAAGCTCCTCAAGATGCAAAATGATGGTTCTTGCATCCATCATCTCATGCTGCTTCTGAAGCTCCGAGGACATAGCACCCAACATCAAACATGCTGCCGCTTCACTATCCTCCATGTATTTTCGATAAGTGCCTTTGATCTCATCGATGGCATCATCTGATAGAAGTGGTGGTGGATCTTTATCCAAGACATAATGGATCTTTTCAGCTCTGAGAACAATTTTTACTTGCCTGATCCAGTCAGAATAGTTGCTGCCAACCAGCTTGTTATCCAAGATTGATCGTTTATTAATGTTTGATGTGCTCATGATGATGACCTAGATGTGAAAAAGAAAACATATGAGAGAATGTTCATATATATGTGTGCATTAATAAGGTCTTTAATTAATCCATTCACTCTCACTATTTTATTGCGAATTAATAGCCCTCACTATTTAATCCGAGAAAACCCGATGATTTTCGTAGTGGGCCAATATCCAATCCTTGATATGAAATTTGACCTTGATTGTGGTCAATAAGCCAAACTCCATACCCTTGAAAGGTAGGTATCTCTATACCAATTGTGTCTCTACACAACTATTGGATCATTAGGTTATCAACTTTTGATACATGCATATCATATATGCATTCCCTAATCTTGCCTCTAGAACCATTAGCCTTGACTGTGGTTAACAAACTAATGGGCTAGCTAAGATGACCCATTTAATTAGATTTGAACATATTTGATATAATGTGAGCTTGACTGTGGTTAAAAACCCACACTATAAAGAACTCTGGTTCTCCTCAAATTAATGGAAGGCTTATATACCTTAGTATTTGTTTGAGGGTTTTAGTTAATTAAGTCTCATCATACATGGTTGGCATACATTGGTATGCATCCTATATCTATCATATAAATATAAGCATACAAATATGGTATAGTTATGGACTTTACTACATTGATTTTCCCGAGCCAAAAGGGAAATCAAAAGGTCACACCTCGGTAGTATGCATGATTCAAAAAAGTAAAAAATAATTACATTATCTTCAAGCTTGTTGGATCTCCATCCGGCCCATCTTGCTCCTTGATAGTGGTCTCCATCTCTATCTCTAATTTTAATCTAAGTAATCTAATTACATATTACAATTTGAAAAAGAAATACAAACCAAAAATAAGTGACCGGGACATGAAAGTTCTCATTGGGTCAAAACATGCATAATGCTCAATCACATTGGGCTTTGTCCATAACTATCCATCATGCCAATCAAACACCCTTATATGCATTTCTAATGCATAAAGTAAAACATATAATGGATTACTAACTTTGTTTCAACTCTTGAAACAAACTTTTGAGTTATTTTAATAATGTGATCAAATTAGGAAATTTTTTCCATTTTGAAAACTTTCATTTTAGGAAACCTTTTTTCATGTATGTGTTCTTGCCTTAATTATCAATCCAATTGATTATTAATTGATTATCAATTGATTATTTAATTAATTAATCATATTAAAAAATTAAAAAATTAATTTTGGGCTTATAACAAGGGTAGGCCGAAACTCACACAATAAAACCCTAAAGTGAGTTCACACACAAACTAGTTTTATGTCTATTAGACCATTTGGGCCTTTTGGAATGAGCCAAGCCCACTCCAGCCCTTAAAACCCATTAATAAACTTAATTATAGTTTATAATATTTAATTTAAATCAGCTCATTGGGCCCACCAAGTCATTCACTAATTTAAACCAAGTCCGTAAACATAATTAAGCCAATTAAGTGGTTTTAATGAATTAAAATTAATCCAATTAATTTAAGGCCCATTTTAATTAATCCAATTAATTAAAAAACCTTAATATATCATATATATCAGATTTAAAAGATTAAAAATCGTTCTAAACAAGAACACCAATTTATCGAACTTTTCGACTAAACTAGTTTTCATGCAAAACTTGTTCGATTTTAATTTCGTTTGATCCTATGGCTTAAAATCACATATTAAACACATAAATTATCATAAAAATGATCTTAGAGTGGATCTATAAAAAACTAATTTAGAGCAGCCCCTAAAATTAAGAGCCATTCATGCAAAAACCATGATCCCTTTCTCAAAAGAATCGTCTTTGTTTTCGTTTTATTTATTTGATCACACATATATCCAGAAATCAATATTTCTCATTCATGAACAATCAAATATGATATTTTAAATTTCATGAAATAAATAACTCAAAAATAAAACTTATTCCGCAGAAAAATATAGAATTGTATATTCATGGCAAAACCTGGCTCTGATACCATGTTGGGAATTATCGGTTATATGCATCTCATAAATAAGCGAAATTTAAAATTTTTAACCAATATATCTGATCTTGCTATGAATTTACAATATACATATTAATGAGAATAAGAAAAATCACCTTTGATTTTTGTTGAACAGTTGATTTTACTTCTCACCGGGTTGTCGCAAACCACAGTGTCCAAAATCGAACACCTCCAATGAGTAATCCACACTAGAGAAGGATTGAAAGAACCAACAATTGGGAGGAACAAGGGCTAGCCAAAATCCCTAGATGCTAGTTAGGGAAGGTGGCAGTTAGGATTGAGAGAAAAGAGAGAGTGTGTTTTCTTAATTGTTCACACTTACTTAACGCTAATTCCACATCTCTTGGATTTTTATAGTTAGGTTAAAAAATCCAACTTCATAATGGGATTGAGCTCTTTAAAATTGCTGGAGAATTATTAATTGGGCTTCTAGAATTATTTATAATTATTTGGGCTCAATTAATCCAATTTAAGCCCTTTCATAAAAGACTATGCACAAAACCCACAAACTAGGCCCTTTGTACATATATTTGGATTTAATTACCCAAATGAATTCCAAAATCAAACCAAATTAAATATGTAGGATCCACAAAACTTATGTAGCATATTTAATTTATTTTGGTCCAAGAATTATGCCTCTAAGGCCTTCTGTTTTGGAGTTGGCATGTGACCCTTCTTTTAGAGGGCTTTTATGCCAACTTCACTTCTTTGGGCCTTTATAATTCCTCCAATGAAACTATTAATTATTATATCAGCCCTATAACACTTATAATTCAATAATAATCAATTATGAAATACATTATTTTAATTAGGTCCAATTTTACAGAACATTTCAAAAAAAAGTTCTGAAAACAATTTTACTTGATCATAATTAATTAAACTCTTTAATTAATTATTATCTGATTCACTTCTCTATCCCCATAATAATATCAAATATTATTATCCTTGTCATTTTACCATTTTATCCTTTTTCTCTATATGTGTGTGACTTATTGGGTTCCTGTCCATATTAGCAGTATAATATGTAATTGTGAGTTCTATTCAAAACTCACATGATTTAAACTTCTTTAAATTATTTTATCAATCCCTATTGATATTCTTGATACACTATTATACAAATCATGATTAGCCTCTAGCTAGGCATTATGACTACCCAAATGTCAGGAAAGTCAAGTGGTTTGACTATACCCTTCCATAGAAATAGTTACCGTGCAATTACTCCTTCCACCACTCTTATCTCAATTAGATTCTGAGTATGGATTTCTGTCAACTCATATAAATCTAATTATGTATGTTCTATTAATTTAACCATTGTTCGCAAAATGCCCTCCATGGATCTCTATCCATCTTGGCATATTACTCTGGCCAGAGATTTTCTGAACAAGGCAATTATAGAATCATACGAGATAACTTCCCTTATTAAATCTGGGATGGTAAATCCTTTGTCAATCACTCAAATATCTTCAAGTAGGTCATGATATACCCAATCTCCTAACTATATTCACTCCCAGTTGGAAGTAATTAGTTATGGAGTCAAAATATACCACTTGCTACTTAAGATAACTTTGGTGATCTCAAGTCCAAGGATATTTGCACAACTGCTATGAAGAGATTCCTCACTGACATAGATTTAATATCCATGTGAGGATTCTCTTTGCAGGTCTCCAATGAACTTGTTCTTCTAATAAGCATCCACATGTTAGCTTTAATTATCTTCCATAATCACAGTTATGAGAACCACTGCTTGAACCATTCAAGAAGCATAACATGTGCTAGTCTGTCCGAATTAACAATGCCCTATCTTGTTAATTCTATAACTAAGGATGTTTAGATATTAACACATTTGCATGCAATAGACATCTCATATTATGAACACTTTCATGATTGCCTTTGCACTGTGTTTATAATATTGAGGACTTCATTTATTAATTTAAGATTTACAAACTCATATATTTAAACATAGCATTAATAAATGAATGATGCCTTTTATTAAGAATATGAATTCATACATATGAAATACATCCCTACTACATGGGCTTTAGGGCATACTCTATAACAAAATTATCAATCAAGGAGACCGAAATAAATATGTCGATTAGAAATAACATCAATCGGGATAAATAAAATCATCAGTCGAAGAGACTGGGATTAATGTGCCTATCGAGAATAACATACATCAGAATAAATAAAATCATTAGTCGAAGAGACCTAGATAAATACGTTGATCGGGAATAACATCGATCAGAATAAATAAAATCATCAATCAAGAAGACTGGGATAAATGTGTCGATTAGGAGTAACATCGATCGGGATAAATAAAATCATCAGTCGAGGAGATTGGGATAAATGTGTTGATCGAGAGTAACATCGATTGAGATAAAGTCATCAGTCAAAGAGATAAAAACATCACCATTTTGGATTGCTTTATTTTTTGCAAATAACTTATTTATTATAAATGTAGATAATTAGTTTAAGGATTGTTTTTTGACCTTAAGCGATATTTTTCTCTAGGGAGGTTTTAGAATCTATATTTTTAATTATGAAAAAAAGAAAAGAATGCTAATTGATATAAAGAAGAGTGATCTTACCTGAGGATGCTGGCTTTTTCATCTCCTAAGTCGTCCCATCGTGCTCCGTACTTTTTTCGATTGAGGAAAAATCTGCCTTTCAGCTTGTAGTTTTGATTCAATTAATTTTTGATATAGTAAAGTTTCCTAGTTTCAATGTCATCAGTTGAGCATCTGCCATTTGTCGATCTGGAAATATAACTTTAAACAATATATAGCTTTCCATATGTCAGCTAGAGGTCAATCTCCCAATCATTGATGGACATACACGCCATTGCTTCTTAAGCTCTTAAATAGATGTATACAATTTTTACTACCTACACTATTGCTAATTACACTATCTGTGCAGCTTAAGAGTGGCTCATGAATGAAGCAAATGGGTTCAGTTACAAAAAATTCAGTGAGAAACTACCGGATTTTATCTTTAGAACTACAAAGTCCACATGGTATGTTGATACGGTAGCCTTTGTCTACGGCTAGGCCAGTGTAATAAATGAAGTTAACACCAAACTTTTAATATTGTTGTTGCTGTTGTAATGCCCCAAATTTGTATCGGTCATATACGGTACGATGTAGAGCATGAGTATTTATCCTAGAACAAATTTCAAAATAATCGAAATTGAATAAGACAAGAAAATTGAAAAATGTGTAAAGGTTAAACGTGCTTGTACCATGAAAATCCTAGGATGGGTGACCCAGCGGACAATTTTAATCTGAGAGTAAATTATGAAATTTGGTATTACATGGAGCCCAGTGGTACAATTTGAAAAGAAAACGAGCTTAAATCGACCCTTAAACGGGACAGAGAAGTTTTACCCTATATCGTAAAAAGGGTTAACAGAAAGCTTGACTGGACTCTAAATAAGTGTATCGACCTCTGAAAATTATTCCAATGGCATAAATATGTTATTATTAACTTAAGTAAACTATGAAATGTGGAAAATAAGTGTTTTGGCAATTTCAAAATTTTGGATCTCGAATTGACTAAGCATACTGTCTAAACCAGAAGAATATCAAAATAATGTCAGAATTATCTGAAATTTTAACCATGTGTTCCTAAGTAATATAGTGCATACGGGGTAAAATTTTGTAGTATTCTGACACTAGAAACACTGGTTTAGGAAAAATGGTCGAGAAATTAGGAAAAATGACTAATTAAAGTTTCAATGGAAATTTAAAAATAGTAAATGAATTCTAAAAATTATCAAAATTTTCAGTCTTACCTATGATTATATGTAGAATATTTTGGTATAAAAAAATAAATTTTATGGCAATATCAAAATTTTTCTTATCGAACTACTTTGAGTGAATCGGACTTAAAATGAACTCCGATCGACCTGAAAATTTACATGGCAACATAATTTATTAATCTAAGTCTGATGGAATTAATTAGAAAATTAATTAAACATGTAATTGAAGGAGAGGAATTTATTTGAGCCAAAATTGGATTATTTTTAGTAAAATGGGCTAATTGGGTGGATTAGGATAATTGGGCTTGAATTGGCCCAATTCACAAGCCTCTATAAGCTGGAAATATTAGATAATTCTAGCAATTTTAGCTACCTTCTTCCTTGTTCCAGCCGACTCTCTCCTCTTCCCTATTCTTTCATATTTCTTTTATTTTCTCTAGCAAAATTCTATCAAATATCCACTAAATTTTATGTCCCCTATAATTCCAATGCCCTAAATTTATTCTTAACCATCCCAAGAGTTCAATTAAAGGAGAGGAGATGATAGAAATCAAGAATTCAAACATTATGTATCAAAATTGAGGTATGCATATTTGGCATTTTTAATTTGATTCAAGGGTTCTAATGGCTAAATTAGGATTTGTGAAGTGTATTTATGTGGTTGAATTGTATCAAGGAGGAAAGAAATTGGTGGGAATCCATCATGGAGATTTTGGCCATGGAAGGGATTTAAGGAAAAAGAAGGAAACTAAAAGAAAGAAGGAAGGAGGAAGAAGAAATTGAGGGTTATGAACACTATGAGGTTAGTGGATACTAATCCTACACTTAATTTCATTTATACATTAATTTTTCTATAAATATTGCATTATGTAACTATAGGTTTTAAAGAAATAAATTAATTTAATTAAAAAGAAGTGTATAACATGATGAAATAAGGTGAACTAAACCTAGAATTACATTAAAAATAATTATTTAGTGAGGGAGTGTGAGGAGGCCGAATGGTTCCCTAAATGTTTCATAATGGAATTTGGCAAATTAATGGAAGATTAAATGTAATTTTAGCATTATATTAATAATTTGATAGTTGAAGATGAATTACACACAAAAATAAGGTATATATGTGAAAGTGAATATGAAACATAATGGTGGTTACATGGGTGATAAAAAGATAATAAGGAAAAATGTACTTCAATAAATATATACTTACATGAATTAATATTAAAAGGGGTGAATGACATGAAAAAAAAATATACATGATATGATGAGGAGATGATATTGGCCGGATGGTTTTCCTAAGAGAAGCAAGTGGAAAATTTAATGGTTTATTAAGTATTAAAAGAAATTGTAATATCATAATGATAAATAAATTTATTATGGTGGAATTGAGTTAAAAATAATATAGGGGTACGAAACTATGTATGAAACATAATGATATTCACCCGAAAAATTTATCGATATTAAGGTAAATAAAGAATAAAATTTGTATATTTTTATAATAATAATAATAATAATAATAATAATAATAATAATAATAATAATAATAATAATAATAATAATAATAAATAATAAAACAAATAAATGGGATAAAGAGGCTGGTGAATGTAAAACTTATATGTTGGCTGAATGTGCACATTGAGATGTAAGGATTTACTTGATGTTAATTAATAATTGATAAAAACATATATTATAAAATTTCAAGGAACAAAATTAATACAATTTGAGTTTAAACAAAAGGTAGTATATAATATTTCTTATGGAAAAGTAATGCCATGATATTATGGAATAATTAAATATATAATTGAGAAAAACTTTGAAACAAGTTAGTATAACTTAATAAAATGATGAGTAATAATAATATGAACTTGAGTGGTAAAGGAAACAAAGTGAAAATGGTGGAACAAGGATAAATCAAATTATTCACATTAGGTGAACATACTACAAGTTGATGATTAATGAAATTAAACGTATAATTACCGTTAGGTAATTTAAGGCAAAAGAAAGATAGTGATATTGATTAGAATGAGAAGTAATATAGGTACCCAATTATGTAATAGTTACATAATGTGAAAAGTTAATGAAACTTGGGATTTATCCTATGTAATTATTTCAAGTTACCATGAAATGACTATAAATGGATAGAAAGTTATGTATGACATGAAGTTGGAATAAGAAACAATTCATAAGAAGAAAATCTATTGATGTCCGAATGATGAAAATAAGTGAATGTTATGGTTTAGTCACAACTATATGTTAATGAGCATTTATGTGATAAATGAATGATTGATGAATTTAATTAAATGTGTTTGGGAGCATGATGTGACTAAAAAAAATAAGGAAAACAAATAAAAATGTAGAAATGTGATATGAAATTTAATATTTGCCCTTAGTGTTCAGTGGGTTATCCAAAACTTTAGGATAGTATGACTAGCCATACGAATTTATTCTGCGGGATACCATGAGTATATGAGATATTTGTCATCAGAAATGACCATGAAGTATGAGAATGGATAGCCGGCTTATTATATGCATCAGTACTGGGGTTTTGGTGTCACACCTAGTTGTGGGATCCCTCCAGTACATCGTATTTATGTCCCGCTTATCCGGTGCATTGGTTTACCACCACTAGGGGCAAACTTGTAAATTTTATATGTGAACATGGGAAAAGTGTAACTATAACATTCAAGAAATTATAAAGGGATTAACAGATTATGCAGAGGCAAAGTAATAATTATGTAAAAATGAGAATTTGAAAAGTAAATTAAGTGATAAGAATATCATATAGTTAATTGGGTTAACAATCGAAGGGAAAATATAATAAATAGGTTGAAGTTCAAGAACCAAGAATGTAATTTGTCACCATAAGAATAATTGCAAGTATCAAATCGTAAATTATGTACCTAGCTTGAATTAATAGCCAAAGGAAGTCAAAATGGGTTAAAGTGAGAGAAAAGTCAAAATTTAAGGATTAATTGGGCATCTTCCATTTAAATATGGAAATTGTCAATAATTAAGTGAGAAAAATGAATGATAGAGAGAATGAAATTAAAAAAAAATAGTGGATAATGAGCACATGGGCTAAACTATATATTTTACATCCAATTGGAAATTTTATAGAATTCAATAATAAGGAATGAAATATAAAGAAAATTAAAGGAAAAGAAATGAATTCAGAATTTCGCAAAGGTAATTATGCAGAAATAAATAAGCCAAAGTAAAAAAATGTAATTTGACATCAAATGGGATAATAGAACCTGAATAAGGAAAAAGGGGCAAAAAAAAAAAGAAAATCTAAACAGACTTAAATAAGTAATGAATGAAATTATAATGTAGTAAAGATAAAGAAATAAAAGACGAACTTGTGAATCTGGTCAAGAGAGTGTAGTTAAAGAATAAATTGAAAAAAAAAGACCAAGATTTCATAGCGAAAAATATAAAAAAAGGGAAAAATGAGAGATAAATTAATAATTACAAGAAAATAGTTAGCAAAATATTGATTGAATTATAAATAAATAAATAAATAAATATTATAAATAATAAAGAAATGAAATTGCGTGACATGTGTACTACAACTCATTTAATTTGATTTAAAATATGATAAAGATTGTAGAAAATTTTAGTTTAATAACTTTATAAAAGTAATTATTCAAATTAAGAAGAGAGTAAGAACCAAAGAAATAATGAAAAATGCAGGGACAAAAGTATAAAGGTATATGAAATTTAGATAACAAAAAAAGAAAGATTAATATTTAAAATCAGTCAATATGAATAGCAAATTTTAAACATATAAAAAGAAATAGAAGAAAACAAAAAGAAAGATTAATATTTAAAATCAGTCAATATGAATAGCAAATTTTAAACATATAAAAAGAAATAGAAGAAAACAATAATAATGATAAAAACAAAAGAAGATGAAATTTTGTATAGTTGTATCCACACTAGGCAATATTGTTGCTTAGCGTGCGGTTTGTGACTGCGCACAGGAACAGGAGATTTTGGGATATGAGAAAGATAAATCTGAGGGCATGTACATAAAGATATTGGGATCACATAAACCGTGAAGACGATGTTAGAATTAATGTTTGGTATTTTACATTTACAGTTATAATTGTATTAGTAAATTATTTGGATTAATATATATGTGTATATCTGACTAATATCTATGTATTTTTATGGATATATGAATGTGAATAGAGTGTTACAGTTGTTGTTGTTATTGTTATTATTATTATTATTATTATTATTATTATTATTATTATTATTATTATTATTATTGTCGTTGCTGTTGTTGTTATTATTGTGTTATTATCATTGTTTTTATTATTGTTGTTGTTGTTGTTGTTGTTGTTATTATTATTATTATTATTATTATTATTATTATTATTATTATTGTTGTTGTTGTTGTTGTTGTTGTTGTTGTTGTTGTTATTAGCAAGTCCTTCAAGTATTTCCTTTACACTTTCAGCTTGAAAAGACAGTTTATTAAGCTTATGCATTTGCAAGCTTGCTGCTAAAGTTGTTAGAAGGTGTAGTGGAAAATCTACAAAGAATTGACTCCACAAAAATAGCATAAAACCCTTTCAGAACCTCATAGCGCCTACCAGTTGTAATAAAGAGAAGTAGCATTCTTTCCCAAAATTAATTTTCAGGTAAACTATCGATGGCCATGTACTTAAAATAACCCCAAAGAACTGCTGTGGGAATTTGCTTGACAATAGGTACTACACAAACTAATGTTATTACAAGAAGTGACTACAATAAATTACTCACTCTTTGCTTGTTAACTTAAATAGGCAAATATGCATCCCCCCGACATTCTTTCTCTTTTCTTCATCTCATCTCTTTTTCTCTTCCTGAGCAGCCACTAAAAAAAAACTGCAAATTAGCGACGAAAAATTCCGTCGCTAATGTAAATTAGCGACGCCGCAACGAACAGTCGCTAATAGGCCAGTCGTGAATATATAAGTGACGGATTCAAAATCAGTCGTTAATTTAATTTTTTTTCCGTCGCTAATTTATATTCCTAATTAGTCGCCGAAGTATAATAATAATATTTAGCGACTACATTTTCCGTCGCTAAATAAATTCTTAAATTAGTCGAGACAAATATAATAATAATTTTTAGCGACAAAATTTTCGTCACTAAACCGTCACTAATAAATATTCATAAAATGCAAATAAAAATGAAAATTAACTACGCAAAATAACATCGAGACTAATGCAAATTTCATCACAATTCATTTATAATATTTTATTATTATTATAACATTCAGAATTTAATTTATATAAATAAAATTTCTCAAATATTATTAATTTAAAAAATATAATATCATAAAAGTAAATTAAATTGTGCAATACTTTACAAATAAATAGAAAAAAATTCCAACTAAATAATATTACTAACAAATTTTTATACAACATGCTACAAAAAAGAAAGAAAGAACTTCGCAGTCTTCATCATTCTTCGCAAGCAGCAACCAAGCACTTGCCTTCTTGTTCTAATAGACCTTACTGCAAAAAACAGAACATACTTGGAGAATTTCTTCAGATTTGGATAACAGTAATTGAGGACTTTTAGCAATAACACGTCCCAAGTTCTTTTTTTAACACCTAATGGCAACCATTGCAATACTTCCAGGTTCAATCTATTGAAAAATTCCCTTTTTTAGCAATTCCAATTTCACGTAATATTTAGGCAACATTCCATTCATTTCAGCAATTAAAACCCTCCCTTCATATCCATTATTCTTTAATTCAATGAAACTTGTAAAATTATAGTGCTTCTATAGGACAAAAATAATCACATTTAGCCAAAAACATAATGTTATAGATAGAACAATACCTGAACAAATGAAGTTGTATATCCATTCATATGTACAATTTGCTCACTCTCAACAAAATTGGCAACATACCCATCAGAATCAGCTCCTCTCCTCCACATGTGAGTACCTTCCAAGAGATACATATTCTGATGAAATTACTTAAAGACAATTAATAGAAATATTGACATTTGATTATGTTAATATTAAGAATAACACAAGAAAATGTTCCATCAACATTTGAAGCATGAACAAAAACTTCAACTTTTTCCCTCATGCTTCCTCTAACATCTATCACGATTCCATAAGAAAATGAGAAGAGAAACAACACCCTCACACAAATTACTTCATGCTAATTTTTAATTTTCATTTATAAAAAAATAAGATTCATTTTATAAGCAACCCGTCACCCTTACAAAATAGTGCATAAATTTGTAGTTTTGCAGACTGAACAAAACAATATTCAGGCTATGTTTAATCCAATAGCTCTTTCTGACTTGATTATCTCTATCCATTCACTTTCACGTCCGGTGATTTACCCATGCTTTCCTATTTTTATAGATATATACAGTAAGAATATGCAAGCAACAAGGCACAACATATATAATTGGAGTATTTTTTACATTAATTTTGATTCAATCTTACTGGTTTAGGATTTAATATATGAGGAAGAGATGAGACTAATCATATATATGACTTGGAAAAAAAATATTATAGATTTAGCATTATTAAATAGGGTTCATGTGAATCTCATGAAATATTTCTCCCTGTTGAAATTGCCTACCTCAAAACTCTTTGATTACCTATTTTTATTGGTAAACCACAAATAATATATATATATATATATATATATATATATATATATATATAACAACTAATTCCTTAAGATTATGAAGTTTTATTTAAACTAACCACGAAATTCTAAGAAATTACTAATTTCTAAATTTAATAGTTCTATTATATTCCCTTTTTGTCTACTTTGATAACAAGAGCCAAACTATTGTAATTGCTCGAGTAAAAGTAATAATGAAATAAAATGGAAACCTTTCCCTTCTAATAGAATTGAGTAGCTAAAAGAATTGTAATTGCTCTAGTGAAAGTATCTAATTTTATATATTATTATCACTTATTAAGGCTAAAGCATTAAATATGAAACAAAGTATTAATATATTAATTATTCTTCATTTGACATCGCAAAATCATTAATTAGGAGTGAAAGTATAATTGGAACATAATTGTGTTTGTTATAATTGGATTTAGGTTAATAGGTTGGTACATTCTACTATAGAGTAATTAAACAGTAATCAATTTCACCAACTAATAAGTTATACAAGAGAGTGACATCGAACTAGTTTTAGGTTCACTAGTCATGGAAAAGCAGAGGTTTTAATTTACTTGAAATAAATGACTCATGGCACACATACTCATCATAATCATACAATACGCAGCAATAGTACAAAATAAGTAGTACTGAATTAATATAGCAACACAAACTCATATTTAATGATTAAACTTAAAATAACAATAAAAATAAAGATGGTTGATCTTATATAGTTATGGTTACAATTGAATTGAGAATTAAGGCTGCAACCTATATATATAAAGTTAGTTATTTTATTATATATTTTGAAACTTTAATTTATTATTTTTGGAATTAAGTTTATTCAAGTTCTTTTGATGAAATATTCTGGCATGTGGACAATCAAAAGCCAATTTAATTCTTTAATTCAATAAGTAAAAACAGAACAAAAGATTTAGAGGATGAAAAATGAACAGATAAACAAAAATGAATTATAAAAATTATAAACAAATGTTACCAGAAGCTCTATGCAGCAAAGCAATAATTATTGGGCAAGATATTGGTTCTTACATCAGCATTAACCAATTGTGCAATGAATATATCCTTCCTCAAACAAAGGAAAGGTCTTTCAACGGTGCTTTCCAAGATATTCATAATATCATGCTTTAATGTTAATGGATCAAGATACCAGGATACCAACCTGCAGAAAGGAAGTTATGCGACAGGAAAAAAGTTAGAGAATAATAAAATATAGGTGGAAAACAGAGAATCTGATAGGTGATTCAAGAAAATGCTATCTTAAAACAACCAAACCAATATTATAAACATTTATATCTAACAATTATGTCAAAGGGTAAGGTATAATAAAATGAAAAGACATTTTAAATAGATAAAAGCTCTATACTCAAACCAGTTAAAAAGATAATGGCATAAAGTGACAGAAGCAAAATGAGAAATATAAACTCTTTAGGCATGATGGATAAATTAAGATAAATAACTTAGGAAAATTTGTTTGACTTGGTTAAAATTTGCAACCTCAACACATATGACAATGATATGGAAATAGACAACAAAAGAAAGGACAACAATTGTTAAATATCATCTTATATATTGCCACTAACATTGTCATTATCCAGAACTTCGAGAATTAAAAAGAAAAAGTTAGTGGTTTTTCGCCTCCCAGAGGTCTGTTTGAAGCTTTCCTTTCCAACTATCATAATACCAACAAACTGTTGTCTAAGCTATCACATATACATCTATACAAAAAAAAAAAATAAAAAAGACCTCATGGTAAGCAATAGCATAGCAGCTGGACTTCTATTTGTGTAAATCATCCTTATAAAATTTTAGATTTACAGTTTAAGGACTTCTATTTGCTAACTCCTCCCAGCCTGTTATAATTTTTCTACAGACTGGACTTTAATTGCTTTAGGTGTTTATTTGTGTTCTTCTAAGCCTCTCTCCAAGTTCTAAAAAACAAAGCCATATCAAATATAATCCTCCACTCCACTTCAGTATTTTAAGTCTTAAAACAATATATTCATATACATCATCAGCTTTCAAATTTGTGCATATTTTCTAAGTAGCCAAACATCAAACGCCTTCCTCGATGGTTTCAGCAAATTAGTTCAATAACAACTTAACCATAAAAACTTTCTAGTTCCTGCCATTCATCATAATATCAAATCTTTAGTCTGGTTCAAGATTTTGTTCAAAAATATCAAATTGGCATGCCGAAAACATTAATAAATAATATAAATTGACTACTGTAATTATTGTTAAAAACAAAATAGAAAATTCACGCTAACCTTTTCTGTGCAAGGCACAAGACCACGAAGAGTAGCGAGATGGGCATTGATTCTTTCTCTTCTCCTCCTCTCTGCCTCACTATGGTTCTTCAAAGCCTCCAGAGTCTTAGCCTCATTAGATAAAATTTTATAACAACCTTAATGGATTTTCCATTTTCACTAGACTATAAAGGTTGAAAGATTTTTTTATCAGTACATTCTTCAAATTCCCTAGACTAGACAATCGAAAAGAATTAGATAGAATGTAACCAATTGAATTTGTCACTCATTCAAAGTATCTCACAAATTCATTGTGGTGTCAAAATGCTTAAGAAATGAACCAAATTGTCTTGAAGGATGCTAGTGACAAAATAATGTATTTATTGTGAAAAATAATTATCTTTCTGGTATAGCTCACTCAAAAAGTCAAACATCAAACCTTTCATCCATTCTACAAAGAAAAGGGCTATTTAAAGATGTCCCCAAACCAGTTTAATGTATTTAGCATCCCATCTTTATTGTTAAATATCTAACTTAAACACCTGTTAATGGAAGGCATGCTTATATTCCATTTTATGTAAGTATTCTGGTTTATCTTAAGTTGAACAGGGGCAACCAAGAGGGGAATGTTCATTACCTAATCCAATTCACATCTTAATGGGATTTTAAATCTGGCTGGCAAATATATAATAATAAAATAAAGGCACTAAGGCAACGCTAGTTGCTTACTTCCCACCCTATTAGCATATATAATAAGAATGTATGTGCACACGCAAGAATTCCTTCTATAATGGATAATTTTAATTTCTCAATAAAAGTTCCTTTACAATATTCAGGTTTTTAGGAACATTTTTAAACCAGATCTTTTCTTAAACATTTTTATATGGATGATGAGATTAATCAAGTTAAATAGTACAGAAAATGACTTTTATCATTTTCTCAGTCTATTAACAAGGATGAACGGAAAGAAAAGGAGATGAACAGTAGATGAAGATAGAGAGTAATGAATAGTAAATAAAACCAGATCTGAGAACAGTAGACCCCTGCTTTTGACGCAGTGCCACCACCTCTGCCTTCCGGAGTTAACCCCTGCTTCCGACGGAATGAACGCTGTGGAAGACCTCGCCATTCGAGAGGTGCTGTTGAAGATGATATGGCAGCTCGATTTGCGCCCCCTCAAATGGAGACAACTAGGAGTCTGCTTCTGAAGAAGATATGGAGAAAAGAGGTATGGCAGCTCCACCTGAGAAAAGAAAAAGGAGAATAAAGCAAAGAGATAAGGGGCAATTAGGGTTTGTTAAAAGACAAAAATGAAAATGAAACCAGGAAGGTCTGGCCCAAAAGTAAGTTTATTCCAAAACAAATACGTCTAATTTTCAAGTTTTTTTTAATCTAATCTAAAAATCCATTAATTTAACAAATAAATTGTTCAAAATCGTAATTTTCTTCCTTCTCAAAATCCTAAATTTCTAAGCAAAATGGTTTCTAAATTTATAACCAAATAAAATTAAAATTGAAATTTGTGATAAAATTAAAAGAAAAAATTATTATTAGTTATTGAGCTGAGAGAGATTTATTAGTTTGGTTGAAATATGGCAGATATATCGATCCAAAACCAGAAATTTCAATGTTCAGATAGGCAAGTTTCGGGCATGGGGAACTTGAAGTGGTGGATAAACTTATGTAAACTGACGTACATTTCTTAAATTAGTTATTAATTATTATTATTTGAGCATTGGATTCTTAAATTCTTATTTTTATGCACATTATGTTCATAATTAACATATTAAATGAAAAACCAATATAGCCACTTGGGTGTTTATACTATTTCAATAAAGCAACAGGACAAAATGCATCCTGAAATCCAAATATTGTGTTTTTTTTCTATTATGTTTTTAAAATTTTTATTTCCATCCATCTGCTGGGTTAATTTTAGACTTATATAGATTAAAATAAAAGTTTAATTATTTAATATGATAAAATGAAAGTTTATAAATCCAATAGCAAAAAAAATTTCAGAAACCTGATGATGTGTTGTGCCTTTAAATTTAGTAATTTCATCGTTATTTTTAAATTTTGATTTCTTTTGTTTGCTTAAAAATTGTTTATCAAGAATAATACGCAGGTTCAACATAACTTATTTAGATTAAATGGCAATATAACTTAAAATTTAAACATTTAATGGTAAGATGATTTAATTTAAAGTTGATGATCAATTATCTCTGTTCATTATAAGGGAACTATCAGTGTGGATGGAGCCGAAAAATTGATTATTTTTTTTATTCATTATTTTAAAAATCTAAGCCACGTTTTGTTGTCTTACCACTATAAACAAACATATTCTTCTTCATTAATTGTTTAATTTACTTATCTAGTTGTTGCCTAACCCAAATATTATTGACATTAAAAAATTCATTATAATCAATGAATGTTATTCTATTAATGACTAGCCGTTATTGGTTGTGATCTAATATTAATGATTTATTATTTAATCAATTGAAATATTTAATTAAGAGAAAATATATCTTATCATTTCATTTCATTAATTGGAAATATATTAATGATATATTTATTTTTTATTTTATTTGCGACGACTTAGCGACTACAATATTTGTTGCTAATATTCTTTACCGAACTATAATACTGTTAGCGACAAAACTTTCGTCGCTAAACCGTCGCAAAAAGAGGCGCTAAATTTTTCCTCCAAAATTAGCAACTAAATATTTTGTCGCTAAATTTTCTTAAACTAATTTTGGAATAAAATATTAAAAAAAATTTAGCGACGGTACTGTTGTCGCTAATTTCGTCGCAAAACATAGCGCGTACATTTGCCGCCAATAATTAGCGACTTTTTATTCATTGTGTTGCTATTTCGTCACGAAACAATGAAAAATAACCTTTCCACGACGGAATTGTAAAATAGTCACGAATCCGTCGCAAATTTTGCGACGAAAATTATGCCGTCGCTAATTTACATTTTTTTTTGTAGTGATCCTTCTTCATGAAAAATTCCATCATAGCTATGGAATCTCCTTTTTTCCAAAAAATGTTGCACAGATGATTCTAAAGCAACCACAAAGTTTTTCACTATGCACACGCAGATTGCATAGATAGACAAAGAGAGAAATGTTAAGTGAGAAAGGGATTTCAAGCATATCACTTGATAAAATAAGGCAAGATAATTTCTTTATTATCTGTAATTTCTGCATGAATTAAAAAGAAAAAGCATTAATCAAAAGCAAATATAAGCACTCAAATTTGCCTTCTGTAAACAAAATTATATGATAATATCTATAAAAGATATCCGTAAAGGATACATGGCTTCAGAGTACTTGGCTCATGGCCAATTCGTAAAAAGGCTGATACTTATAGCTTCGGTGTACTTATGTTGGAGACTGTCGCAGGAAAGCAAAATAATAGGAGCAACAGTGCATAATATTTAGAAAGCCTAGTCATAATTGTTAATTCTAGAAATCTCATTTTTTCTAATTTTTATCAATTACTCAAAGAATATACTTATTATTTTCTTCAAAAACAAACTTGGAAGGGATTCCGGGTAAGGACTATGGAGGAATATCAAGCCTACGATAATTTGAACCCATACAATCATCTTTATCCCTAATTTTTAAGCACACTATGAATACGCTTATAATTAGAAATACCCGATATCCTTTATCCTTCTTCCCCTTAATTTAGCAGCAATAAATAATAATTTTTTGGAAAAATAGTACACAAGATTTAAAAGGGATATGAATATTCAAATCTGGAATATTTTACCTCTCATAAGCTCATCTCGCCAGGTGATAGGGCATCATGTCCTATAGATCGTATACAAGATTGACGTCACCACTTTTGAATGTGAGAATGCCTTTAGGTTTTATCCATTTTGGATGGGCCAAGCTATTTAGTTCAAGTTCTCTGCTAACATCAAAATTTAGAATTAGTGGATAAACTATTCTCAACTCTGGTCCCAGCACAAGCTTCAAGTCACTAAAGCGAATATCTACATTTGGTTTAATTTTAAGTTGCTACAAATCCTTTTCAACTTCTTTTGATTTAACTCCTCTCGTGAGTTGGCAACAGAGCACTATTTTTCTGAAATGTTTGGCTCATAGTCATATATATATATATATATATATATATATATATATATATATATATATATATATATATATATATATATATATATATATATAGATATAGATATATATATATACATACACACACACACACACACACACACACACACATCCATATATATGTGTGTGTGTGTGTGCGTGATTTAAATGAGTAGCTAATATCATGCCATATAATCTCTCGGAAGTTAGATGTACAGTTGTTTCAAACTTATGTGATATTGAATCCATATTATCACTCTCATGATGCATATGCTCAGAAGTTAAAGCCATGGTAGTATTGCGAGAGATGGGAATAGAGTTTTCAAAAACAATTTTGGTTGGTATAGAGTAGAACATTTTGTTATACTAGCATTCCACCTCTTTAACACATATTTATTTGTGGAGAGATAAGAATTTGATGATAAGCTTCTTTCTTAAGCATCTGCACTTTGATTCTTTTGTTTGCTTTTAAAAAGATTGATTACATCTTGAACACTCATCCTTCGCACATCATTTTTTAGTTTTTTACTGATTTGTTCAGATCCTTCCTCTTCACTACTTCACTACTGTTTGTAGCAACATTTCTATGATATAGATTCTTCTCTTTACTAGAATAATAACCAAGGCTCTTAATAGTTAATGCAGGAGCTCCGCATGATCAAGTTCTCCCTATTTTCATCCTTTAAATTAGTGATGCTGACCTCTTTGGTTGTGTGGATCTTGAGAGAGGTTGACTTCTATCCATAGACATTTGATTTTCATCACTTGAATTAGAAGATTCCTCACTTTTAGTTGAACTCTATCATTTAACCTGGGCAATTATCGTAGGTTAAGCACTATATTTTGCTGGTGTCTGAGAATATGCTAATTTTGATACTTGAGTAGTTCCTTTTGTATTTTTCACATTGTCACTTCTTGAGATGCACTTAAACAAATGTACGTTGTCATTTATAGCTACAGAAGTCTCGATCATATAGCTCAGTTCTAAGAATTTACATAAGTAATTATTTAGATCTATTACTCCAAAATGATCACAAAATTATATCAAATTGATAATATAATTAGGAAAGATAGTAAGCCCAACAATCCAATTTAGAGCTGCAGCTAAATCCCTTTTCAATATAGTGAGCCTTGAATCCATAGCTTGCAATAATTCATCCTTTGAAGTATTTGTTGATGCAATTTTTACTTCAGGTTTGATTGCTGGTACTATCTTAATTGAGCTACAGCTATCTATTTCCCCACTTTCAAAATGATCCTCTTGCTTCTGACAATATAAAGAAAGATAAAATTTTCTCGTCTCTTCTAACTAAAAATTCATGTAACTTCCCTTTGAGAGTCTGATCATCGATAATTTCATTTGAATTGTTTCATTGGATTTGAATAACACTCTAAATAATATGCAATATAAACAAATTCTAGTCAAATAATTTTGAAACTAACTCAAGTTACCGATAATGAGTGATAGAAGAACAAAAAAGGCATTTCTCGTGTCACTGCCAGTTTGCATAACTCAATTCCACCATTAGCAAGACATTAATTATCTTCTTCAGGCACATATTCGAGTAAGGAAACTCTATCCTTTATTCTTACTGGTTTTATCTCAATAAATTGTTAAATCCAAATATTGATAGATAAAAACTCAAGTAGGATGACCCATGATTTTTTAAAAAATCACAATGTCCTTTTATTTGTTTACAGTCAATTTCTTATTAGCAACATGATTTATTGCAGCAAACTATGAAGATATTACAATTTAATTTAACAAAATCAGAAGGCACCCAAATGAAAAAAAGGTTTTTGAAGTTAGGACTGTACTTGATTTTATCTTACTTACAAGTTGAAGAGGCTATGTTGCTATCAGAATAAAGTTTTAGACAACTCCACCATTGTCAACCTGATATAGACGTGAAGATTAAAGCAAAAGAGCATGCTCAAATCTACAGTTCTTTATTTTTACAGCTTAATCATGGCCTAAATGGGACCACCATGGGTTTAAACTACTCCCTTCTATCAAGATCTCCTAATATGCGATGTGCAACCAATAATTGAGGCCTAAATGAAGAAAGAGCAAAAGGTTAAGTGAGTATAGAACCTGGAAGAGGTGTGATCTCCACCCACGAGGACACCAATTAATTTTTGAATCTTTAACCATACCCTTCTAAGAATTCTTCTCGAATTTAGGTCAAACTCCTTCATTGATTTACAGGAGAGCGATAGTAAATCTAGGGTTTAAATTTGAAAGTTTTTGTGAGAAGTGGCAATGGAACGAATGTCCTTTATTAGGGTTTGGGTTGAACAACTCAGCTTCGGCATTATCTCTCAATGAAAGCACCAAATGATAAATATCAAAATTTCATAGAAAGCGAGAGATCTGTAGTAACGAAAGGAAAGAGTTCGCCTGAACTAGACGTGTGGTATCCAATAAGATGAGGGCTTTTAAAAACCTACAAAAAGGAGACTAGCTCGATCGGATTAGGCATTAGCACTCCAAAGCTCAAGTTAGCAGTCGGAATGACTAGAGAAAATATATAGAGACATAGAGCTAGAGAGAGACCAAGTGTGTGCATTATGAAAGAACTTGCCATATTTATAGCGTTAAAGTCTTGAACTATAGTCTTTTGATACTAGGCCTATATTCTTTTGATATAGGCCTTTTCGAGAGGCTTTTAATGGGCTGGTCTTAGCTCAAACTTTATATTTTATTTTTGTGTATTATTAGTTATGTTTTAATTTTGATTTAAGATGAGTTAAGAAATTATAGGGAATGACCAACTTATTATGAGAATGAAGTTTGGAGTGAAAATGGATGGTAGGGTAGATCAAAATAAAAGTGTATTACAGTTTGCCTGTATGAGGTTTTTAACAGTTAAAGGTGAAATTTTGTCACAATTTTTGTAAAATGATCAATATTTTAGGACAATTTTTTAATAATTTGCTTTTAAAAAATATTTACAGAAATGGGGTGTGTCAGAATTTATTTACAAAATTAAGGTCCCAACACGAAACCGTTACCACGTGTAGCAGTATTATCAGAGTTTTATCGGTAGTGTTGAAAGCTGCTTTGTCTGCAGCACCTGAAACCACTACAGAATTTAGTAGTTTCAAACTCCAAAATTGCTATAGTCTGCAACAATTTCAGACTCTGAAATTACTATAGTTTGCAGCGATTTCAGACGCTACAAGCAAAGTACCATTTAGTCCACGTGAAACGTTAGAAATTCTGAAAAGGTCCATATTCATGTGGTCATTTCATTTTGACCCAAAAAATATTTGAATCATTAATATTTTAGTGCAAATTCTCCATAATAATCCCTCTTTGCCGATCCCTGGTGCCCTTCTCCTTCCCCATCCCTGCTGCCTCTCAAGCTTAGAGCACTTGGTAAGTTTCTGCATATTTTTCTTTCTTCTTTTGCTAGTTGTAATATTTTCTTTTCAATTATTTTTTGTAATAGTTTAGAAACATAATTTTGTTCTAAAAGATGATTATATATTAAAAATTATTAATTTTCAAAATGATAAGTTATAAAATAAGATGTAGTTTTTGTTTAATTAAATAATTATTTGGTAGATAATTGTAAGTAATTTTTTTTATAAATAACTAATTAATTGATCATTTGGTAGATGATTAAAGAATATATGATTTTTGTTATTTTATTATATTGGAGTTGAATACAATTTCAAAATCTCAATAGTAAATATTGAATCGAATAATTTTATTTGTTTGGTTATTATTTTATAATTTAAAAATATTTAATCTACCTTTTTATAATGCATATATTTTAATTAAATTATACTGCTAGTTTTTTAGCCGCAGTAAAAGTTAAAGGTGAATAAATTAATTGTTAATTTTAATAATTAGTTATATTAATAAATTTAGAAATATTCTTAATGTTGTTATTTTATTTTTGATAGGTGTTATATGTTCGTTAAGTTGGTAATCTACAAAAAAAGTAAGTTATTCCATACTTTTTAAATTTAAATATGTTTTAATAATATATTTAAATGAGAAATACAAATTTTATCTAAATGTTAATTAAAATTCATTAAATTTATAAAAATTAATTGCATGAGTTATGATAAATTTTTTTGGATAAGTGTTTTAAAATATTAATTTAACACAATATTTAAATGTGTTAAAATCTAATTTACAGTTGTATTAAATTAATTAATATTGTGATGTATGAAGAAAAAAAGGTCAGATCTGTATTGATTTTAAATATTGAATTTATTAAAATATTTTATGTAAATATAGAAAATAAAATTTTCATTTAATTATCCATGTTGTTCTAATTTTTAACTAGCCATGTTTAATTATAAAATATTAGTTTATTACAGAATTTTATTTACTATTAGAATATGTCTTGGATCAGTTATTTATTTTTTCATTTAATTTACAAAAGGCATACATTTCCATTATTGTAGAAAATTACTTGTCAATTTTTTTATTATATTGCAAAAATTATGAATCACATTTATATAGGTAAAAATATGATATTTTTATTTCATGTTTACTTTATATCATTTAAATTGTATTATTATAAGGAATAAGATTGATGTAGACATATAAATAGTTATTTATGACAAAGATGTTTACAATGCAGATATAACATTTATTATTGTATTCACATCTAGGTTAATATAAAATGGATCAATTTAGAAATCAATAATATATTAATCCTGGACCCTTTGTGGATGATGTCCTAACGCTACGAGGCAGACATTAAGCGGATGCTATTTGAAGTGGAACGGTAATTATATTTTCTCTCTATAAATAACTTTAATGAACATACATAATTATGTATATAATACTGATAATTTATTTATTTTCAGGTTGAACATAATGTGTTGGTAACACGTAGAGTCAGCATTGAAAATCATTATAGAAACATTGACGAGCAAATAATTCTGTGCTCAAGATTAGCAGGATTTTATGGAGTGTTGCAAATTGGTGTGATGCATGTCCATGTTGATTTAATAACCTCACTTGTTGAGAGGTGGCAACCAGAGACACACACTTTTCACCTTTCTGTTGGTGAAGCCACGATAACACTATAAGATATTGTTGTACTCACTGACATGCCCATTGAAGGACGACCTATGATCGAGCATCTACAGTATGATTAGCCTGATGTATGTGGTCGTCTTTTGGGTTAAGTTCCTATAGAAATACATTAAGGAGACACAGTGTAAAAATGACATGGTTGTCAAGAAATTTTAATTCGTTGTTGCCCGACTCAACTAACTACCAAATATAATGTTTTACTTGGGTATGGATTTTTCGATGTATTGGTGGATTATTAAGTACAAAATAGTCAAATAATTTTATACATTTGATGTGAGTCCCGCTATTAGAAAATTTACAAGTCACCGGTGAGTACAACTGGGGGTCAACATGTCTCGTGTGGTTATACAGAGAGCTATGTCGTGCAACCCAATCGAGTGCCATTTCACTTGGCAGTTACCATCAATTGATACAAATATGGGCTTAGGAAAGGCTGCCTCATATTCGACCCCCATTTGTCGACACAAATGTTCTCGATCAGTCTATGCCATATTGTTACAGGTAAATTATATTCATTGTGTATCATATGTGTGTGTGTGTATGTGTGTTAATTATAATTTGTTCATTCAATTTGTTGATTGATAGTGCATTCTTAATCTTTATCAGGTGGCAATCCCTATTAGATCTCAATAAAAATAACAACAAAGATGTTTTTTAGTGCCATCTCGATTTGGACTTACAGCGTAACAATCAGGTTTACAATTAATTTGTCTTTTTCAATAAATTTGCAAGTCTCATTAAATAGAAAGAATATTTTCTTACAATATGATGCATGCAAATTTTTTTTATGCTATAGATGGATTGGGAGCCCTATAAGAATGTGTTACACTTATTGCTATATTTTTGTAGAAATAGAAATGCCATTTGGACTTTAGTTGTGCCACTCATATGTTTTCATATTATTAAGTGGCACCACCCCAATCAATGTCTAAGGCAATTTAGAATGGATCAATCAATCCCATTCCTTCCACAATATAATGATAGGGTGCATTCAATCGATTTAAGGGGACATATTGATCAAAATTAGGAATTAAAATTTTCAATTTTTATTTATGAGTGGAATATTCAACATACTCGTGTTATTATGGGTCCTCCTCTTCATGCACCTTTACATTTGAGGTTATAATATGTGTAATGGTTTACACCATGGACCAAACAGTGGATAACCACGATTGGAGCTTCCATCGGCGCATTGGTATGACTTAATATTATTATTTATATATTTCATTAATTATATTGATGATTTTTAACAAATTTATTTATTTACATGTAGGCAAGCTATGTAGAACGAATCAGGCACACCGATATTGGTTTATAATCCAATGCAGGCATTAGTATCCATTTGGAAATAGAGAGTATATTAGGTGTTGTTGGTGCTATTAACAGATGAAGAATTGATTATCCCCGATAGCCTATTCCTGATACTGTATTGATCCCCCCTAATGACAATTCCTTATAAGGATTTTCATTAATCTAGACACAACAGGAGAGGAATGGGAGAAAGACGTTCTATAGTTGAATATATTTTTATTCCACTCAGAGTGCACTAAGGTCCTAAATCTTTACAGTTGGCATATCATCCTGAAGACACTTCTAGTTCTTTCAGTTTGGCTTCAGTTAGTCAGTAACAATTATTTGATACTACAGCCGGCCCATTTAGATGTAATGACTTTAAAGCAAGGCCATCTAGATTAAATGTTGATTTGAATAACAATTTATCTTCAGGAGATCAACATGAGCATGATTTGCTTACCTAATAGGCCCACCAATGCAATATGAGACCAGCTCATATGACCAAACAAGTCCACCAATGCAATATGAGTCCATCCTATATACCCAAATAGGCCAACCAATGGAGCATGATGATTTTTTCAATGGCCTTTTTAGTGGCCCAAATCTGGTCAGTACTTAGGATTTAATTGACCAAACATTATACAATAGAGGTTATAGTGATATAATGCCATTGCTGCAATATCCAAATATTGACAATATGGATAGTCAAATAGATAGATGTAGCACTTCAACTCGCAATATAAGGTTTTGACTGTTGTATTATTTGTCAATAATATAAATTAGTTGGCTAGATTACATTTCCATACAATTATTTATGTTATTTATGTTATTAATTTTTTTTCTCATTGCATTTTGTTTTAATATTATGATACTAATTTAAATACAATTTAATTTGATTAGTGATTATTTATAGCTACACAATTTATTTCATAAATTTTATCAGCATAATGAAGAATAGAATAAATTGGCAACCTCAACAATAAAATTTAGTAACTTAAATATACAAAATTTACATTGTCTATGTAATTATCAACCTCTGAAATATTGATTGGATGATCCAACATCACTTCTACAAGTTTTTTTTATTGTGACCAACATTACCACACTTGCTGTAATGAGTAACATTACCTTTTTCTCGCATATCCATCTCGCTTCAAATGTGAGTTATTTTCAGGTGACCTTTCTTTCTCTGTAACTCCATATCAGGTACAAATTTAGGACCATGATACATAGGCTAGTATGCTTTATGCCTTATAGGGTTGAATTGCATATTATAACATTTGAAAGCCTCAATAATGCTATAACAGTTATCTATAAATTGAAACATATCAAGATGTCTATGCATGCAAGCTGCAATTGCATGTGAACAGTTCCTTGAAACATACCACACTCATATTCACATTTTTCGAGACTCAATATATATGTATCGGGCTTAACATTTACCTTTGGTGTTCTGTATGCTATTACCTTGTACACTTTATACCAATTATCGTAATTAATCACCATGTGACATTAAGCCTTGTTATCACACTTTAGTCATGTACATGTCCCTCCATTGATTGTAAAATTTTACCAAACGAGTAAAAACATGTTCAATGATTGTAGTAATCAGCATCATGCGAATACTTTTCAGAGCGCTATTAACACTCTCAGCAATATTTGTTGTTAAGTGCCCATATCAATGACCACCATCCTCGGACAGTGTCCAATGATCTAGTGATATCCTTATTGCCTAGTTATGGGAATCTTGGTCAAGGTCTTTAATATTACCCATCAGCTGCTTAAACTTGTGCCTTTGAAATTGTGCACCTACACAAGTACAAAATATTATTACATTGATGCAATTGATTTGAATAAATTAAATTAAAATTTTTTACTCTTACTAGCCTTGTAAAGAAAATTTTTTGTTGTTGTATTCTTGTGGTGTGTGTTATAGTTACTGATGAAATGTCGCAAACAAAACCTGTGAAAGGATAGAGGTTCCTTCCACCCACTTATTTCATCTCAAAATACTGCTATTATACTAGCATGTCAATCATATATTATTGTAATGCTGACACGTTAAGTGACATGCTTCCTAAACATTCACATAAACCAAGTCCAATTGGATTTATTCTCAAACTTAATAACAACAAAGGCCTCTAGGAACAATAAGTTGTTGCCATCAACTAAGCTTGCAATAAGAAGTGTCTATTGGAATTTTCCAGTCAAAAAGGTACCATCTATCAACATAATCGGCTTACAGTGAGCCAATCCATCAATTGCTAGTTTAAAACTCCAAAAAACTCATTGAAATTGCTTAACAGTGGGGTTTTGAGTTTCTTATACCACAAACTCATAAACAATTCTAGGATTGCACATTTGTATAGCAATTAAGAAACATGGCAACCTTTGATAGGACTCAATATAATTACCATATATAAACTCTACTCCTCTCATTTTCATGTACCAAGCCTTATGGTATGATACTTTAAAATTAAATTATTATTTAACAAATGCAATAATAACATCAATAGGGAGGGTAAGTTGTTTACTTACCATGCCCATGATGCAATTATAAATAATTTGAAAGCCCAATTATCTATGATCCATTGATACATTAGCAACATGGCATGAATGTGGTCCCTAGAACCTTGTGATAGTACAAAAAGGACTTATTCCTTTTTTGGTTGCTCTTAACCTCCATTTGTAGCCCTTATCAGCCTGAGCACATCATACAACCCAGTAATATGGCTTGGATTAAACAACTCTCAAATCCACATTTCTCATTATGTGAAAAACCAAATCGATTGATAACTTGGAGACATCGTCCCAAGTTTTAAAGTGAACATCTTTAGAAATATCTATTTGGGATGCATTGAAATCAATTTTTGAGTAATAATCTGCTGGGAATAAAAAGTTGGCCTTGCCTATCTTCTTAATTGAATGCATAGATGCTGATGGACTGGCATACTCAGTATGATTAGAATCCTCTCGATTACTATCTGCATTCATATTCACAGTTTTCACCTTTACATTGTTATTAAGCAATAGATAATCATTGTGTATTGAAAAATCTTCAAAATCATCCTCGTCTCCCAAATTTATTGATGATTCATTTTCATAATCTGTAATAATGGGATTATAGCCTGTCTTTTCATTTGCATCCATATTTTGAGAGTTGCCAAAGATGTTGTCATATAGTAAATCACCATATCTTCTATTAAAGACTATCAATGTTGACTAGGAGCTACATTTGGAACCTGCTGAATAAAAAACTATTGATCGATATCTTGAATATGGGAAACATAATGGCATTAACAGTTAGCAGGAACATGGAAAATAGAACGTCGTTAACTATCAGGAGGTACATGGGAAATAGAATGCCGTTGAATGACATCTGGGACATGGGAAATTAAACGGTGCTAACTATCATGTTTTGTAACATGACTTGGCTCTGTACCTATTCCCTCAACAAAATTTCTCTCAGTATAATGACTTCCCAATCTATTTTTAAAAAATAATTTACTAAAAAAATCACCAATCTTTTGACTAATTGACTGCTTGGGTTAACTCATACTAGTATGAGGCACCTAGCTAACTGATCGACATAATTGACCTTATCCTGAACTGACACTAGCCTGCGTTCCAAGTAACTTAGCATCCTGTCGACTTACAGACTATCTTGGCTGACTAGAACATCATCACCTCGATGGCTATAAGATCGTCGTTGGACACATTCATCTAAATTTTGTATTACATCTCTGATAAAATTATATTGAGAGAACATTTCAATATCTTGATGAGTAAAGGACTGTATAGGTTGACTAGGACAAATTTTATTAAGAAATTGATGATAACCTACCTCAATATTTTCCTTTTGCAATACCCCACTTGTAAATTGATATCTGTGTGCATACGTGGGTCGACTAGCTCCTACACCCCCCCTTACCAACTACAATAATTAATTCCACCAAGTTGTAATCATCATATCTCCTCAAATTATCATAAATTGCATCTATGTCATCGCCATTCACCAAATTAATCGATGTCTAACATAACGATCCTCAATTGTACATTGGGTTTTTGTAAATAATTCTAAAAATCACGTTGATGATATCCAAACCCAATTTTATGTGAATTTTATGGACCAATTTAGGAAGAGTTGGCTTATTTTTAACTCTCATTCTCCTTATAATGGCATTTGGACCAAATACATTATATTGAAAACCTGATGCTCCAACACTTATTTCATTTCCCATATGCAAATAAAAGTCAGTATATGTCGACATTTTTCAATTTCCTACAAGTGAAAAAATTATCTTTGCCTAATACTACTCACCTAATCAAGTATGGTCGCTATAGTGCAATCACATCACCACTATGAGGTCACCATTCTAGGCACTCAAAAGCCTAATAGCTTATGAATTATCAAAATCCAATAAATAGAGATAACATTAAGAGCCCTAATAATGCCAATCTCTCTCTAAAAACTCTTTTTATCTGTTTCTCTCTCTAAAAGACATTTTGCTGACTTAAGCATCAGAGCCTATCGTGGTCCGATCGGATGCTCTCTCTCTTTTATAGGTTCTAGGAGGCTTCTTACCATTGGGCCCTTACCCTCTTTTTTTTATTTTTGATATTTTTAAAAATATCATTTGGTGCTTTCATTGAGAGCGATGGGGAGCCCACATGACCAGCTATGCCACCTTAAATTTGAAAATTACTCTAATGATGAATGAAAGAGGCCTAAATCTATCGTTAAGATAAATGGCACTGAAAGAACGCCCTTTGGGCTCCCTGTGCATCATAATCTCTTAAATGAATTCAAGAGAGAGTTTATGGCTTGTAATGAATCCACCCCCATTATAGTAAAAGACTTGAGGACAATCTTAAAGGATTCCAATAGGAGCATAATGAAATCCATAATAGGAGAAGACACCCTGAAACTTTTATAAAGGAATTAGAAGGAGAAAGCAGAGAAAGGGATATGAGACAATGCGCAAATGTTCTATTGTGAACTAGGGAGCAAGCTGATCTTAGATCTGGGATTAGGCCTTAAGTACAAGAGGACGATAAAAGAAGCAAAGGAAATGAGAAGACACCCCAAAAAGTAGGAGCCATTCCTCCAAAAATAATACAAGTGTTACTCTCAAGCGATCTCCTTCAACCCTCATCAACCTGGGAGAAGACATAGGCTACGTATGTACCATAAAGAGAAGGCTGAAAAAGAAAGGAAGTGCCATCAACAACTCTATTTCAGAAACAAAATGAAATATGGTTTTTTGCAACAGGTGAAAAAATTTAGGTTGGGTTATCCTAAAAAATCAATGTTCGATGGTAATACAATCTCTCCATTCAGTCTAGAAATTCATGAGGCTAAGCTTCCGAGTAGATTTAAGGAGATCAAGATGACCAGATATACAGGTAAATTTAATCTTAAATTTCATATTTTAGAATATTTAATGCAAATGCAAATGTATTCTTTTGATGACAGAATTTGTTGTTCATTGCAACCAGAGTTTTTCCTATAACGTTAGCAGGGGATGCTTTGGACTGGTTCTATGATCTTCCTCCGAAATTAATTCACTGCTTTAGGTAGCTTCATGATATGTTCACAACCAGATTTATAGTGTAGATCATAACCCCTAAAATTTTTAATGATTTGTGTAATTTAGTACAGGGATCGGATGAAACTCTAAGGAGTTATATTGATAGGTTCCAGAGCTTAGCCTCTAAAATAAGGAACCTACATCTTGAAGTGGCCATAAACATTTTGGCTCGTAGCATAATAAACACTCAAATATTTGAATCCATCACAATTTGATGGAGAGGGCTAACCAATACATACAATTGGATGATGCCCTATGAGCCAGAGGATGCATAAATTTGATGACAGACAGAATGCATCCCTATGGGTGGGAGGATCTCAAAGTAAAAAATTACGAAGAGGCTAGCACTTCGAAAAACTAAGGGAAAAGGAAAGAGAATAAGCATAATAGGTTTGATTGCCATGTAAGTAATCTAGTCAAAACTTGCATTTTTCTCAACTCTTCTCTCACTTAGGTTTGAATATAGATACAGAAAAAACACAATAAAGTGAATTGGCCCAAAAAGCTTTTCGATCAATCATACACTCAAAAGGAAAAAAATGGATATTGTGAATTCCATAAGGATGTAGGTCACACCATCGATGAATGTAAATCATTGAAAGAAGAAATTGAGAGACTCATACAAAAAAGATCCCTAAAAAGATTTGTGAGAACTTCGCCGCAAGAAGCGTGTAAAACACCAATAAGTAACAAGGGAAGATCAAATTCGAAAAAGGACGATGAAAGGAACAAACCCAGGGGTGTCGATCAGTAAAGACAGAGACTTGGCATAATCAATATGATTTCTAGAGGATTGTCCTACGAAGAGAACTTTGCGAAAAGAAAGAAAGGGAAAGGTGTATACTTCTCGATTGAATTAGAAAAATTATCGTCTTACCCTCAATCACCATTTCCCCAAAAGATGCGGCTGATTTAAAGTTTCCTCATAAAGATGCATTAGTAATTCAAGCAACGATCAATAATTTCCTGATAAAAAGAATTTTGGTGGATAATGGTAGCGTGGTGAACATCCTCACCGTAAAAGCTTACAAACGAATGAATTTACCAAGGAGGAATTAAAGCCAATAACCACCCTGCTAATCGAACTTGGCAATGACACTGTTCTGGTAGTGGGATCCATAAAATTCTTTGTGGAGATGGGAGACAAAGCAGTAACTCACACCTATAAAGCTTTGTTTATGGTCATAAATGTGAATTTCATGCACAATGCAATCTTTAGAAGACCGTTATTATTTCAGACAATAGTGGTCACCAATATAAGATACATGGTGATGAAAATTTCCACTGAAAAAAGGAGTGGCAATAGTAAGAGGAAACCAAAAAGCTTCGAGGGATGCTTACATCGCCATGGTGAAAGAGGCAAAACAATCATATATAGTACAACCCGATCTGAAAAAAAAAACGAGGAAGATGATTAGCCTAGGATGAATTTGAAAGGTGATATCATTATAAAAGAGCTATCTGAAGGAAGAAAAGTCTAGATCTATTCAAATATGTCAGAAGAGGTGGAAGATCAGATAATGAAAGTATTGATGATCAATCAATTTACATTTGCTTGGAAACTAAAAGACCTCCAGAGTATAGATCTAGAGGTGATCACTCATAAGCTATAAATGTGGATCCCAACCATCCACCGATTAAACAAAAATTAAGAAGGCATACACCCAATCATAAAAAAATTCATTTTTGAAGAAATAAATAGATTATTGAATGCTGGAACTATTAAAGATGTTGATTACCCAGAATGGCTCACCAATGTGGTCTTGGTAAAAAAGAAAACTAGCAAATTAAATATGTGTATGGATTTCACCGATCTCAACAAGGCCTGCCCGAAGGATTACAACCTACTTTCGAGTATTAACCAACTAGTAGATGCTATGGCATGTCACTCCATCTACTCTCTGCTCAATGCCTACGGAGGATACCATCAGATTATGATGTGGCTATTTGATCAGGAAAAATAAGCTTTATTATTAATGATGGTACTTTCTACAACAAGGTCATGCCCTTCGAGCTAAAAAATGCGGGCGTAACATATCAATGCCTCATGAACAAAATCTTTAAAGCACGGATCAAGAAAAATTTGGAAATTTACGTTTACGATATGATAGTGAAAAGAAAAATTATGGTAAACCATCTTACCGATCTAATAAAGGTACTCCACATGCTCAATCAATTTAATATAAAGCTAAATCTAGAAAAATGTGTGTTTGGAGTCCCTTTAGGAACTTTTTAGGGTTCATGGTCTCTGAAAGAGGGATGGAGCCTAACCCTAAAAAAATCAAGGCTATAATGATTACACCTCTCAATTAACGTAAAAGATGTCTAGAAATTAAATGGGAGAATTATAGCGTTGGACATATTTATCTCATCTTCGGCTAAATGATGTACACCCTTTTTTAAAAAACTCAAAAAGAACAATGCCTTTACCTGGGGGAAAGGTTATCAGAAAGCCTTCGAAGAATTAAAAGAATTTTTTAACAACCCACCATTGCTTAGCTGACATATTACAGGAGAAAAACTCTATCTATATTTTTCCACTTCTGGAGAAGTAGTGGTCGCAGTCTTGATCAAGGAAGAAGGAACTCAATAACTTCCTACATATTACGTTAGTCAAAGATTACGAGGAGCAGAATTAAAGAAACATCTAACTAAATAGTTGATCATCGCACTCATGATGAGTACCCAAAAGCTGAGAAGGTATTTTGAAGCTCATACCATCATATTTCGAATCAATCAACCTTTTCAAAAAATTTTCCAAATGCCAGATTTAGAAGGAAATATGGTAGGATGGGCCATCAAACTGCAATCTTTCAATATCCAGTATGAGCCCAAAAATGCTATTAAAGCACAGGCTCTAGCAGACTTCATTGCGGAGTTCACTGGAGAATGCAAAAAGCAAAAGATGGAAGGAAGCGCTTTGGAAGTAATTGCAGATGGAGCCTCCAATAATAGAGGAGGAGGTATTGGCATAGTTATCAAAGGACCTTTAGGCATAATCGTCGAGTCTCAAAAAACTAAACTTTAACTCTTCTAATAATATTGTAGAGTATAAAACGCTACTCTAAGGCCTAAGGTTGGTCAAATGCATCCGACCATAAAACCTCAGAATTAAAAGTGACTCACAACTAGTAACAAGCCAAGTTTTGGGTGATTTTGAAGAAAAAAAGGAAATATGAAGAAATATTTTACTAAAGTCAAAATTGCCCTCAAAGGACTTAAAGAAGGAGGAACGATGTGAAGTACTGAGAAATTCCTGAGAGAGGAAACAACAGTCGCAGATGGGATGGCTAAACTAACAGCCTCAAATCAGCACACGATGGAAGAAGATATAAAAATTCAAGAATAGCCACAATCCTCTCTAGAAGAGCCTGAAATAATGGAAATTGATCAAGAATCAGAAACATGGATGACTGTAATCATCCATTATCTTTAGATAGGTGAACAGCCATAAGACAATATGGAGGCAAGGAAAATTAATAAAAAAACACTCAACTATGCCATAATAGAAGGAATGCTTTACAAAAAGGCGTTTATCCACCGTTGGCTCAAATGCGTGATAAAAGAGGATGCGAATTACATCATAAGGGAGATACATAAGGGAATATATAGAGCTCACAAAGCCAGCAAAGCAGTTACAAAGAAGATATTGCAAACAGGATATTTCTGGCCAAACATCTTTAAAGACACTCAAAATTGGGTTAAACGATGTCCGCAATGCCAGATATATAGAAGAATCATAAGGTAGCTTGCATCTAAACAATCATTGATCGGAGTATCATGGCCATTTGATCAATGAGGTTTGGATATCTTGGGCCCATTTTCCTAAGGCAAGTGGCAAATGAAGTTTTTTATTGTCACAATTGATCACTTCTCTAAATGGATAGAAGTTAAACCTTTGGCTACTATCACAACAGAAAAAATAAAAAATTTCATTTGGAAAGAGATTATCTACAAATACAACTTGCTAAAGATCTTCATCACAGACAATAAGAAGTAGTTTGATAGCTCTGCATTTAGGTCTTTATGCTCTGACTTTAAAATCAATCTACAATTTAGTTATGTCGCTCATCCACAAACCAATGGCATGAAAAAAGTATCCAATTGGACAATATTAAAAGGGATAAAGAAAAGATTAGGAAATTGGACAGAAGAACTGCTGAGCATTTTTTGGTCCAATAGGACTTCCCTGGGGGAAGGAACGCATCATATGCCATTCTCACTAATATATGGATTGCAAGTGGTCATACTAGTGGAGATCAAAATTCCCTCCTACAGGTTAACCCTCTTCTCCGAGTAAGAAAATGAATGGGAAAGAAAATAGGACCTTGATCTAATTGAAGAAAAAAAAGAGGATGCTTATACGAGAATTGCAGCCTACAAACAAAGAATGGCCAGATACCATAACAACAAGATAAGGCTCTGAACTTTCAATATTGGAAATCTGGTCTTAAGAAAAGTAAAAATTGGCATGGGCAATGTAGAAGTTGGGAAGCTCATGCCTAATTAGGAAGTTCCCTATGAGATATCAAAAGTATTAAATAAGAGCACTTATAGAGTAAGATCGATGGATGGATTTGAAATTCCTAAATCTTAGAATGTAGAGGTGCTCAAAAAATATGTGATGTAATAACTATATATAATCCCCAACCTATAAGGCCGATGGAAATTGTTCCGATCAAGAAACTCTTACATTTATAGTAAAAGAAAATGGCGCAAAAGAACTTTAAATAGGAAAATCGAAAACTCGGGCCTTCATTTAAAAATTTTCTTAAGATACAAAGGCAAATATTAACTCTCTACATTTACATTTTCTTCATTCTTTACATTTTCTTCATCCTCTTCAGAATCTTTTTCATCAATCGGAGACTCGGGGAGTGCAGCAGGATCTTTTATAAAGCTAAAATCATCTTAAGGAAAATGCCTTCGACACTCATAAATAACCTTAGCGAACATTCCATATTGAATGACTCTGACTTGTTTGGCTAGCTCATTCTTTTGCCGTTCCATTTCTTCCTTATGAAGCTCGTGAAGATAATTTTTTTTTATTCTGAAGATCTTCTACCACTGACCAAAGGGAGCTATTTTCCTTCTAAAGTCACTCGATATGACTACTTAACTCAGAATTCTTGTTCGACAGTTCCTAGGTTTTAGCCAAGGACTCTGAACGAATGGCTTGCAATTTCTCCTTAAAATCTTTACTCGTAGCCTCTATATTTTCCTTCAACTCTTGTTCGATAGTAGTCTTTTCTGCAGGCTGCCTCCTCCAAGCTATATTTTTCATTGCCCTTTGTATAAACTGGTAAGATTAAACCGCTTATAAGAGTTAAAAAAATCTAAAAATCTACCTTTATGTCTTCAAAATTAATCTCGACCAAGTCTTTCCAAGGCAAAGAAACAGGATCTATCTTACTCAAATCTTTCCCCAACATTAGTTCGCAACTAATAAAGTCTAACACTTGAACATTTTGAGCGAAGCACTCCTCCCCAAACTTATGTTGCAAAAGCCCCTTCGAGGTCAAGCTCTCAATTCCAAACATTAGCAATAGAGTTGAAACTGGAGCATGCTCTTCAGCGCCAGACTGATCAGATGCAAATCTCATAAAACCTAGAGCAGGATGAGTATTAGACACTACTTGGCCCTCGATGTTGCCTCCAGAAAGAAGGGTAGTAGTAATAGAAGCAAGAGGCTGACTCTCTATAGCTTCCCCAGCTTCGACTTAAGGAGAAACCTCCATTCCTTTTTCACTCTCATCCTGAAAAGTCCATCCAGAAGTTTTATGGGATTTCTTAGGCCAAGCAGATTTGTCACCCTTAGGGGTAGATTTTCTCTTTTTCTTTTTTTTTTTTAAAGATTTATCTTGATGCTCTCCAACACCTTTAATGCAAAATCAGTGTCTATGGAGGCTACAAAATAAAAATAGTATCATATAGCAATTATGCTTATGATAAAAAATAAGATGATCAGCCTCAAAAACTGACAGTCCGTCTAAAGAATCCAATAAAGAGTCAGAATTGATTGGTTTGCCCCGATGGTCTTTAAGAAACTTCATTAACGCGTTAATTCCTGACTTAAAATCATTAGAATCAGTCATTAAATCTTTCAAAGTTTACAGTTTATCCAATCGGCATAGGCTTACCCCAAAACCTCCCTTCCGTCCAACTAGAAAAAACTTCTCTTTGAACCCTTTGAGGGAAGTAGGAAGAGTAAAAAGCCTTTTCTTACACCTACTCAAGAAATGATACTCATTTCCCCCATTATGGCTAGAGGGGTAGAAGAAATTGGTGAACACTTCTAGGGTAAGAACTACCTATACTTTTTCGTAGATAATTTTAAAACATGTAATAGACCTCCATCCATTCAGATTTAGTTGGTTGGGGGAAACATCATAACCTCTAAGAATACTGGCAGCTAAAGGATGCAGAGTAAATCACAAGCCACATTTCAAACTACCCTCATGACATATAAACCATTCATTTTTATTCTCCCTAAATGGACCGTCGGAAACAAACATGGACACAAGGCATCCCAGAGTCAATACATCCTCCGAAAATTTATATTTTGTCTTAAGGTTGTTCAATTGTGCAGTAATAATCACTACAAAAAAAATGCTGATTAGCGACGAAATATTTCGTCGCTAATTAGCTGTTTTCTGTCGCTAATTATAATTAGCGATGCTGCGACGAACAGTTGCTAATAGGCCAGTCGCGAATATATTAGCGACGGATAGCTAATTTAGCGACGAAATATTTCCTTACAAATTTTTTTTTCACTAATTTATATTCCTAATTAGTTGTTGAATTATAATAATAATATTTAGCGACTAAATGTTCCGTCGCTAATTCCGTCACTAAATAAAAATTTAGTGTAAAATTTAGCGACGAAAAATATTTCGCTAATTTGGTCTCTATTTATTTCTAAAATTATATCTATTACATATTAGTGACAGATTTTTTGTCGCATATCCGTCGCTAAATTATTGCATAATTTAATTTTTCTTTTGCTGTATTTGAAAATTTTGATCCTGTATACAATAATGGTTATTTATTTATTTTCAACCTGTACATAACAATAATCTCGCACATACAAATATATATTTATTCCAAATCAGAATATGTTCCAAAATACACACGCACACATATATATATATAATAGTAATTGAAAACGTACATATTATCAAACAATCTCTGTTAAAACAACAAAATAGTAATAATATCATACTAATTAGCATCAACAGTGTTATTTTCCAAAATTAAAAGGTCCACATCCTATCAAAACTCCTAAAAATCTGCCCTATCTCTACCCTATCTCTCAACCTAGATGACCTCATGTCAGCCAACCTCAAGGACTTCTCTGCAGCCAACCTCAAGGACTTCTACAGTGATATCAATAATTATACTTAATTATGGATGCAATGTTCACTGCAATCAAGATATATCATTATTCTCAATTTTTTCTTTAAATTTCTAATCATAATTTATCAGTTAACATTACAATGACTCAGTAGTCGTGTATTTTTCAAGTGTACCCTGGGTTCTCAAAGCTTTTATAGAAAGATCTTCAACTCTAACTTATTGTCACAATTCAAGAAGCTATAATCTTTTTTCTGAGTCACTCCCATGAAAACTTTTGCTGTTTCAATGCAAAATGACTAAAAAATAAATATTAAAAATATAGAAAACGAGTCCATGTGGGAGAAAGATGTTGCTAAAAGAACAATGGAGCATCACATGAACAGAGTGGTATAATTTAATGGCCAAATCAGTGAGCATGGGCATACCTGAGCATTGAATTCTTGCTCAACAGCTCGGCCAGCAGCAACCTCTTGCTCTGCTGCTACTTTCCATCTCGTGATTTCCTCTTCAGCAGCAGCAATGTCCATCATAAGCCCTTCAACCTAAAATATCCAATAGGCAAAGTTCACAATATATTCAATAGAGGCAAGTGAAAAAAGGACATGGATTTTTCTCAAACTAGTTCAACAGTGAAGTTCACTACCTAACAGCCACACAAGCTCCAAGCATCCAAAGATAAAGCAGTACTAAATAATCAAAGTAATTTTCAGCAAATGTTTTATTACTTACACTTTCATTTGCCACCCTCTCCTTCTCCTCAAGTTCCTCTATTCTACACATTCTATTGCCCAGTTCCTTTGCTTGGACCTCAACACGCTCTTTTAGTAAACTCTCCTCTGCCCTTAAACATAGTAAAATAGTAAATAAAACAGAGAAATAATTAGTAAATACATGGATGTAATACAACCTTTGCTGTCAATATGTAGGCTTGCGAGTTTCAATTACCTTAATTCCTCCACAGTATGCCGCAACTCAACTATCTCGAGCTGAGATGTTTTAACAATATTCTCCAAAGCCCGTTTCAGGCTTGTATCCTTCCTCCTCAGGAAAATCCATATATATATATATATATATATATATATATATATATATATATATATATATATATATATATATATATATATATATATATGGATAATTAATATATAATAAAATACTCGTTTCATCAAACACCTGTGACCTATCAAGCATGTAACAAATCACTTCACTAATTTTGCAAGAAACACCTTAATCTATCTCTTCTGACAAATTTAAGTAACGTAAAGCTGCTCAAATTCACATATGTGCAGGTTTAAGAAAAAGAAATGTGAACATAGCTCTAAATATAGCTGCTCACAAATTATGGAGCAGCAAACTTTTGTAGGAAATCTTTCTTAATACAAATGACTATCTTATGAAAAAAAACAAATTAAAAACTTTAATTAAGATCCACCACTAACACTGCCATTGGTAGTTATCTCCAACCTTGTACACCGTTCTTCAAACAAAGAAATAAAAAGAAAAAGAAAGTAATACCAGACCTCTGTGATATTTCAACGACTAGATTAGGAATAGAGATATACCATCGATTCCTTCACCTGAAATTTTCAGTTCCAACAGTGAGAGAGAGATAGAGAGAGAGACGGGGAGTGACAGTGAGGAGAAAGGGTGGGACATAAAGAGAACATAGTGCCATACTTTATTCATCGGAACTTCGCCGGATCCTTGTCGAAGCTCCGCCGGTGTACACCGATACTATCATCGTGAAGATCGGAGTCTCAAGATGTTGCTTCCAGTGGTCACGTGCCTACCTAGGCTGCCGTTTCGTCGGAAATCCAGCAAAATGATCGACGGCTTTTCCTCGTCGATCTCCCTGCTGCCGGCGAGTGAGGGGCCATGGAGGGCGTCAGAGGATTCGTCTTGCCCTTGGGAGTCTTCCGATGGTGGTCGTCTCATCGTTCGTCGCTGACAGTCACCGAAAAAAGGAGGAACCGCTTGATGGAGCTAGAAGAAACAGAGCAGCTGCGTTTTCCCCCTTTTTTTTTAATTTTTTTCTTTTTCTTTCTCAATTTATGGCCACTCACACCACTGTCCCGAAATATAGGACTTCACTTCACTTTTTTTTATTTTTTTGCCTCAAAATGCCACTGTTAATAAAATGGCCACCACTTTACTAGGCTTTTACGTTTCTTTATTATTATTATTATTATTATTATTATTATTATTATTATTAATTTAAATTAATTATTGTTTTGTAAATTAAAATGTATTTTAATTTAACAACACTAAATTCAAAAATTTACAAATAATTACTTAGTCGACCTAAACTTTCGATAAAATTATACTCTTGCTCACCTAAATTAAATATTATTCATAAGTTAGAAATATTTTCAGTCGACTCAGAATCAGGATATTACACGATGGCGGCCGGCATCCCTTCCTGTTCTATCTCTACCGATATCCCCCACGATCTGTTCGCCATTTTTTTGTAGCCTCAAAATACCACTATCAATTAATGGCCACCACTTTTTCTAGATCCCGAATGTTCTAAGCATTATTATTATTATTATTATTATTATTATTATTATTATTATTATTATTATTATATACTTAAGTTAATTGTGGATTTGTAAATTAAAATGTATTTTAATTTAACAACACTAAATTCAAAAATTCACAAATAATTGCTTAGTTAACCTAAACTCTCGATAAAATCATACTCCTACTCACCTAAATCAAATATTACTCATAAGTTACAAATATTTTTAGTCGACTCAGAGTCGGGGCGTTACATGTTTAGCTGAAGGTGTCTTCACCAAAATCCAGAAAATAGCCTCTTTTTTGCAACAAAACTTACAAATCTTAAAAACTAATCTTCACCGTCCAAAATAAACAACAATGAGTTTCGAACGTACTAACCAAAAATAAGGCCAATCTAATGATAAATGATTTTTTGATTGTTTTCGTATACAAAACTGGTCATTACGTCAAAAATCCAGAAAATAGACTCTTTTTTGCAACAAAAACTAAACTTACAGATCTTAAAAACTAATCTTTACCGTCCAAAATAAACAACAATGAGTTTCGAATGTACTAACCAAAAATAAGGCCAATCTAACGGCAAATAATTTTCCGATCGTTTTCGTATATAAAACTGATCATTACGTCAAAAATCCAGAAAATAGCCTTTTTTTGCAACAAAAACTAAACTTACTGATCTTAAAAACTAATCTTCACCGTCCAAAATAAACAACAATGAGTTTTGAACGTACTAACCAAAAATAAGTCCAATCTAACGGCAAATAATTTTTTGATCATTTTCGTATATAAAACTAATCATTACGTTAAAAATCCAAAAAATGGCATTTTTTTGCAACAAAAATTAAACTTACAGACCTTAAAAACTAATCTTTATCATTCAAAATTAACAAAAAGGAGTTTCGAACGTACTCACCAAAATTTAGGCCGATCTAACGGCAAATAATTTTTCAATCGTCCTCACATTCAAAATTGGTCATTATGTAAAAAAATCCAAAAAACAACCTCTTTTTTGCAACAAAAACTGAACTTACAAATCTTAAAAACTAATCTTCACCATCCAAAATTAAAAACAAGAAGTTTCGAACGTACTCACCAAAAATCAGGCCAATCTAACGACAAATGATTTTTTGATCGTTTTCGTATACAAAACTGGTCATTATGTAAAAAATTCAAAAAACAGCCTCTTTTTTGCAACAAAAATTGAACTTACAGACCTTAAAAACTAATCTTTACTGTTCAAAATTAACAACAAGGAATTTTGAACGTACTCACCAAAAATCAGGCCGATCTAACGACAAATGATTTTTCGATCGTCTTCACATACAAAATTGGTCATTATATAAAAAATCCAGAGAACAACCTCTTTTTTGCAACAAAAAATGAACTTACAGATCTTAAAAACTAATATTCACCGTTCAAAATAGCCTATACATTTATCTTTTTATCATCACCTTTTCTATTTATATTTTTATTCGACAAACAAAATATTTTAATCCTCTTAACTTATCAAAATTTTTCAATTCAGTCACTTAATTGAATTTATGTTCAATTGGGATCTTAAATCTCTAATTAAATAAAATACTTAACCGTTGAATCTTTACTTACACTATTTTGTATAAAAGCTGTTCAATTTGTATGAAACGGTGGAAAGATGTAAGGGAAGAAAAAATGTTATTTTTATATGTATGGTTAATTTCTAAAATTACTAAAATACCCCTACCAAATTTCATCATTTTATCCTTGTATTCAAGGATAATTTTGTAAATATATATAACTAAAATTTTTAATAATTTAAATTTGCTCAAAATTTGAACAAAATAAAAATAAATTTTTAATTTTTTATAATCATTTTAAATGAAATAATAAACTTTATATTATTATTATATAAATATTTATATTTATTATTTTTCATAATATGACTATATAATACTTATAACAATTACTATTATTATTATTATTATTATTATTATTATTATTATTATTATTATTATGTAATTTTTTTTAAATAAATAAGTTTATATTTGGGGATAATTGATAAAGAAATCAATAATATTCATAATAATTTAATATTTGATTTAAATTTTATAAATTATAAATTAATTACAAATTTTTTATTATTATTTTGAATGAAATAATAAATTTTATATTATTGTTTTATAAATATTTATTTTTTTAATCTTGAACACACAAATATATAATAATTGTAACAATTAGTTTATTATTATTATTAAAAATATAAATTTTCTAAATAAATAACTTTAGATTTTGGTATAATTAATAAAAAAATATTATCAACTTATAAAATAATTTCTAATTTTCTGTTACAAAATAAAATATTCATTTCATATGGTCTATATTAAAATTACTTAAAACTATACATAAATCATGTGAGTGAAATTAAAAAAAAAATTATTTCTTAATTTATTTGCGACGGATTAGCGGCTAAATATGTCCGTCATTAATTGTATTACTGTAACAAATTACTATTAGCGACAGAAAACTTTCTGTCGCTAAACTGTCGCAAAAAAGGCGCTATATTTTCCCTCCAAAATTAGCGACTAAAATGTTCGTCACTAAATTTTGTGGAACTAATTTTATGAATAAAAAATTATAAAATTTAGCGACGAATATTAATTCGGTCGCAAAACATGGCGCGTATACTTCTCGCCAATAATTAGCGACTGTTTATCCATTCCGTCGCTATTTCTTTTAAAAAATATCCTCCCCACGACGGAATTGTAAAACAGTCGCAAATCTGTCGCTAAATTAGCGACGAAATAATGCCGTCGCTAAAATTAGTCGCTAATTGGCAGTTTTTTTGTAGTGAATTTTAGTATTGTCGGCTATGGGATCTTTACTTCAGTACTTTTAAAAAAAATTCGGTATCTAAACCATCTCCGCTCCCACTCGAAACACTACTACTATAAGCCATTCTAAGAGGTATAGTTTCAAATTTATAAATATTGAATTTATATTGTAAAATGTATATCAGTGGCAAAATTATAAATAAAATGCACTAAGAGGCATTTTAGTAAATTATTGAAAATGATGGTAAGAAATGATGTGAAGTGATAAGCTTAAATGCAAATGAAATATTTGTGAATGTGATATGAAATGACAAGTGATTATGTAAACTAATGTATATGTGCAGAAATTTGAGGATATCTTGTGTTATGATTGATATCCAAGTGAATATGGATTATTAAGAATCCTAAAATGTTAATGTATGGTTATAAAATGATAATGATACAATAATGGATACTAATTGCCCTTAGTAGTAGTCTAGTAGTTAATCTATGTTGTGCTTTTTCAAAGCATCAATTCCGCAAGCATACGATGTACCGATTATAGTACAAAAGATGTCGATCCCACGAGGAATGTTGATTAAGATTGTACACTATTACTACTCAATTTTTATCTTGTTTACAATGATCATTAATTTGTTAGTTAAAACTAATACTTTACTATTCTAAACTAAATATTATTCTACTTTAAAGATAATCCGAGAAGACTTATAAGTATGATGAATATAACATTACATAAGTATGGAATTTGATATTTTCCTCTTATTTATAATTCAATTTTCATCATGTAAGCCAAGTTGGAATAATGTTCTATGTCGCAGCTCTTGCATCTATACTAGATTATGCCTTAAACATGCATTTATGGTTCTAAATCACAGCTCTCGCATTTAGACTAAAATGACATAAACACACATTTAAAGAATAAAAACCAACATATAACAACTATCTTCACATGCAATCTCTCAAACTATACTTTAATAATGAATTTTCTATTAACTTTCAGAAAGATGTTACTCTCGCTAACTCTCTTACTTATAACCACTATAATGATTTTCAGAGAAAGAATTGCCATCTAAGGTCGTTTTCCTTAACTTATAATGATAATAATAATGTTTTAATAGCAAATTCTACACAATAAGATAAATGAAAGAGAAATAATTAAATATGAATAAAGATATTCAAGTTCCTAAAAAGAATTCATAATAATAACAAAGAAGAAGTAAAGATTAGAAATAAAAGAAGGGGATCTCTCGACCCTTGTTCCTTTCACCAAGTGTAGTCTTTTTCCTTGTATTTGCCTCCTCTTCAAGCCATAATACTAAAACTGAAACCTACAACTATTACTCTCTTAATTACACTTTCAAATAAGAAAAATAAAAATAATAGATCTCTTTTCTTTTTTTTATTATAACTTCTAGGGTATTTATAGATTTTCAAGCATCAAGTCCCTTCAAGTGCCTCTCCATAAGTATGCAACCCTTGGTGATCCTTGGTGTTCTTTTAGGTGACTTTTCAAGTTCAACTGCCATTAACCACTTCCTATCGCGCTCGCAGCACCTGTCACGCTCGCAACAGGACACATTTCTTCTTTACACCTTTCTCTTCCTCATCTCTTGCCCTAGACATATGTCCTTTATCGTGCTCGCAGCATCTGTTGTGCTCGCGACAGGGCTTCTTCTTCACTCCTTCATTAGTGCTTCCAAATTTTCCCATTTAAGCTCCAAATTAATTTCTTAACTCCTATAAAATAAATAAAACAACCAAGAACACATAAAATACATAAAAGCAACAAAATACACATAAAAATAATATTAAACACTATATTTGCTAAAACTAAGCACACATAGATACTATTTATAAGCTTTTAGAGCTCATATCAAACTAGTTCAGGATATGTTTCGCTAGCCATAGGGATACCCATACCATGGTGCAAGTCATGGAGACTTGCTTTGCTATGGTAAGATCGTAATGATCTCTCATAGTTTTTGTCTGACTGTCTATTCTGATCTGATTTGAGGTGGATTGGTCCTTCGGGGTCATCCCCTACTATCTATATAGGCCCATGAAGTCCATGTCTCATATATCCAGTTTAAAGATTTCTGTCAGGATTGTACTAGGGGCATAATGATAAAAATGAGTGAAAAGTGTAAAAGGTGAAGCAAAAAATGATAATTAAAGTGAAAAAGGACTTATATGAAAGAAAGTGAAAATTTATGGTCAAAATGGCAATTTATCCCAATAGTAGCTTTAGTGGGTAAAAATGATTAAATAGTAAATGAATATGTAAAAATAATAAAGAAATGAATAAATGATTTAAAATGGAACTTTTGTAATTTTGGAGGATCAAAATGTAATTTTACATGAAAATAATAAAATAAGGATTAATTGGCAATTTGTATGCCAAATAATGAGTTTTGAGTGAAAATAAGTGATCTAGTGGCAAATTTGTAATTAAAGTGTATAAGGAATGGAAATTTTGTAATAGATTGAGAGTCAAGGACTTAATTGAAAGGAATTTAAAAGATTTCAGGGTTTAAATGATAATTGTGTTAAAAATTAAGCCTTAAGGGTGAAAAATACTAAAATTTTCGGATACGTGAATAGTAACCATATAAATGAACAGTAATGCACGTGAACAGTACCCAAGAAATAATTGTTTAAATGATTGAATGAATGAATGAATGTCTGAATATTTAAATAACTGTATAATGAATAAAAAGTATAAAAGTTAATTTCTAAGTGGAAACGAAACACAAGTGAACTTATTTGTAAATAACGAAAGGAATTGATATTTAAGTGTAAAAATGGCAATAACACTAAAGGATGAATTTAAAGGATAAAAATGATAAAATAGAAAAATGAATGGTTTAACACATAAGTTAATGGTTTAATAGGGATCAACATGTAATTTACCATGAAAATAATATATTTGAGATTAAATGATAGATCGCGTGTTAATTAAGAAATTAAGTGTAAAAGTTAAGATTAGTAGTAGCATTAGTGTATATAAGTAATAAAAGAGAGCCCTATCATAATTTAGTGAAAGTGCAAGGACCAAATTGAAATCTAGCAAATGAAATGTTAATTGGAAGACAAAAGTGTAAGTGAACCCTATTATATGGTGGAATAGGGACCAAAATTGTAATTCTTGTACTTAAATAAAAAGGTAAGGACTAAATCAAAATTGTACATGTTATAGTATGTATTAAGTGTAAAAGATAGAGAAAATGAGCTATAAGGATAAATAATGAAAATATAAAGTAAATTAGCAAAAGTAAAGATTTAGGGACCACATTATAATTGGTCATGAAAAAATAGTAAAGAGAGGACTAGAAATGCAAATTCTGATATAAATTAGTCCATAAGTTTAATTAAAAGTGTAATGAATATTATTTCAGAAATAGCCAAAATAGTAATGTTTGGCAAATGAAAGGTAAATTGTGAATTAATGGAATGTTGGTTTCTAAATTGCAGAAGTTTTTGTATACATGAATAGTAACTGTATACATAATTAGTAACCATACACAAGAATAGTGATCGTACATATGAATAGTCCATATATGAGAACTAATGACGATATATTATGAGATACAAATAAGCTTGTATATGCATGCATGTGATTAAAATTGGAAAGTCTGGGATATGTATTCTACCATTGGGCATTTTTAATGCTCAACGCGTAGTTGTTTCACTGTGTGCAGGTTAAGAAGATGGAAAATTTAAGTGGCCAATGCTTCATGGATTATTAAAGATAAGGATAAGAATAGACATAACATGTATATGCACATATTGGAGGTATAGAAACTCTATAGGTACAGATTAATGATGTATACACTTGTATTTGTGTATATGTTTTTGTATAAGTATAAACTGTAATTGATATTGCCTATGAATTATGTTATTGCTATAGTGCTTAAGCATTAGAGGTGCTTGAAAAAAAAATTTACCGAACTGTCGGGTTTAGTACTATCGGGTGACTTTAGTTTTGATGGGACATCTAAGTTAATCAGTTTTCGTATGTATAGTTAGTGTTATAAGAGTGTTACAAAATCGGCCATGAAACTAGGAAAAGAATGCCAAAAACACGAAAAACTCCAAAAACCCTAAAATCTGAACATTTTTGTAAAAGTATGAAAGAAAAAACCCGACACCTATTTATAAGGAAAAAATAATGACTTATCTAACACGCTTGATATGTCTAATAAGAAGATGTCAGGTGGCTTTAATTTATAGGGGCCATTAATGGCACGATACATGAAGCGTTGTTTGCAGATGACGACCATCCAAGAAAGGGATTCCCTTTGAATTTAAAATTTAAATTTAAAACAAACCTAGATCTTTGGTTATTAAAGCACGGAGTTTCAAAAGTGTTGATAAGAACCAATCAGATTGATTTTGTAAGGGGCACAAATGATAACATCCTCTAAAGTTAGGCCTCAAAACCTAAAAGCCCAATACAAATACGAGCCCATAAGAGAGCGTCTAGAACAATCTGATCGGATTGACGTGACAAGGTTATCACATCAGTCTAATAGTATGGTCTCCATATCTCCGCCTGATATTACTCACCTAATCAAAATATGGTCACTACAGTGCAATCACAACACCACCATTAGGTCACCATTCTAGGCACGCAAAAGCCTAACAACCTATAAATTATTAAAATCTTAGAAATAGAGATAACATGAACAGCCTCGGTAATGCCAATGTCTCTCTAAAAACTCTTTCTATCTGTTTATCTCTCTAAAAGACATTCTGCTGACTTAAGCATTGGAGCCTACCCCAGTCCGATCAAACGCTCTCTTTATAATAATAATAACAATAATAATAATAATAATAATAATAATAATAATAATAATAATAATAACAACAACAACAACAACAACAATAATAATCATAATAATCGGCTATTTAAATTTATTAATAAATTAAAATATAGTATTAAATATCATATTTATAATTATTTATGGCTATACCGGTTCAGTTTTATACAATTTCAATAACATTTATAATAATTATAATTTTTATGTTATATAAATATAATAACGTAATCACACTATTTAGATATAATAATAATAATAATAATAATAATAATAATAATAACAACAACAACAACAACAGCAACAACAATAATACATATTCATTTATATTTTCTAATGGTTTTCTACATATATATTAAATAAAATAAATAAATAAAATTTAGTAAAATACCTTTTTCCAATAGCTACACAATTGCGATTTTCTTAGCTCGTTGGTTGAGAATTTCGATTTACTTCTGCATTTTAATAAATAAAATTAATATCATTATATAAGTAAGCTAAAATTGAACATATAAAATTACAAATAAAAATTTATAAAATTTTACCAACCTTACATGATAATACTAAAAAAAATATTATTGATCTGTGAAAAATATATTGCCTACTTAAATTGCAAAACTTATTAAAATAACTTCAAAGGTAACAATTGAGAGCAAATGTTATATTTCGGGGTAAGATTTATGTAGGCAGAGGCAGAAAATTATTTCAACGATGGAATGATTTGGTGGAGGAATTTTGCACTAAAAACACTAAAAAGGGCAGCAACGATTTCAGGCTCTGATACCGCTACCCTTTTTAGTGGTTTCTGCACAAAATCCTCGCCCATGTTGCCGACACCCACTGAGAATACCGCTGCCACATGTAGCGATTTCGTGTTGGGACCCCATTTTCATAAATACATTTTGATATGCACCAATTTTGTAATATTTTTAAAAAAACACATTATTCAAAAAAATGTCCCCAATATTTCTTAAATTTATAAGGATTTAAATAGAAAATTTTGTAATTCTTCATTTAATGAATTTAGGTTTGTGTGTGGCATTCAGTATCTTGTTCTAATATTGGACCTAAAATAGGGTGTTACACTTAAGTATCGGAGAGCTTATCCCGATCCGACCAAACATTCTTTCTTGCAGGTCTTATTTAGCAAGTTGATATGATTGGATCTTTATTCTACTAACAAGACTCTCTCTCTCTCTCTCTCTTTCTCTTTAGATATTCCTAAAAATCTTAATACTTTATAATTCTCTCATTTGAAAAAAATAAATAATTATCTTTAATTATTTATACTATTTTTTGTAATAAATATACATATAATTTGATTAGGATAATTTAAAATTGAAAAATTTTATAATAATTGTAATTAAAAAATCAATTATATGATTCAAATTTCAAACACTATAATCACAATAAAAAATAATTAAGAATACATATATCGTGGTTGAGTTATATAATATTATTTCTATATATTAGATAAAATATAAGAGACTAATATTATTTCCATAAATTAGAAAAATAGAAGAGAATAATATTATTTCTATATATTAGATAAAATAGAAGAGAATTGGTAAATCGTAAAATTTTGTAGAGAGGGGATATCTCTGTGTTTGGGTGAGTAAAAAGAATTGATTGGAAAAAGTAGGGGAGCTCCAATCGGAAGGTCGCTAATGGTACCTACAAAGGTGCTTAGCCCGATGGTCCCTGGCTTTGGCACTTCGATGCTTAAGTCAGTGAAGGGAGAGAAAGCAATTAGAGAAAGAATAATGTTATCGTGTGGGAGAAAAAGCATGTCCTCCTTAAAAAAGAACCTGTTATTTATAGAGCTGGGAAACTTTGAGCAGTGTGTCCAACAGTTGCTCTACTTTATGGCAGGTATGGCTTATTCTTATAGGTAACGACGATTTGATGGTGGTGTGTGTCAAACGACTTCTGTCTGTTAGGGAAAGGTCAAGTCCGATCGGACATCATTGATCATTGTGTCTGATTCCCTTAGTTGATAAGGCTTTCATAGGCCTTCATTTTTGGCTCTTTGGGGGTTCCTGGGCCTACAACCTTTTATACTTTTGGGCATTATCATTTGTCCCCCATCAATCGGTTTAATAGGAAATTAAAATGGCAAGGGCGTTAACTTATGGGCCTTCATTGATGATGATACGGTCTTTTAGATAGTAGAATGAGTAATTTGGTTGAATCGTCAGTCTAAATAGACTGAAATTAGTGTGTTACACCGGAATAAATCATGATCGTCAGGCCATCAACCTTGAAGGGCTAAAAATGAAACATCGATCAGGATGAATCGTCGATTAGAATTCATAGATCATCAGCCTTGAAAGGATGGAATTGAAACATCGATCAGGATGAATCGTCGATCAAAATTTATAGATTATCAGCCTTAAGAGACTGTAATTGAAACATCGATCGGGATGAATTGTCAATCAAAATTTATAGATCATTAGCCTTGAGAGGTTGTAATTAAAACATCGATCGAAATTTATAGATCATCAGCAAAAAGAGGTTGTAATTAAAACATCGATTAGGATGAATTGTTGATCAAAATTTATAGATCATCAGCCTTGAGAGGTTGTAATTGAAACATCAATCGAGATAAATCGTCGATCAAAATTTATAGATCATTAGCCTTGAGAGGCTGTAATTGAAATATCGATCGGGATAAATCCTCAATCAAAATTTATAGATCATCAGCCTTAAAAGGCTATAATTGAAACATCGATCGGGATGAATCGTCTATCAAAATTTATAGATCATCAGCCTTGATAGGCTGTAATATTCCTAAAACTTCATCCTCAAAAGTACTTTTCATTCTTATAATCATGAATTTATTATTCAGGATTTGCTTTCTAACCTGTCTATCAGGGGACTGCGATCAAGGCATTGTTAATTATCGCTAGCTCTATTTTTTCCTTTCTTGCTGATGGCCAACCGGGCTTCAGTCACTATGTTGTACCTTTATTGGGGAACCAATCATTTTTATAGAGATCGAGAGCCTTAGTTTTTCAGTCCATTCTTTACTACTTTTTATAGTTGCTATAGGCAGACAATTTCAATGGCAATAGTTTAAAGGAGGAGCAAAGTTACCAAATGGGGTCGCTGGCTGCCTCACTATTACTTGGCGCATGTTTTCTTGAGGAGGAGTGGAACTGTGGCGGGTGGAATTTCAATTGTGTGCATCGATCAATTCATGTCCTTCTTATCTCATTCATATTGGCCTCACGCGATTTGTTTCATCAATAAATCATTCCAATGCTTTTTGTCAAATGTCATTTCGTTTCTCCTAACTTAATGGCGATCGCTTCGTTTTTTGCATTTTGACGTTGATTTTCCCCTTTTTGACACTTCGATTTTTGAACATGCATTAATGAGTTTTTGACACATGACATTTTCATTAATACCTTTACAAGATGTTTGGAGTTACCTATAAAAGGGGCTCCTTTTTGTTTACTTCTCATGCTATCTTTTCCTGTTTCCTCTTACGATTTCCATCTTTTGCTACTTATTCTCTCAATGTTTGTTGCTTCTTGGTTGTTGAGTTTGACCATGAGACCTCCAGACTTTCTACGTTTTACCATCAACTTTCCCATTTTAGGAAGATGAATAAAGAAAAGGGCTTTTGTCTTGTCTGGATGTGGCTTGCGCTAGCAAGTCATGCGACTTGCTACCTCGATGATTATTCTCTCTCAGCCTAGGAATTTCAATTGATCATGATTGAGGATACATGTTTGTATTTTCTTAACCATTCATCTTGATGCTGACCTATCGGTAGAAGGCTATACTAAAAGGTGGTCTCGTTGTGGAGGTAATGGTTGAGGCGGCAGCGAGGCTCTTGTCCTGTTTTCTCCCTGTTGTTTTTGTTTTTGTTTTTTCTCTTATTGTAATTAGCTATCCTTGCTTTTTCTTCTTCTTCTCTTCGTTTTTCTTTTGCCCTCTCTTTCCTTTATGTTGTGTTTTTGTATTTTATTTTTTGTTTTGTAGGAAGAGAAGTAGAGAGCTTTGGCTGTGTGCCTTTTTGGATAAGAAGAACACTACTTTATAGCAATAATATTTTCTATGTAAGTTATAGGAAGAATATCATCTATGTACTTTTTACTTTTGAATGAATATAATTTATTGAATGTTGCATATCTAGCCTCTATTTTTTTATGTGTTTGGAGTTTTGTGGTGGTCTTAAGTAAAAAGGCATTGCTAAAGCTTGTAAAGAAGTAATAATTTGCACAGAAGTAATGGTGATGGAATAACACTTATCTTTGTAAAGACATTGACTCGCCTTGATCGGCCCATTCTTTCATGAGGTTGATGCTAAGTTTTGCTTGTCAGTTTTTGGTTAACATAATACGAAGCGAGCGAAATGTATAGTCTCTTCGGAATGTTGTTGGAGCTAGATGTTTAATCGAACTGATTGGATGTCATCTGCCTCATTGGCCGCCATACTTTTCCTTGGGTGATTCTTGAGTTGGGTCGTGGCTTGCTCGAAATCAAGGATAATCTATCACCCTTTGATCGGCCCTTTTGACAAGCGACTATATTAACTTATCCCTTTAGTTTCTTTGATCTTTGTTGCCTTTTTTGTATCATGACCGCTAATAAATCTTGGCTATTTTGTATGTCTCATTTTTCCAAAAATGGAAGCACTTGCTTTATTTTTTCGCGAGGTTTCTTGATTGTTTCCTCTCCTTTTTGGGCTATGGTTGGTCTCTTGCTTTCCATATCTCAACATGCCATAAGCAAGAGGTATCTATAACATCTTGATTGATCGCATTCTTTAGAGGAATAGGCTACTCGATGTTTTTATCGCTATTTTTGACGTGTTACATCAATGTATAAATAACGGTAATTTTTGTCGATCTTTTGATCGGGATAACAATGATTTTCATTGATCTTTCGATCAAGACAATAATCATTTTTATCGATCGGGATAACAATGATTTCCATCGATCTTTCAATCGAAAAAGCTATGGTTTTCTTCAATCCTCTGATCGAGGTGAGAAGCGCAATTCTATCATCATTTGCATTTTTTTCTTGGAAAGGAGGTGTGCTTTGAGAGCTTTCTTCGTCTTAGCCATTTTTCTCAAAAGGCTCATTTGGGCTTTTATTCCCTTTCTGTCTGGATCATCGTGTAATGGCCTCAACACCGGGTCAGCCGTGAATAGTATTTTCCAGCAGTGAATAGTTTTTTCGGGCCCGAAAGGACACCCAGAAGTCAAAAATATTTTATTGGACCATTTGAAAGGAATAGTCATGTTGAGCATAGGGTTGAAATTTGAAGTGAAATTGAGGTCAAATAGGCCTCCAAAAGTTAAAAATACGAAAAAGTTAGCTAGTCAATTTTCATAGTAGGGAATGGGACTTGATTTTGCTTAAATAATTAAAAATAGTAAACAAAATCCAAATATCGCTAGATTTTGCGTGCCCACATGAATTTTCATTTAAAATATTTTGGTGATGAGAATGAATTTTTTCGGTGACACCGGCAGTTATCAAATCGGATCGATAAGTTTGAATCAGACCGATAACAGACTCCGATTGAACTGAAAATTTACGTCCTACCTATTTTTGATGTTTTAAGAATGATGGAATTAAAATTGAAGTGATTTAAAGTGAGGAAGAGAGAGAAATTGAATTGGGCTTTAAAAAGGCTTAAATGGGCCTTAATGTTTAAGTGGACAAAGTCCACTCATTTAAGCCCAATTTTGGCCCATCAAGAGATTATTTATAAGGTTAAAAATTTAGAGAATTGCTCCAGAAAACTCCAGCTCTTTCTCCCTCCTTGGAGGCCGAACTCTCTCCCTATTCTCTCTCTCTTTGATTTCTTCTTCTTCTACCCCAAATCTCTCTTAAACTTCAACATAAAAGATGAAGCTCTCTCTCTTTAGGTCACCCTAATGACCTTAAGCAAGTGATTTGAGCAAGAAAAGGCAAGGAATCAAGGGAAGAAAGGAAAAGAGGTAAGATGGAACTTGAAAATCTAAGTGATTTTAATTGGTTTTTTCGATGTGTTCTTATAGTTTTTGAGGTGTTTAAGCTAATTATGAGATTGGATTTTTCATTTGAGGACAAGAAATTAAGGTTAAGAAGCTTAAAGATTTTGGCCAAGGTTGATAATGGTGAAGAACAAATTTTTGTTTTGTGTTAAGAGAAGAATTATGAAGCTTAAGGAAGCTAAAGCATGGAAGAAGGTAAGTGATTACCAAATCCTTTGATTTCCCTATTGATATGAATTTTTCTTAATTATGTAATTAAGATAAAAAATGTAAAATTGTTAATTAATGAAATTATGTTAGGGTAAATAAAATTAGGCATGAGAGGAAATGAAAGGAAGACTTTAATGAAAGAAATAAAATTTTTAAGATGGAAAATGTTGTTGGCCGAATTTCTTAGGTAAAGAAATTAATGAGAAAAATGCATGAAATTAATGTATGATAGCCTAAATTAATAATAGACATGATAATTAATGTCTATAAATTTTTAAAGAATATTTAGAATTAATTTGGGAATTTTTAAGATTTTTTATAGTATATGTATTGGATGAAAATTGTGATTTAGAGTGAATTAAGTGATTATCTTGATGAAAAATGGCAATAATTAATAAAGAATGCCTAAATAAATTTTATTAAAATTTATTTAATTTATTAGGATTTTATTGAAATTTTTATGTGCATATGTACAATGGAAATAATTGAAATAGTAATGCGTATTGTATAAAAATGACTAAAATGATGATTAAATATGAAAAATAAATTAATGTCAATGGCGCGAAGTAAAAAGTCAACCGATGAATTTTTCAAAATAATTACTAGGTCGTGAAAATAATAAGAATAATGAATTATTGGGAAATAATTCATAAATAAATGAAAATTATGGAAATAAATTAATACGGGAATAAAAGAAAGATAAAATGAGTTTTAAATAGAAAAAGGACTTAAGTGAAAGGAAATAAAAAGTTAGGGGCAAAATGATAATTTTGCCAAAGTAGGTAATTAACGTGTTAAAATAAGTAAGAAATACTTACCAAGGGTAAAATGATAATTTCGGAGAATTAACTATATTAAAAGATAAAGTTTCCATGATATAAGGACTAAAATATAATTTTGACCGAAATGGTAAAATAAAGAATAAAAGATGAATAATGGAGGAAATTATATAATAAAAATGAAAATAAATGATATTAATAAAGTTCCTAATTGCCTAAAAGTAAAAAAATAAAGACGTGACTAATTTATTTTAATAAATTAGTCAACAAAAAAGTATTAAAAGAGTTAATGCTTATAAAAATAATTCGCCGACGAAATAAAAGTTGGCATACCGAATGATTAAAAAGTTTAAACAGTAAAAGAAAAAGAAGTCAACCATTGAACTATTAGAGAGTAATTTGTAAAGAATTATACAAAAATAATAAAAGAAAATTGTGAATTATACTGTCTTAATTCATAATTCAAAATCTGTATAAAGAACTAAAAAGCTTGAGTATCTGAGCGAATTATCAAAAGATCATTCGCAAAAGTGACTGGAAAAGAGAAAGTGAATAAAATGATAAAAAGCTATTGATTAGTCAAAGGCACAAAAGAGTGCATTTGATCAGAATAAAATATAGTAACAAATAAAAGAAAGAAATTAAAGAGTTTTAAATGTTCAAAAATAATTACAAATGTGACTGATTATGTTTGCCCTTAGCGATAGATAGGTATTATGATTCTTGTTTTGGATATAATTGGCTGGCCATGGGATACCTCTGTACCGCGGTGCAAGTCATGGCGACTTGCTTAGCTATGGGCGGAATCTTTGATCCCATAGCTTCAGTAAAAGTGAAAATGTATCTGTTTCTGCTCTGTGAGACTTGATCTTTCGAGATCATTTCTCTATCTATTTTGTGGGACCTTTGGGTCCAGTCCCGAGTATCCTTGGTGGGAAACCTGTTATATTGCACTAGGGGCACATCGAAATGAATAAATTAGTACCATTTAATTAAACTGAATATAAAAGATATAAAAGTTATATCGAAAAACGATCCGTTTAAAAGAGAATGCAAAGTTGAAATAAATCTGTAGAGGTTTCTAACAAGTGTACTTAAAAAGGAAAATAAATGTTTTATAAGAATAAGATATTAAATCAATGTTTAGTTAAGCTTTTATAAGAAATTCAAATATACCTTGTTTTACGTGGAAAAGATAATTTTAATTGATTAGTAATTCTTGTACCTTTTACCACTGTAAAGATAATGACAAGCCTGGAAAATAATATTAATTTTCCTGCTTAAAGTTAAAAAATGATGATAGTGACAAAAAGTGAACTTAATGCTTAGGTAACGCTTTTCTGAAAGATAAGTTACCTGAAAAGTAAAACGATATAAAGACATAGAATTATGTAATGAGGAAAAAGTAAAAGATATAAGTTTTAATTAGATAATTAAATATGGGTAAATGTATAAAAGAAGAAAAGAAAGTTTTGACTGCAAAGTACTCCAAAATAGCTATATCGCTTTGCGATGAAGCTTATAAGTCTTTTAACAGTAATGTAATTATTAGATCAAAGTTAAAGTAAAGTAATAGAATAAATAGTAAAAAGTAAAGTCAGAATATAGATTGAATAATTGACCAGAAAAGCAAGTATTAAAAGTAGTTTATTTTGGTACTAGTAAAGACACGAGTACCAATACACATCGCTAAATGAAATGATAATTAAATTGCTATGACTAAAAGATAAAATGAAATTATTGATAAAAAGTAAAAGTTATAATAAAAATTAACGTAAAGACAAAAGGTAAATCTGATATTGATCTACCTAAGAAGATACTGTAAGATAAAGTTGAAAGTTTGGAAACGAAGAACAATGATTACCAAAATACGAGTTAATAACATGACTAACGTTAATAAAAGTAAGAGAAAGTGTTAAATGAAGTAAGAATAATTTTAGCATAAATTATGTAATTATGCTTATTCTTGGGAAATTCTTGGATTAGTAGTCACCACTGGGCATATTTAATACTCAGCACGTAGTGTTTACTGCGTGCAGGTTCTGAAGCGTTGCGGGAGCACAATACATTGAAGGACCAGATTGAAAGAGAAGATTTTTGAATTAGTTAGTATAAGCTTTTGGCATGTATATACTTAGACTATTAAGGTAAAAGATTGTATTGTAATTTCATTATATTTTTAATTGTCAATGGAGGAGTGACTAGTGCAAGTTGTTGATATGATGTTTGATGTCTGTTATAATTGTTATAAGACTGTTAATTAATTCTGAAATTATTGTAAAAATATCTTAAGTGTTTCGAATTGTTCGGTTAAAAATAAACTTATCTTTTCCAGCTAAGTTTCGTTTCGAAAAGGACTGTTCCGAGAAGGGTGTTACACATCGGGGGAATAGGTTGTGCTTCTTGCATCTCTTTCTCCGCTCCTTATCTGACGTCCCTTCAATTGTCTTCATCCATAGGGTACGATGCCAGCACTGCTTCTCTTTTGGGATCTTCCTTCCCCAATCTGACTTCTTCTTCTCAGTATCTCTTAGACTGGCTGGGTTTGTGGAAGGGGAAACTCTCTGAGGTAGTCTTTTGGCTCTATTGTTGGGCCCTACTTGATTAGCTTAGAGATATAGGGGGCCAACTATTTCCATTTCCCCAAAATGTTTTTTAGTACGCTACTTCTAGGAGTCTCATACACCATTTACCTATTGGACCGAAAAGGGGATGTTTTGCTTCCTTTCAATCTTGGCATATGACTTTTTGCTTTCTTTTAGTCTCAAAGTTTTGCCTCCACTCATGTGGTGTCGGAGATTTTCACAGAGATAATGTATTTTTCATTTTTCATCCTGTGACCATGAATCCATATGTTTTAAGCTTAGCCATCATGTGAAGCCCCTATTTAGGCTTTGAGAGAATATGCATGTGTAATAAGATTATTGTGTGTGTGTTCAGTTAGGGAACTACAAGTTGGGACATAAGGGTAAATACCTTAAAAGATGAGGGGTTAAATGGTGATTTTAATTTAAGCCATGAATATGATTAAATATGGGTTATATGTTAATCAAGGGATATAATTGAAAAGGAAAAGAGAAAGTTTAAGGGTAAAAACATAAATTTAAAGAATTAAGGGCAATTTTGAAAAGTCAAGTAGGAGCCAATAGGAGCAAGCCACCTATTCTCCCTAGAATCTTCCTAAAAAAAAAGGAAATCAAGGGGTTAAAAAAGGAGATGGGGGCCGACCACTTCAAAGAGACTAAGGCATCCATTTTCTCTCAACAAACCCTTCAAGAACCTCTAAAAAAGCCAACCTTAATTTTTGCTTGTGGAGAGAGAATTTAGAGGTTACTATATTTGGGGTAACAACTCCTTCATCTCTTATTCTTTAATTTTGTGAAGTGATAATCAAGTATATATATTTTATGGATCATTTATATCATATAAATTCACTCTATGTAGAAGGGAAATCTAGCAAAGGCAAAGAAAAAGAGGGAGGAGGAGCTTGAAGGAGAAATAGCTAAAAAAAAGTATAGGAACTTCTTGCAATTCTTTATGGGTGTTCGCTTCATGTTAGGGTTTATAAGTGTTAAATTAGGAGTATTGATAGAAGGATATATGAATTTGAGGGTGGATTTGGCATAGGAACTAAAAATTAGGTGATATACCCTCTTTTTGGCAAAAGCTATCTTTGGATTTACTAGACCTATCAGGACATTTTTGCCTATATTTGGAGTTTGAGAGCTCTAAATTGAGTAATTTCACTTGGAATAGAAACTAAACTCATAATCCTAAGTTTTATAAGAAGACAACGGCATTTGGATGGTCCTCTATGATAGGCAAAAGTTATCTTGAATTAAGACTAAGTCTACTACTCTGTCATTAGGAGCAATCCATCTTTTTTAGTGCATATCTTGAGATTGAGAAGGCAAAATGACATGATATTTAATGTTTTAGAAACTATAAATATAGGATAATAGGTTTGTAAAAGAACTCTTGGCCTCAAAATGTAGTTTCCTAGGTCTAATTTGAAGTGCAATCTAATTTAGTAAAACTCTCTGCTGAATTTGTAAGCCAGATTGGGGCACTCGGCCGAGACCAATTGGTCTCAGTCGAGTGGACCCCTCTGTACCCATTTTGACCATTGCACATGGCTGAGACCAATTTGTCTCAGCTGAGTGCTTCCTCTATTATAACTTGTACATGATTTTTAGGCCCTAATGGACAACAAAACTTACCCCGAACACTTCTAAACACACTTCGAGCACCTTGAGCATAATTATATAAGGTAAGACATGATACGAAATGCATGAACAACCTAGAGGTATACATATATATGCATGTAATTGTGATTATACAAATAGAAATGTAAGGTCAAGGCATGTGATGATATGATATGCATATGACATTAACATGTATATTCTTAAATATGCATACATGATCAAATAATACCATAATGATCATTATGAATACTTATATTTGTATATGTACATATTGAAATGAATTACTCTTGAAGTATGGAAAATGTTAAAATAGCTCAAAGCTTGTGTATAAAACTTGATTGTAGATAGATAGGCATGCCTATAGGGATAAAATTGCAGCTGCCATAGTTCGACCATGCTTGGGTCTACAGTCATCCCATTGGGACTATAGCTTGACCCCATTGGGTCCATAGATTTGATATCTTTAAATATCCATATGATTTAATACCTACTAGTATTTATATGATTGATACCTTTGGGTATCCATAATTTTCGTTATCCACACTCACAGAACTTAGGCAGGCTTTCATAGAAAGAAAGAAATTGAAAAAAAAAGTGCTAAATAATGATGTGTTATACATGATTACAATTGCACTATAAGTAATATAGCAGCTTATTTCTCTTGTTATTGATTATACAATTTTCCAATGAAAATAAATGCATGTTTTGTGTGATTGCATGTTTGCGTGTGTTTGGTAATGACCACTATGAGTGATTGTTCACACTATAATTGTTCCCCACTAAGTTTTTTAACTTAACACGGGTTTTATCCATGTAGGTACCCAAGTTCAGACTTTTTATCAAGTGCAAGATCTACATTAACCAGGCCAACACTACGAAGATTTGAGTATGAAGAAGTCAATTTTTTTTTTTGCTTTTGTTTTTATATATCCTCATTTTATGCTACATAGAATGGTTTGTAAAAAGTAAATGGTTGTAAAGCACACTATAGTAAATAGTCCTTTTTGCATGCTTTTATCCAATTTGACAAATCCATTAAAAGTCATGCTAACTAATGTGATAATTATGCAAATGAACTATATGTGTGAATGATTGCATACATGATGGTATATGCGTGACAAGATTGTCCAGGAAGGGTATAAAGTAGTCCTTACATTTTTGGTATTAGAGCACCTAAGTTTAGGCGATTCTGGAAACTAGGATGTTAAGAACATGCATGTATAGACTGTTAGTACTGTTGGCCTAATGCGAATGCCCCTATTTTATTATAGATAGTTGATCATGGAAGAGTCCAGGGAAGCAGTAGATGAAAGTTCTGAGAGCAATTTACCAGTGAGATCAAATCATTCCAATATGGAATCTTCAGCTTTTTTTTGAGGTGATGTACCCATGACTGCTATCTATGGGGAAACATTGTTGAAACTTTCTCAAGATATGGCTTAAATTCTTCAAAGAATGACGGATCCCAAAGCTCCCATTGCAAAAATTCGAAAGCATGGAGCAGAAGAGTTCTTTGGCACTACAGTAGAGGAATCAGAAAAGGCAGGGCTTTAGGTAGAAAGGACTTAGCATGTATTTAATGAGATCCAATGCCCATTTAGTTAGAAAGTCACGTGTGTTGTGTCCTTACTTCAAGGACCGGTATATGACTGGTGGAAGCTAGTGTTAAAATAGCCCCACTTGGCTAATCCTCTCACTTGGGAGTTCTTCACAGAGGAGTTTAAGAAAAGATATGTTACTGAAGCCTATAAAGAGCAGAAACTGAAACAATTTCTAAACTTGATGCAAAGAGGCATGACGATGGCCGAATATGAGAAGGAATTCAATTGCCTTAGCAAATATGCACCAGAACCTATGCTAATGGGAGCCTTTAAGTGTCAGTAATTTAAGGATGGCTTACACAATCGTATTAAAGAGCACTTAATTGGACTTACTTCATTACAGGCAGTGGATTACTATTTACTTATTCTAGCAACCATTTGAGTAGAAAAGAGTGAAATGGCTAAAAAAGAGAGAGAGCAAAGAAGAAGTTTTGCTAGAGGTGGTGTATCTGCAGGAAAGAGACCTCGGGTTGCATAGGGAGATCAATCAGTTGGATCTTTCAATAATCTTGCTACTCGAGGTAAACGATAGGGAACATTCACCTCATCTAAATCGGGTAAAGAGACATCAACAGGATAGGGTAGAGGACAACCATCAGAGTGCACCTATTGCTCTAGGAGACATTAGGATACCTATAGGATGTTAACAGGTACTTATTTCAAGTGTGCCAGTACTAATCATTTCAGGGCTAATTGCCCATTAAATCAAGAGCAGGGGTCTATATAGCAAAGTAATAGGGACTCTTCTAATGCATCCTCAACAGGTAGAGGATGTGGAAAAGGTCGAGGTAGAGTTAATCAATTTAGAGCCCAGTCTAGAAATGCCTCTGAAATCATTGATTGACCTTTTGCTCCTACATCTCTTGCCCGAGCATATGCAATAAAAACTTGTGAAGAGGTGGATGCCCTAGAAGTCATAGCGGGTATTTTTTTCACTTTTTAACACTGATGTGCAAGTGCTTATTGATCCAAGTTCTACTCATTCCTATAACTATGTTGGAATCTAGGTAGAAATATGGCAAATGTAGAACAATTAGTTTTTGATATATGTGTGACTAGCCTTTTAGGCCACAACATTTTTGTGAATAAAATACATAGGAATTTCCCTATTATGATTTAAGGAAGAGAATTTCTTGCTGACTTAATATAGTTACCATTTCGTGAATTTGATGTGATAATAAGCATGGATTGGTTAACTAAACACCGAGTAATGGTGAATTATAAAACAAAGATGATAGAACTGAAAGACATAAAAGGAAAGGAAATAATAGTTCAGGGTATTAGATCAAAACCTTTAACAAATGCCATTTAAGCCATGCAAGCTAGACGTTTCATTAGGAAAGGATGTAAAGCATTCTTGGCCCTGGTGTTTGATTCTAAAATAGAGAAAGTAGATCTTTAAGATATACCAGTGGTTAGTGAATTTCCTGATATATTTCCTGAGGAGCTACCTGGTCTCCCACCTGAAAGAGTGGTGGAGTTAACCATAGAAACCTTACCAAGAACCACTATAAAGGATGGCACCATTGAAATTGAAGGAGTTAAAAGTTTAACTACAAGAGTTGTTGGTTAAGGGTTTTATCAGGCCTAGTGTGTACTCTTGAGGCGTACCAGTGCTATTTGTCAAAAAGAAAGATAGCACCTTAAATATGTGTATTGATTACAGATAGCTCAACAAGGTGACAGTGAAGAATAAATATCCTCTACCTCGAATTGAAGATTTTTTTGATCAAATAAAAGATGTCAAGGTGTTTTCTAAGATTGACTTGAGATTGGGATATTACCAACTTCGAATGGACAATGAGGGCGTTGTAAAAACTACTTTTAGAACCCATTGTGGCCATTATGAATTCTTGGTTATGCCTTTTGGGTTAACTAATGCTCTAGCAGCTTTCGTGGATTTGATGAATAGGGTGTTTCAATCCTATTTAGGCCAGTTTGTGGTGGTGTTTATAAATGATATACTGGTTTACTCTCGAAATGAAGTAGAACATGCAGAGCATTTAAGAATTATGTTATAGGCTTTGTGAGAGAAACAATTATATGCCAAGCTGAGCAAATGTAATTTATGGCTTAAGGAAGTTTCTTTTCTTGGGCACATGATATCATCAGAAGGCATTAAGGTGGATCCTAAAAAGGTGAAAGCTACTGTTAATTAGAAGTTACCCCGAAATGTATCGAAAATGAGGAGTTTCGTAGGTTTGGCTGGATATTATCACTGCTTTGTAAAAGGATTTTTGGCGATTGCTTTGCCACTTACTAAGTTGCTTCAAAAGGATGTTAAATTTGAATGGACCGACAAATGTCAAGCAAGCTATGAATGATTTAAAGGGATGCTAACAGAAGCCCCAATTTTTACTCAACTAGCATCTGATAAAGAATATCATATGTACAATGATGCCTCCAAAAATGGTTTAGGCTGTGTGTTGATGTAAGAGGGTAAGGTTGTGGCATATGCTTCAAGATAATTGAAACCTCATGAACAAAACTACCCTACACATGATCTAGATTTAGCAGCAATAGTGTTTGCTTTAAAGATATGGAAGCACTACTTGTATGGAGAAAGATGTAAGATTTATATGGATCATAAGAGTCTTAAATATCTACTTACACAGAAAGACCTTAATTTAAGACAGCAAAGGTGGGTGGAATTATTCAAGGATTATGATTGCATAGTTAATTATCATCTTGGTAAAGCAAACGTGGTGGCGAACACCTTGAGCCGAAAGATGGTAGCGTCGTTATTGTTACAATAATGTAAATGGTGATTTGCACCAGATGGAGCATTGATAGCTCAATTGAAAGCTCAACCCAATATGAAACAAACAATAATCGATGTCCAGAAGGATGATGAAAAATTACAACGGATAGTTCGACTACTACATGAAGGAGGTCCATTGGAATACTTAATAAGAGAAGATGGAGGTGTGTATTATCAAAACAGACTGTGTGTACCAGATAATAAATAACTAAAGAAAACCGTATTATGAGAAGCTCACAACACAATTTTCACTATGCATCCCAGAGGTAACAAGATATATCAATACTTGAAGCAGATTTATTGATGGCCGGGAATGAAAAGAGATATGGTTGATTATGTTTCCAAGTGTCTAACTTGTTAGCAAGTGAAGGAAGAACATCAATTCCCTTCCGGTTTGTTGAATACCATTCCAATTCCATAGTGGAAATGCGAAAATATCACCATGGATTTTTTTACAGGGTTACCCCTCACTCAAATAAAACATGATGCAACATGGGTAATTATAGACAGGCTAACCAAGATGGCTCACTTTATACCAATTCGATCGGACTACTCACTAGAAAAATTAGTTGAATTGTATGTAAATGAAATTGTCCGATTGCATGGAATTTCTGTGTCAGTAATTTTTGATCGAGATCTGACATTTACATCCATATTTTGGAAGGGTTTACAATAGTCTTTAGGCACCAAACTCCACTATAGTACATCATTTCATTCGTAAATAGATAGGCAATTCGAAAGAGTTATTCAAGTGCTGAAGGATATGATGAGAGCTTGTGCCTTAGATTTTCCAAAAAGTTGGGATAAATACCTTGCTTTGATGGAATTTACATACAACAATGGATATCAAACTAGCATCAAGATGGCACCTTACAAAGCTCTTTTATGATAGAAAGTGTAGAACTCTAATCTGTTGGATCGAGTTAACTGAGAAAAAGGTGATCGATCCTGACATTATTAACAATACCGAGGAAAAGGTGCAAATTATCAAGCAAAGATTAAAGACCGCCAGTGATAGACAGAAATCATATGCAGACATAAAGAGAAAATATATTGAATACCAAGCAAGAGATAAGGTTTTCTTAAAAGTATCACCGTGGAGAAAAGTACTACGATTTGGAAAGAAAAGGAAGCTTAGTTCGAGATTCATCGATCCATATGAAGTTGTAGAACAGGTTGAATCCGTTGCTTATAGACTGGCACTCCCTTCAAAATTATCCAAGTTGCATGATGTCTTTTATGTTTTTATACTTCAGAGGTACAGATCAGATGAATCTCACATAGTGCCCCTACAGAAAATAACAGTACAACCTGACTACTCCTATGATGAAGAATCAAAATACATTTTGGCTCGAGAAGTTAGATAATTATAGAACAAATAGATTTATCTAGTTAAAGTATTATAACAACATCAAGGCATGGAAGAGGCCACATGGGAATCTGAATCAGTTATAAGAACTCAGTACCCACAATTATTTAAATCAGGTATAAATTTCAAGGACGAAATTCCTTTAAGGGGGAGAGAAATATGAGGCCCCTATTTAGGCCTTGGAAGAATATACATGTGTAATAAGATTACTATGTGTGTGTTCAGTTAGTGAACTATAAGTTGAGACATAAAGGTAATTACCTTAAAAGATAAGGGGTAAAGTAGTCATTTTAATTTAAGCCATGCATGTGATTAATTATGGGTTATAGGTTAATCAAGGGATATAATTGAAAAGGAAAAGAGAAAGTTTAGGGTTAAAAGCATAAATTTAAAGAATTAAGGGCAATTTTGAAGAGTCAAGTGGGAGCCAATAGGAGCAAGCCACCTATTCTCCCTAGAATCTTCCTAAGAAAGTGGAAAATCAAGGGGTTAAAAGGGAAGATAGGGGCCGGACACTTCAAGAAGATTAAGGCACCCATTTCTCTCAACAAACCCTTCAAGAACCCCTAAAAAAGCCAACCTTCGTTTTTGCTTGTGGAGAGAGAATTTAGAGGTTACCATATTTGGGGCAACAACTCCTTCATCTCTTTTTCTTTAATTTTGTAAAGTGATAATCAATTATATAGATTTTATGGATCATTTATATCATGTGAATTCACTATATGTAGAAGGACAATCTAGCAAAGGCAAAGAAAAAGATGAAGGAGGAGCTTAAAGGAGGAATAACTAAAAAAAGGTATGGAAACTTCTTACCATTTTTTTTATGGGTGTTTGCTTCATGTTAAGGTTTAGAAGTGTTAAATTGGGAGTATTGATAGAAGGATATATGAATTTAAGGGTGGATTTGGCATAGGAACCGAAAATTAAGTGATAAACCCTCTTTTTGGCAAAAGCTGTCTTTGGATTCACTAGACCTGTCAGGATTGTTTTGCCTATATCTGGTATTTGAGAGCTCCAAATTGAGTAATTCTACTTCGAATAGAAACTAGACTCATAAACCTAAGTTTCATAAGAACACACCAGTGTTTGGTTCGTCTTCTATGATAGGCAAAAGTTAGCTTAAACCCAAACCTAGTCTGTTGCCCTGTCATTAGGAGCAGTCCATTTTGTTTAGTGAATATCTTGAGATTGAGAAGGCCAAATGATGTGATCTTTAAATTCTTAGAAACTAAAAATATAGGAGAACAGGTTTGTAAAAGAACTCTTGGCCTTAAAATATCATTTGTTGGGTCTAATTTGAAGTGTAATCTGATTCAGTAAAACTGTTTGCAAAATTCATAGGCCAGATTGGGGTACTCAGCCTAGACCAATTGGTCTCAGCAAAGTGGACCCCTCTGTACCCATTTCAACCATTGCACATAGACGAGACCAATTTGTCTCAACCGAGTGCTTCCCCTATTACAGCTTGCACATGATTTTTAGGCCCTAATGGACACCGAAACTTACCCAAACACTTCTAAACACACTTCGGGCACCTTGAGCATAATTATTTAAGGTAAGACATGATATGAAATGCAAATGTAATTGTGATTATACAAATGGAAATGTAAGGTTAAGGCATGTGATGATATGATATGCATATGACAATAACATGTATATTGTTAAATATGCATACATGATCAAATAATACCATCATGATCATTATGAATACTTATAGTTGTATATGTACATATTGAAATGAATTACTCTTGAAGTATGGAAAATGTGAAAATAGCTCAAAACCTATGTATAGAACTTAGTTGTAGATAGATATGTATGCCTATAGGGATAGAATTACAGTTGCCACAGTTCGATCCCGTTTGGGTCTACAGTCGTTCCATTAGGACCATAGCTCGACCCCATTGGGTCCACAGATTTGATCTCTTCGTATATCCATAGGATTTAATACCTATGGGTATTTATATGACTGATACCTCTGGGTATCCACAGTTTTCATTATCCACACTCACAAAACTTAGACAGGCTTTCACAGAAAGAAAGGAATTGATAAAGAAAATGCTAAATAATGATGTGTTATACATGATTAAAATTGCACTATAAGTAATATAGTAGCCTATTTCTCTTGTTGTTGATTATACAGTTTTCCAATGAAAATAAATATATGTTTTGTGTGATTGCATTTTTGCTTGTGCTTGGGAATGACCACTGTGAGTGGTTGTTCACACTATAATTATTCCCCACTAAGCTGTTTAGCTTAACACGGGTTTTATCCGTGTAGGTACGCAAGGTTAGACTTTTTGTTAGGGACAAGATCTGCATCAACCAAGCCAACACTAGGAAGAGTCGAGTATGAAAAAGTCTTTTTTTTTTTGCTTTTGTTTTTATATATTCTCATTTTGTATTAAATAGAATGGTTTGTAAAAAGTAAACAGTTGTAAAGCACACTATAGTAAATAGTCCTTTTTGCATGCTTTTATCTAGTTTGACAAATCCATTAAAAGGCATGCTAACTAATGTGATAATTATGCAAATGAACTTTATGTGTGAATGATTGCATACAGGACGGTATATGTGTGATAGGATTATCCAGGAAGGGTATAGAGTAGTCTTTACACATCGTTTTTCAACGAAAGTACCAAATGATAAATCATAAAATTTTTTAGAGAGGGGATGTCTCTGTATTTGGGTGAGTAAAAAGAATTGACTGGGAAAAGTAGGGGAGCTTCGATCAAAAGGTCGCTGATGGTACCTACAAAGGTGTTTAGCCCAGTGGTCCCTGGCTTCAACACTTTGATGCTTAAGTCAGTGAATGGAGAGAAAGCAATTAGAGAGAGAATAATGTTATTGTGTGGGAGAAAAAGCGTGTCCTCCTTAGAAAAGAACTTGTTATTTAAAAACTGGGGAACTTCGAGCAGTGTGTCCAACAGTCGCTCTACTCTATGACAGATATGGCCTATTCTTGTAGGCAACGGCAATTGAATAATGGTGTGTGTCAGTCGATTTCTGTTTGTCATAAAAAAATCGAGTCCGATTAGATATCCTCGATCCTTGTGTCTGATTCCCTTAGTTGACAAGGCCTTCATGGGCCTTCGTTTTGGGCCCTTTAGGGGTTCCTAAGCCTACAGTCTTTCATACTTTTAGGCATTATCAAGAATAAAAGAACGTATTGTAAATAGATGAAGCGAAAAATAATGAACATGTAAATTATATAACTAATTAGAAGAATGTTAACTAATTTTTTTTTAATCTTTTGCTTTGATATTGTTAAATTTTTCAATGATTAGCCTAAAAATCATAATATTAGATTTAAAATCATAAGATTAGATTTAAATTGATGAAGTCATCCATACATTGACCAACAGAAAAACGAAGTCATCCATAAAATATAAAATACTATAAACCCAACAATTTATAATTATTTTTCATATATTAGTTATCCCGCAGAAGTGCATCTAAATCTTCTAATTAACAACATACTTATAAATTTGACAATTTAAATACAGCGCCCACCAAATTATATTCATTCTCCATATGAGAGCCAAACACATAAATGGGGAAAACGCTTACAATATTAAGACACATAAAACAAGCAACATAAATAAATTCAGAATATCTACTAATGTCGATATTACATACGTATGGATAAAAATAGACTACTTTGTAATATACTGGATATTTATCTCCACATTATTTTCAACCAACGTCATCTCTTACAACACCCGATCTTCTTCCTCTTCCCCTTTAAATCCCCAAACTAAATCATTACTACCTCACAGTATCACAATGACACCCATAATCTTTACCTTTCTTCTCAATTTCCTCCTCTCTTTATCCACTGCTTTGCCCGATGATAAACAATCCAGCACCAGCATCATCTTTGCCAGTCTTGGCAGCAAGTCAAGTTACGCTTTTGATATTTTCTCTCTTCCCACCACTGCCTCACCTACTCGGGCTAAAGAATTTCAAATCACCGACGGTCAATCCCTCAACTTTAACGGTCATTTCCCTTCTTCCTCACCTTCTCTTCTCTCTTTGTTGCCAAACCAAACCCTATCGCAGCTCTCTGGCTTCAAAAGTTCTGCCTTTATCAGCCTCGTGTACGTCACTGAGCGTGAAGGATCGTCCAATATTTTCTTTGATTTTGTTTATTCAAATAGGGCGCGAAGTGTCAGATCAAGGTCGACCCTTGAATTTAAAGCCCGCTTTCAAGTTCCGATTTTGAAGAATATCGATGGAGTTTCGTTTAAGGATAAGCCAACTGTGGCTGGAGATCGTTTAATTTACGTGTCGACTCATGAAAACCCGGGTAAGCCGAGGGCAAGTTGGGCTGCTGTGTACTCGACTGAGTTGTCCACTGGGTTAACTCGGCGACTCACTCCTTATGGGATTGCCGATTTTAGCCCTGCTGTTTCTCCTTCTGGAGTTTATACGGCTGTGGCTTCTTATGGCGAGAGTGGGTGGAATGGTGAAGTAGAGGAACTCAGCACTGATATTTATGTTTTCTTGACTCGTGATGGGAGTCACCGAGTTAAGGTTGTTGAACACGGCGGTTGGCCGAGCTGGGTCGACGATTCGACAATATATTTTCACAGGAGAAGCAAAGATGATGAATGGATTAGTGTTTACAGAGCGAAATTACCGAGTGAAGGACCGATTTCGTCCGAGTCTGTGATTGTTGAGCGGGTCACTCCACCGGGTCTGCACGCGTTCACTCCTGCTACTTCTCCAGGTAACCATAAATTTATAGCTGTAGCTACGAGAAGACCCAATTCTGATTATCGCCATATTGAGCTATATGACGTAGTTAAGAACGAGTTTGTAGAGTTCACTCGGTTAGTATCACCACGAACTCATCACTTAAACCCGTTTATCTCCCCCGACTCGACTCGGGTCGGGTACCACAGGTGCAGAGGTGCCTCTAACGATAAAAAGAGCACCCAATTTATGTTGGAAAATTTAAATAGTCCGAATCCCGACATATCGCTCTTCAGAATAGACGGGTCATTTCCTTCTTGGTCACCTAAGGGTGATCGTATCGCTTTTGTGGATTTCCCGGGAGTCCATGTTGTTAATCGGGACGGTGCCAACCGGCGGCAGGTTTATCCCGGAATGGCATTCTCCACTGCCTGGCACCCGGTTCGACCCGGGGTTGTGTACTCTAGCGCCGGTCCTACTTTTGCTAGCGAGAGTTCTGAGGTGGATATAATCTCAATTAACGTTGATGAAGCGGGTGGCAATTTCAAAAAGTTGACTACTAATGGCTTGAATAATGCATTTCCTGCTGTTTCACCCGATGGAAAATGGATAGCATTCCGGTCGGGTCGGACGGGTCACAAGAACTTGTATTTAATGGATGCAACCAAAGGTGAGGAAGGCGGACTCCGTAGATTGACGGAGGGTCCATGGAGTGATACAATGTGTAGTTGGTCACCAGACGGTGAATGGATTGCATTTGCTTCGGATCGGGAGGATCCGGGTAGCTTTGACTTGTTTTTGATACACCCGAATGGAACCGGGTTGAGAAAGCTGGTTCAGAGCGGGTTGGGTGGGAGAACTAACCACCCGTATTTCAGCCCGGATAGCAAGAGTATAGCTTTCACGACAGATTATGGTGGAATATCAGCTGAGCCAATTTCAAACCCCCATCATTATCAGCCTTATGGAGAGATCTACACCATTAAATTGAACGGTTCCGATTTAAAGAGGTTAACGCATAATTCGTTCGAAGATGGAACCCCAGCTTGGGGACCCACATACATTAAGCCGAAAGATGTGGAATGGCCAAAAAATGGGCCTGAGTGCTCATTTGAAGAATGTCACTGGCTCAATAAAATGCCCACCCCTGCTGCTGTTGGTATTAGATCGTCGGAGTCGAGCAAACCTCAATGTGGTGCATAGATTAGTTTATGTTTTGCATTGTATATAAGCAGTTAATTGTATGCTATTGTAGTTATTGTAAATAAGAATTGAGACAAGAAATAAATTACATATTACATCCACTGGTGGCGGATCGAATGCGAGTAACTGTTTAAGAGTTTCAACCATTTTGATCACAGAAATTGATAGTAAATCATGGTGAAAGTTCAATTGTCGAGTCCCAGATACTAACTAGCAATTCCTAGAAAGAAATCCCACCAAAATGCAATAGAAATTGTATATTAATATCCCACGACTGATGATAAGAATAATAGTAATAATAATAGAAATAATAGGAAGCTTGATCAAAGAAACTAATAGCAGCGGTTAGGTAACAAAGCCTGAAACTAATTCTGGTAATTTTGGTTCAGAAACTAATTCAAAGAAAGATAATGACAAATCAAAATAAGTAAAAGCCTCAATGAAAGAGTGCTTGGCCTGAAGTCTAGGTGCTCTAAATTTATTAACACTGATATTCATTTAGAAATTTAAACAAGCATATTCAATTCAAAATTTTAAACAAAACATTTTGAAAAGCGATGAAGAACTTGACCTTTCAGGATCTGATAACAACTATGCACAGTACAAATAATAATATTAATAATAAAAAAAAAAATCAACGTGGTAACATTTGGGAGATGGTTATGCTATTGACAGAGCAAATTTCTTGACCTAATCTAGATCCATTATCTTCGTCGTCACTGCTTGAAAATGCAGGTCTTTTTGGGGTAACAATGGTATAATTTTCATTTTTGAGCATGGAATAAACTTCCAAGATTGATGGCCTATCCTTTGACCTTTCTTGTACGCATAATAACGCTATTTGTAAGCATCTCAGGAGTTTACAAGAACACAGTGAATCATCTAATGCTGGATCAATAAACTCCTTCCCATCATCACTTTTCCACAATTCATATGGCTGTCAAACAACAAAATCAATCTTAATTAAAAAAAAATCTTATGGAGAGAAAAATATGAAAACAACTCACGTATTGCGACAGGCTTTGATCTTCACTCCAACCATAAAAGCATGTGCTTTTCTTGCCACTTATGATTTGCAGAAGCAGAATTCCGAAGCTATAAAAATCATATTTGGTTGAGTACACGCCCCGTCTCACACATTCAGGAGGCACATAGCCACTGCAGTTTATGAATTAGGGTTAGCCATTTACGTATATATGATGCAAACTGAACGACATCGCTTTGGAATGAAGAGGGAGCTACAAAACGCTGCATAGTAGTTATTAGAATATTGTTGTTATTTCTGTTATTTCTATTAATTGTTGTTTTTGAGCTGTTTTGCGTTTCATAATGGAAGGGAAGAACAAATTGTATGCATGAGGCCACTCCGGGTTATAAGGAGGTGCCAAGAGTATGCTAAGGGCATTATTCCAATTAATGAAAATTCTATGAGCTGTGAACAGCTCTCTTCCCTGTTAATTTTCTCTGTTCTTCTATCTTCTTCTTCCCTTCTTGGTTCAGTACATATCAATTGGTATCAGAGTAGCGATCCTCTGACCATGGCGGAGAACACTATAACTCAGGAACTCCGACGTGAGATTACATAGATGGTACAAGAGTCTGAAAAACAGCAACAGCAGTTGTTGAAGGACTCCATGGAGGAGATAAGGAATTTGATTGGGGGGTTAAGTCTTCAACACACTGAGGTATTGGCTAAGAACAGAGTCACAAACACCGTTGTTGAGGAATCCTCAAGAAGCTTTGCAGAGAACTGACATCTGTGAGGAAGAACCACGAAGCTGGAATTTTCCAGATTTAATGGTGAGGAGCTTAATAATTGGCTTCTTAGAGCAGAATACTTCTTTGAAGTAGATGGTACTCACAGAGATAATTGGGTGAAGATCGCAGCACTTCATTTGGATGGAAAAGCCATTCAATGGCATCAAGGCTTAATCAAAGCTAGAGAGGGAGCACCAGCAGCGTGGGAGGAATATGTGAAGGCTTTGAGTTTCAGATTTGGAGCACATGCTTACGATGACCCTTTAACAGATCTCCGAAACTTGAGGCAGGTAAGTTCTCTGCAAGACTATCTGGATGCTTTTGATGAAAAATATCCCAGGGCTGAGATTAGAGAAGACCAAGCCATTAGCTTCTTCTTATCTGGACTGGTTGATGAATTGGGAAACCTTGTGAGGATGTTTAAGCCCAAGACCTTAACTGAAGCTTATTCCATAGCCAAATTGCAGGAACTCATAATGGCTGCTATCAAGGGCCAACCCAACCCAAACACCAAAACACCAGCCCCACCCAATCTACCACCCAATCCATACAAAATTTCTTCTGCCCATTCCAGCCAAACACCTTATATGACAACTTACCATAAGACTCAAAATCAAACAGGCTTGTTGTCCACACCCAACGTCCCTAGGCTGCCTTATCAACCTGCAAGGAACCCCAAAAACATGACCAATAAAGAGTTCGATGAGAAACGAGCAAAGGGTCTCTGCTTTTGGTGTAATGAAAAATTTGCTCCTGGCCATCAATGCAAGTCCAAGCAAGCGTTTGTACTGCAATTACATGTTGATACTGGAGACGGGCAATAAGAAGAGTAGATGGCAGAAGATGATATTGTAGTTGATGAACCCAAATTAATGCAGCTGTCATTACATGCATTACACGGGTCCACGGGATCTAAAACCATAAGGTTGATAGGGGCGCACAAGAACAAGAAATTGTTCATTCTTGTTAACTCAGGAAGCACCCATAATTTCTTGAGTGAGGAGACTGCTAGGAGGTTAAATTGCAAGCTGCAGCCAGTAGATGGTATACAAGTCGCCAATGGACAAAACTTGCAATGCCCTTCCATGTGTTTGGCATTTGAATGGAGAGTGCAGGGCCAATGTTTTGTGAGTGATGTCTATACCTTACCTCTCACTAATTATGACTTGATTCTGGGAACACAATGGTTAGCTACTTTAGGGTACATTCTCTAGAACTTTAGTGAATTGAGGATGACCTTTTGGGCTAATGGGCAATAGTTGGTGCTACGTGGAGAACAAACCAGAGGGTTGACAGTTGTTGATAAAGGCCAGCTTAATAAATTGTTAACCAAAAGCCATCAGCTAGCTTCGGTTCACTTACTTATGCAGGTTCATGAGTATCCACTTGCAGCAGTTTTTGAGTTGCATGTTAGGGATATAGGAGATAGCTGGAACCAGTTAAAGGAGTTGCTGAAACAGTACAAGTTTCTCTTTAAAGAACCAGAAGGTCTCCCACCTCCAAGGACTCATGATCATCAAATTGTCTTAAAGGAAGGAGTTCAACCGGTTAACATGCGACCCTATAGACATGGGGCCTTACAAAAAGATGTTGTAGAGAAAATGACTAAAGAGATGCTGGAAACGGGGGTGATAAGGACCAGCACCAGTCCATATGCTAGTCCTGTGGTGTTGGTGAAGAAGAAGGATGGGAGTTAGCGCATGTGTATTGATTATAGGGCCTTAAATGCTATTATGGTTAAAGATAAGTATCACATTCCAGTTATCGAAGAGCTCTTGGATGAATTGGGAGAAGCAGTAGTTTTTTCTAAAATTGATTTGAGGTTCGGTTATTGGCAAATCCGGATGCACCCTGATTTAGTTGAGAAAACCGCATTCAAGACTCACGATGGGCATTACGAGTTTTTGGTTATGCCCTTTGGCTTGACCAATGCCCCTTCGACCATCCAGAATTTAATGAATACTATCTTTCGGCCCTACTTGAGGAAGTTTGTGTTAGTTTTTTTTTATGACATATTGGTGTACAGTAAATCCAAACAAGAGCATCTGCAGCACCTTAAACTGGTCTTCGAAATATTGGGGTCCAACAAGCTCCTTACTAAAGAAAACAAGTGTTCGTTTGGGTGTACACAGGTGGAATATCTCGGACACATTATCACACCAGATGGGGTAAAAACTGATCCACATAAAATCCAAGCAGTCAGGGAATGGCCAGTTCCAAGAACTATCAAGCAACTACGGGGGTTCCTAGGTTTGACAGGGTATTATCGGAGGTTTGTTAAAGGTTATGGGCAAATTTCCAAATTTTTAACAGAACTTTTGAAAAATAGTGCATTCCAATTGGGACATGAAGCTCAGATTACATTTGAGCAGCTTAAAGAAGCTATGGTAACAGCACCCGTCTTAGCTATACCCATTCCCAACAAATAATTTCTAATTGAGACTGATGCTTCGGGGCTAGGTATTGGAGCTGTACTTATGCAGCAAGGGCACCCAATTGCTTTCATTAGCAAGGCTCTCTCACCACGTAACCAGCTACTCTCCATCTACGAAAAAGAGATGCTGGCAATCTTACTAGCTATCAAGAAATAAGAGCCTTATCTTACTAATCAGCACTTCATCATCAAAACTGATCATCAGAGTTTAAAATATCTACTGGATCAATAGATTACCACCCCCTCGCAGCAGGCATAGGTAGCTAAACTTATGCAGTTTGATTATGATATTATTTACAAGAAAGGAAAGGAAAATGCTGCAGCTGATGCCTTGTCATGCCTACCTGAATCAGAGTTGTTTCATTGCACTACAGCAATCCTACCTTCTTAGTTACTACACGAAATTAAAGAGACTTGGACCGCCGATCCTACTTTATGAAACATTATTGCAGCAAAGGAACAAGATGCTGCTACCCACCCTCACTATGTATGGCGGCAACAGAAACTTACCAACCAGCGTAAGCTTGTAGTTGACAATGTTCCAGCCTTGAAAGCAAAGTTGTTAAGGCTTTATCATGATTATGTTTTAGGAGGACACTCCGTGTCACTGTGACAGCAAAGAAGTTAGCCGCCATAGTTTATTGGAAGGGGTTTTGGAGGGATGTTAGGAGCTATGTCCGAAGTTGTTCCGTTTGTCAACAATACAAACCAAAGAATGTAGCCACCCCAGGCCTGCTGCAACCTCTTCCAGTGCCAGCAGGTGTTTTCACCCGCATTACCATGGATTTTATAGAAGGTCTTCCAAAATCACAGGGCAAATCCGCTATTTTTGTGGTGGTTGATAGATTAACTAAATATGCTCACTTTGTTCCTCTAACTCACCCCTTTTCGGTTCAGACAATTGCACAAGTCTTCCTTGAGCACATATACAAACTCCATGGTATGCCACAAACCATCGCCAGTGAACGGGGAGCTACCTTTGTTAGCAAATTTTGGAAGGAATTGTTTACATTGCAAGAGGTGGAGCTACAGTTATCAACTACATATCACCCTAAAATGGATGGCCAGACTAAGGTGGTGAACAGGTGCTTGGAAGCTTATCTTCGTTGTATGGCTGGAGACATTCCCCACACGTGGTGCCAGTGGCTTCCATTGGCTGAGTTTTGGTATAACACCTCTTACCACACCAGCATTCAACGGACTCCCTTTGAGGATCTTTATGGTTACGCTCCACCAATACATGTCCCTTACTTCCCACATGATTCTCCTATAGAAGCAGTGGACTCTTACCTCCAAGACAAGGAAAGCACCATCAAGTTATTGCAGCACCATCTCCAGAAAACTCAACTTAGAATGAAGCACATGGCTGACAAACATCGGAGTGATAGGAAGTTCCAGATTGGGGATTGGGTCTATGTCAAGTTCCAGCCCTATAAGCAGATTTCAGCACATCAAGGCAACCAAAAATTTCAACCGAAGTATTTTGGTCCCTTCCAAATCCAAGACAAGATTGGAGAAGTCGCCTACAAACTGCATTTACCTGCAGAAGCTCAAATCCATGATGTCTTCCATGTTTCTCTCTTGAAACCAGTTCATGCCCAAGTACAAGCTTCGTCCACCTTCCCTGCCTTGAACAACCCTCCCATCTATCCTCATGCTATATTAGACCGGAGGATGGTGAAACGCCAACATGTTGCTGCTACTCAGTTCTTAGCTCATTGGCAAGGTCAATCACCAGCTAAGGCTACATGGGAATATGCTCAGGACCTCCATCTTCGCTTCCCAGCTTTTTTCCTTGTGGACAAGGAAATCGGAGGGGGAGGTATTGATGCAAACTGAACGACATCGCTTTGGAATGAAGAGGGAGCTACAAAATGCTGCGTAGTAGTTATTAGAATATTGCTGTTATTTTTGTTAATTATTGTTTTTGAGCTGTTTTGCGTTTCATAACGGAAGGGAAGAACAAACTGTATGCATGAGGCCATTCCTGGTTATAAGGAGGTGCCAAGAGTATGCTAAGGGCATTATTCCAATTAATGAAAATTCTCTGAGCTGTGAACAGCTCTCTTCCCTGTTAATTTTCTCTGTTCTTCTATCTTCTTCTTCCCTTCTTGGTTCAGTACATATCAATATAATTGTAATATTTCGAAGAAGAAGCAATTCGCTTACTAAGTTCCAACGATCTGGCCTGTATTGGCTTCAAGTTTCTCCTTATGGAAAATTCTTGCCATTCCAAAATCAGAAATCTTTGGCTTCATATTGTGATCCAACAAAATATTGCTAGCTTTAATATCTCTATGAATAATTGTGAAATTCGAGTATTCTTGAAGATATAGAAGTCCTTGAGCAATTCCTTCAATGATCTGAACGCGTTGTTCCCAATTTAACTTGAATCTTTGCTTCAAATCTAGTTCAGAAAAACTCAGAATGGTAAATAAGCATCCTTGTGTGTTGATGAACTGAATTAGTATGAGATTAAACTTAATTACCAAATAGGTAGAAATCCAGGCTTTTGTTGTTGGGCATGTATTCATATATCAGCATTTTCTCTCCTCTTTCAGTGCAAATCCCCAATAGTCTCACTACATTAACATGTTGCAACCTTGCAGTAAGTTTAACCTCTGTTCTGAACTCCCTATGTCCTTGATTTGAAGTTTTTGAAAGCCTCTTCGCTGCTATTTCCTGTCCCGTGGCCAGTTTACCCTGTCAAATCCAACCATTTAATTGCAATTGCTCAAATTCATTTTTTCTGCAAACTTTACTAACTAATTTGACAAGCACATGAATTGAAGAATTAGAGTTACCTTGTAAACTGGTCCATATCCACCCTTTCCAAGCTTATTTTCACATCAAAAATTGCCAGTAGCTGCTTTGATTTCGGAAAAACGGAATGTGTTCTCGGTGTTTGTTCACTTTTCTATTTGGTCCTAGTTTTGAGCTTTCAACTCTGATGAAATCGAGTTTTCCTAAACCGTCTGATTTTGGCATTTTATATCTTGCAGCGTATACTGCAAAACTAAGGATGAGCAATAGAATAACCACTGAAATTGGTACTGAAACCATAATCCACAGTTTCTTTTTGCTTTCGTGATCTTCACCAACCTTATGAACCATTCTGGAAAGCTTCCAATTATCATCATTCCCAAGTTGAAAAGCAAAGTAACAGCGTAATCCTTTGTCCTTGGCATACAATATTTTAGTTCTAATAGCCTCAACATCATCAAAATTTATTCATGTTTCTTTGACGTTGAAGTAATTAACTGCACTACAGGAATTATAGGCTGAAGAGACTCCATATCCATAATCCACTAGAAATGATTTGATTGCCTTATAGCCTATAGAACCATCAGAACCCCAATAAGGACCTGAGGCTGCTGCACCAACTGAATTATCATTCGGGTTCACGAGTTTCCAAGCATAGCCATGGTAAGGCAATCCTCTTTTTATCCATTCCGTTATACCGAAATCGGTACTTATCCCTCCTGAAGAATCAAACAAAGCAGCATGACAACCCGTAACATTCTCTTTCAAGGGCAAATGGTAATCATATCCAACAAAATTAGCCCAATCTCAGTTTCTCCGAATCGAATCAACAGGAAAACTTACAGCCGGCTGGTGAAACACAGCCATTGTGAGGATCAAAGGTGAATTTGTTGACTCAGAACTTATAGCAGCTCGCCATTCATCCAGCAGAAGTCCAATGTTTTCCATATCAGAGCTTGAATTAGGCCAAGTCCAACAAAGATCGAGACCATGAAAGCCATAAATCCTGGCTGTTTTTATTTCAGAAGTGACAAAAGATTTCCTATAGGAAGGGCGGCTGACCATCGAAGAAAAGGTTGAATAGTTTCCATGGGCAAGGCCTAGCTATGGATAAAAGGGTAACAATTGATGGGTTGTTAAGCTTAACTGAAGCTGTGAAAGTAGAGGCAGTTGATCCATTTAAGAAGGAAATATGGTATGTGGAGCTGTTGATATGAGCATATGCATAATAAAGGTGAGTGAAAAGAGCAGAATTTACACTTGATACCGGAAGATTGCTTACAGAATCGTAATACGCAGATCTGATCCAGGTTTCTGCCTCTAAGAAATGAAGATTATTCAGAAATATTAAGAGTGTAATAATTTTTATCATCTTCAAGAAGAAAGAAAGAGATTTTTTTTTTTTTCAGGAAACAAAGGAAGAAAGAAAGATAAGTATTAGCATTCAGATTTTCTCGGAAAAGACGAGAGAAGTGTATTTCCACGTTTACTTTCGTTGTCTTCCTTGCAGTGTTAAGCTTTGAATTTTGTTTCCCATTAACAACGAGACAGTTGATTAGAGAAGTCTTTTTCGGGGTTAACAGATTCAATTCTTATTCAATACACGTCGAATTCATAATAAAAAATATATATAGTTATGGAATTTGAACTGAGCATTCCTTCTATGTGTTGGGATATAGGAGAGCAGTTACTGTAAGATTCTTATTCAAATTGAATGCGTAAGTTGCCGTCACATGAAAAATGATTTTCTTTCATGCTATAAAGACATTTTGCTTTGATATTAAAAAATTGTATAACAAAGTCTTTCAGGTATAAAGACAGTTGCAGTTTCTGAGAAAATGGAAGAGTGTTTGGCTCGACAAGAATATATTACCAAAATTTATGTTCCCACTTCTTGTTTCTAAAGATGAAACATTTTCACTAATTGTGTGAGGTCATCAGGATAAGAACAGCTAATTATAATATAAATATAAGGGTTAATATATAAATTCTCCCCAAACCATCACCATTTATCAATTTTTTTCATAAATTAATTATGTATCAAATTATCCCTATAAAACATGTGTCAGTTCATTAAAGAGCGCGTGAAAAATATGTATCAAACAGTAACAGAAAAGTAATTTGATATTTTTAACAAATTTTAGAAGAGATAATTTAATATATTCAATATTAAAAGTTATTGTATGTTTTACATTTCAATAAAATTAAAGTAACTAACTTGATATTTTTAATAAATTTAGGCGATAATCTAATATATAATTAAGTTTTAAAGAAAAAAATTTAATAAATAATATTAATTCAGAGAAGATTTATGTATTATGCTAAGTTCGATGATTCATGCTAAAGGTATAAAAAGTTTACATTTATTGCTTTTTTTGGGAAAAAAAAAAGGATTGGTACTTAAGGATTATCATGAGACAATTTTTTTATAATATATTTTTAAAAAATAATTACAAAAATGAGATGTATCAAAAATTATTTACATAATTAAATTTTTTTTAAATCACTGCCATCTATAACGGTTTCAGATGTGAAATTCATGGCAAAAATCTGATATTTTCTTCTGAAACCGTTACCTGAAACCGCTGTACTATGTAGCGGTTTTATATATATCATATTTTATTCCGTTTTATTATTAAATTCATAAAAAATATTGACATCTAGTATTAGCTATTAATAATAGTTTAGTTGGTATGCATCTCTTGTGAATTCATATGTGGTTATGAGTTCAATTCACACCACCAACATTTATTTATTCATTTTAGTATATTTTTTATATTATTAAATATTAATAATAAATATCAAATTATACATATTAGTTGCAATGGAAAAAATAAATTCAAAAATCAAGAAAGATATTAGTTAAAATCCTACTACCTACCATATTTTTTTTATTCTATTAAATTTATTTATTTCATTTTTTTATTATTCAATTAGAATCACTCTTATTTTTTCCATATTTTTTCTTTATTCCATTAAATAAATGGTAAGACGTTTATGAAAATAGTGGTTAGAAATTAAAAAACGTTCACCGGTCCATGTATCTTTACTTTAATGGTGTGTTTAATTATACCATTCTCATCATGTAACGGCCACCTGGTTTTATACATCTAATATTATCTATTTTTCCATACTTTTGGCTTCTCCCGTGGCTGTTCACTACTTGTAGCGTTCGCAACTTATTTCTAATTTTTTCAAAGTATATGTCTGGTTTCTTGCTGGTTGAGCGAAGCCTTTCCTAAAATAAGCATGCTTTTGAGTTTTGACTTTTCAAGTTTTAGATTGTTGATTCTATGAGTGTGGCTCGAATGAAAAACTCAGGCAAACATAAATATTGAGTTAAATAAGGGATAATTAAGCCAAAGACTAGTTGTATTTGAAGGAGAATGTGGAAGAAAATTCTATATATAATAGGAGCTTACAATTGCCTAATTTCAAAATTGTTTAACTGTTTAAGTTACTTTAAAATAATGATAATAAACATCAAAATTATCAAATCGGATTCTTTAAAATCACACAGATTTTACACCAGAAAGGAGAGGACATGAAGCATCGGGAATATTCAAATAACTTAATAAAAGGCATTTTAAATATTTAAAAAAAAAAAAAGGAAAAGTGCAAAGAGTGATCTGGAAGACAGCTCAAGGAACCGTGATGTCCGATCGGACTGATGGGACAGTGTCCTGTCAGTTTACTGATACAAGCCAACGCTCATACTCTTCAACTACTTCCTGTCACGTCGCCGCTCACTTACTCTGATTGCCGGTTATCAGTCCCCAAGGTACTCAAATACCTCTCTAAAGAACTCCTATAAATAGCCTAAAACACAATGTCTCCAGGTATTGAACATCTGAGACTCTCTCACTCCTTTTAAAGCACTCTCTCTCTGTAAAGCTACTAACTTAAGTTTCGGAGTGTTAACGTCTGGGTCCGACCGGACACTCCTTTTGCAGGTCTAGCTATCCGACCGGCCCTACAATTGCCAGCGCTTCTTTTTACAAGATAAAGACTTTTTAAGCTTTATCATTTGGTGTTTTCGTTGAGAGCCATGGCAGATTCAAGATTCTACGAACGTGTAGCTCATGGAGAGCATAATCATAATAACCAAGACATATCCGAACCCTCAAGGCTGAGAGAGAGATCTTTTATATCACTAATCGGAGGTGACCCCCTCCCGAACCTCGAAGACGTCATTGCGCGACAACAGGAGAACGCCCCTATTACTGTAGGAGACATGCGTGCTGTACTTGATCACCTCACTGAGAGCGTGGTCCAAGCCCTGGAAATGGGAAGAATGCCTAGAATTTCTGAAAGCGGTCAAGAAACGATTTTAATGGCCGAAGACTTCGGAAGAAGGAGGAATAAAGGGATTTCCCTCAGATAACCAAGCGCTCATGATGAGCAAAATGCAGGCACTAGAATCGCGAACAGATATGATAAGGGGAAGGGAACGATGTTCTCGAGCAGAGATGCTCCTCATATTCCCAGTAGATCATACAACTCGTCTTTTGGTAAGTAGGGAGGATATGTGCCCAGTCACAATTGCTTCCAAAGGACAAAAGAAGAGTTCACTCCTGCGACGATGAGCAGCGAGGATGAATGGTTTAAACAAAAACTTAAAAAGTTTGGATTGGTGAAGCCAGTGAAAGGGATGTCCGAAGGGAACACTTGCAATAGCATCTCCCCTTTCTACAGGGAAATTATGGAGTCCGAGCTGCCATCCAGATGGAGAGATGTGGTGATGGACAAATATACAGGTAAAACTAATCCTTCCATTCACCTTGCGGAATTTTTAACTAAAGTGCAGGTCTATACCTTCGATGAAATGATTGCTTGTAGAGTTTTCCCAACCACCTTAGGAGGGGACGCTTTGAAATGGTTCCTCGGACTCCCTCATGCATCAATCACCTCCTTCAAGCAACTCAAAGAATTGTTCGTGATGCGAATTCTTATGCGAACACGCGCATCAAAGTCGGTCAGTGGCCTGTGCAACCTTTACCAAAGAACCGATAAAAGTCTCAGACATTACATCGTTTGCTTCCAAGATGCAATGTCGGAAACATGAGATTTAAGCATGGAGCTAGCATCAAGTGCCTTGGCAAAAAGCGTCACGGATCATCCATTTGTCGAATCACTGACGGCAAGGCCACCAAGTAGTTTTCCTAACCTAATGGATAGGGTCAGGCGGCGCATCCAGTTAGATGATGCTCTTAGATCCAACAGAATTAGGAAAGCTAACGTAATGGACAGATTGTGATATCCAGATGGTCGGCCATTCAAAAGAACCCCCACGTCTGATTGAACGGATGGAAAACTTAAACGGTCGGTCTTCTCGAGGATTACGGAGAGGGAAAATGAGGACGGTCGAAATAAACCAGACCATCGTAATAATCGGTTGGTTGGTGGGACCTCTACCCCCCTCAGCACCAGTTCCTTCCAAACGCCGACGAGCGCCAAGAGAAAACATGGGAAGACTAATCGACTCAAAATGGCCAAGCAGGAGGAGAAGCAATGGAGGCTGCAACAAAATTCGTGAGCCATATCATGAGGTTGGATGCTTGAAGCAATGAATGAAAAAGCCTCTGTGAATTGCCCAACGATGAAAAGGAGGTGACTGGTTCAAACAAAAACTACCAGCACGAAAAGCCAGATCGACACGGATGAATTGAAGAGACCGACAAATAACGACAAAATCAGGTGCAATTGTTACAATTTGAGTTCTTAAAAAAGCATTTGTACTGAATTTAAATGTTCTCTTATTCCCCTGTTGTAAGTGCTGGAATACCAGTTTCTCTTAATATTACTTGTTTTGCCATTTAAAGATCTATTTTCAAGAGACAGCAATATAAAAAAGGGGGTTACAGCATGCAAAAAGCTGTTGAAAATTCCAACATCATGATGCACACAAAATAAGTGTCTCCACAAAGTAAAGATAACTTGAAAAACAGGTACGTGTCCAAAATTCATAAATGTAATACTTGTCATTTAAGCAAAATTTATTTAACTCTCCAGCAAACCAAATTTTTGGCTTGGATGGTATGATCGCCACTACCAAGAGCGGATCGGATATTATTGTCACCACCGCCAATAGCGGATCGGATGACATGATCACCACCGCCAAGAGCGGGTCAGATATTATTGTCACCACAGCCAAGAGCGGATCGGATGGCATGATAGCCACCGACAAGAGCGGGTCGGATATTATTGTCGCCACCACCAAGAGCGAGTCGGATATTATTATCGCCACCGCAAAGAGCGGGTCGGATATTATTATCGCCACCGTCGAGCATGGATAGGATCGATAAAGGTGTGAATATGCCTTGAGAAATTCTCATATATCGCCAACCACGGCTTTGAAAATCTCTCAGACAACATAATCAGCCATGAAACAAATTGGTAAGTATTTATGAAAATATTTTGCAGGATAAAATTGTAAAATTTCCGATCGACGTCACATCCCGATCGATGTATCTAGCTCGATAACTTTTTGACACTCTCGAGCCCTCAATCTCAAAGATCAAATTGCGTCGAGGGAGACTAGGGTCATTAAAAGACCACAAAGAGGTATAGAGTCACAGGCCCAAAAATCTCTCCATTAATAATAAATAGGGATAAAAGGCCCTAGCGCCTATAAACCTCCCCTCGAACAGTCAGAATAAGTGATCACTCTTGGTTGAAGACGATCTCTATTAGAAATCATTCTGAAAGTTCAAAATTTCATGTAAATGCTTGAATGACACAACTCCATCATTAGGCCCGATGTCCATCCCGAGCGCGAAATTCGATCTACATTGACTTGGTTGCCAAGTTCGACGTCTATTCTAATGATCGGAATTGCCACCTTAATCCCGATCAGATAAAAAATATCCCGATCCAAATAGGTAATGCCAAGCGAATAACTCCCTTAAACTTTTAGGGTCAAAATTCCCTATTTGGCACAACTTATCTGTTAAGTTTGATGCTTATCTCGAGCTTGGGATGTGAAGTGCGCTCGCACCCGTTCAATCTCCATCAATTAATTCGCTAGATTCAATGCATGTCCTGAATCCAAGATGCGAAAGCCGACAACTGAGTTAACTAACTCTCTCAAATATCTTATCAAAATAATGTTAAAGACTAAAATGACATCCACTGCACCTGATGTAATAAATCTAAATCGCGATTCTCAACTAAACAGTTCATTTTGTACATTCGATCATATTAAGCAACTGTTGATAAAGTTGTGTACCACCGTGCTTGAAAAGCATATTGAAGTTCAGGGAGTATTTTTCCTTAACATGTATTCTCCATGGGTAATTTGCACACGATTCTCCCCAGTCAATTTAATAATTTCTTCTTAGCTGATCTTATGATAAATATCGCTTGAAATAAGAACCGCAATCTATAGACACAACTGGAAGGAAGATCTAATATTGTATATGAATAATTCTTACAAATCATTACAGCAAAAAGCTACGCTTCTATGTTTACTATCTCTACACTAGAAGAAGACCCTGCAGCAGCTTCAATAGGAAGTTCAAGAGATTTCGCTGTTTTCCCAGAAGCATTCTCTGTCAGGAGGAAAGTTGCAGCCTCATAATGGATCTTTGCACCGACATTTGGTCAAGATGATGCAGGGCCTTGAGGGACTCCATGCTCGTTGTCGCTAGAAGGAGGATCGGGTAAAATATCTGGGTCATCCATCCAACTAAGATCGGCCTTGGAAAATGCTTGTCAGCCTAGTAAATTAGCCAAATTAGCAACTTTCCCTGGGCCTCTCCTGATTGATCCATGATATCACCCTTTTAGGTAGAATGTTATTCTTCAAGCTTCTTTCTCTGTGCCATCTCTTTTTCCAGGGCAGCTTGCAATGAATCTCGCTCCTCACATAAAAGATCACGCTCAAATTTAATTTTGGAACATTCAACAGACATACGGGCTACATCTTTTTTGAGGTGGTCAACCTCTTTCTGCTGAGATTTTAGATTTTGAGAAAGACGAGTGGACTCCTTTTTCATCCTTTCAACTTCCGATCGGCCAAGCAGAGACTTTTTTCTCGCTGAATCATATTTAGCCTTCGCTTCCCTCCTATATCGATCAAAATCTTCCCATTTCTTTCTGCAAAGTTCAGCCATGCCATGCAAGCATAAGCCCATTTTTATTAGCTGAAATTTGGATAAGAAGAATAAGGGTTTAGTAATCAAGAAGATAACGGATCGTGAGACGAAATGTTTGCTTAGAATGAACATTTAAATATATATATATATATATATATATATATATATATATATATATATATATATATATATATATACACCTCCAGACTTTGCTGTTGAAAAAGGCTGCATTCTTGGGACAATATG